>NW_010729229.1:1368127-1399641 GCF_000365185.1 Nelumbo nucifera | reverse complement strand
TGATAAACGTATTTGGAAAATTTTTAGAAGAAATCCAACTTTGCCCCTTGTTTTAGACCAAACCTCAATCGTAATCTGGTAGTCACTTCCAACTCTGACAGACACTCTTCACRGCTATAGTTTTGGAATTGGAAGAACAGAGAAGCGAGAAGGAAGTTAGAATGAGAGAAGATGATTTACAGAAAATGGAGCCTTATTACTGGCCCAGTATCCCATCTGTTCTAATCTACTAGTCTCTTCCGACTCTGACAGACACTCTTCACGGTTATGATTTGGAAGAGTAAGAGCAGAAAAGCAGCGAGAAGGAAGTTGGAATGAGAGAAGATGATTTACAGAAACAGTCTTCCTACTGGCCCAGTATCCATATTGGATTCCATCGTAGCCGTAACGAACTACCTCTTTGTCGATAACGATCCATTCATCAAGAGAGATCATCATCATCCACATAGACAAATGGGAGCCGGACCAGAAAAATCGGGAATCGGTCCGTTTTTCCCTAAAATCATTTTTTTTTAAACCATTGATTTTGGTCAGCAAACCACTGAATCGGCTGGTTAATTGTTCGAACTATTCGAATGGTTTTAACCATTTTTCAATATTTTTTACATTTTTTATTTTTTTTATCAAAATGGGCCAGCCGTTCAAATCAAACGATCAGATCGTTCAAACTAGTAATCAGACTCTTGACCGGTTCGATCACCGATTCGGTTTTAAAAACCATGGGGAGGACAATGGTTATGCCTTAAACCCTTAGTGACTTTTATCTTGTATGTGTACAGACAGCCGTGGTTTTGCAAACTTATTTTCAATTGCAGTTCAAAACATATGATTTGATAAAGTTGAAATTTCTGTACCTAAGCCTTCGCTGAGTCCTCCATGGATTGTGTTCTAAATCCTGACTGATTAGCCTTCACATCTGAAATGGAAAATGCTTTTTCTTCGGTTCTTTCAAAAATATAAATATGGTAGTCTCTTAGCATCCAACCAAATCGATACGAGTTTCAGCCGTATTGTATCGGCACTTAGAAACGACCAAAACTCTATTTTTTTTTAGTTTTTTTTTTTTTTGAAATTTGGTTTTTTGGAAAGCTTATAACCTGTTTTTTATTATTAAAAAAAATTGGGGGTCCGATCGTTTTCAAAAGATACAATACGTATCGGGCGTATCGTATCAATACTTTGAACCTTACATCCAACATCTCCTCTTTCGTTCTTTTCCCTTCAATGAAAGGAGAGGTTATTAAACCATTCCACCTCATTTTTTCCATATGTTACAGTTTAGTGGTTTTATTTCAAAACATAAAAAAAATAATAATAATAATAAAGGGTAAAAACATCTTTTTAATTGATTGAGAAATTGTTTAAAACTCACCATGAGTTTTCAACATCTCTTAAACTCACCACAAATTTTCAAAATGTCTAAAAGTCACCTTCCSTTAGTGCACCATTAATGCTTCTTAACAAAGGTGTCCATGTCAGCATAAATAACAATTTTCATGACCAAATTACCCTTGAACGGTGAGTTAGAGGAAAATGGTCATTTTTACTTTTCAATTTTCTTGTTTTTTTTTTTTGCATTTTTAGTGTTTTGTTATAATTTCCAATRTTTTTTTATAATTTCTGTTTTTTTACATTTTTTTTATTTTCTACAATATATAAATTTTCCTGTATTTTTTGTTATTTAAGTTCAATACATGTGTTTTTCTATAATTTTTTGTGTTTTTCTACAATTTTTATTTTCTGATTTTGTTTTTCAATTTCTATAGTTTCTATAATTTGAAAATAATTTTTTATTTTGTTTGTAATTTCTATAATTTTTATATTTCCTGTACTTTCTATGTTTTTATGTATTTTATATTTGAAAATATTTTTTTAAACTTTTTCCTTTTTACATCTCTAAATATTAAAATGATAATAATCAACACCCGTTAATTTATTTTGTATATATTTTATATTTTCTATAAAGGTTAAAATGGTAATATATTAACATTGTCAACATGGTGAGCAAGGTTCAAAGTATCGACACGTATCGGCCAGTATTGACCAATACCTATCATTCCAGAACCCCAGTGGGTGTATCGGGGGTCTAACCAGTTCAGAGGGTAGAGGAACCCTAAACCAGCCCCCCTGAACCGGTTTCAAGAAAAAAAAAGTAAAAAAATAGTATCAATTTGCCCAATACGCATATCGATATTTTGAACCTTAATGGTGAGTTTTAAACATTTTGAAAAGTTGTGGTGAGTTCAAGAAAAATGCTGAAAACTCCTGGTGAGTTTTAGACAATTTTCCTAATTGATTCTATTAAACCTAGGGAGGGTTTAAGTCCTATCATTAAACTTGGGGGAGGTGTAAAGTATTTATCAACAACCTCAGGGAGGTTTAAACGTTTAAGTCTTATTTCTGCTTCAGCCTGCACCAACGAACATCAACATGTCATTCATCATGTCACATCTCACAAGACCTCAAGAATCTCTATAGCTGCATAGCCTGCACCAGCAAATTCCTTCAAGACCTCATAGAGCGTCGTCATCTTCATTCAACATGTCATTCATCATGTCATGAAAGGGAGGACAACAGGAACCAACATGGAAATTGGAAAAATGTAAATGCCAAACTCTTTCAACTGGCTAACTCAAACAAGTACCAGTGTCGCTCAGTTGTAAGGTCAATAACAAATTCAAAACAAAATTCCCTACTGATCCAAGTGATGTCTGCAGTAAATGTCACATTTAAATTTGATACATTTCAGCAATGACAAAAAAACAGAAAAAATGATCTACTCATCCTCCTGGCTGCGCAACCTAGCCAATTTGTTGGTAACAACGATGTCAAGCTGTGCAGCACGCTCAACAATCTCCTTCCTCTTACGGGTGGAAACATCATGGGCGATCTCAGCACAGTAGGTCCTGAAAATCCATTACCAACAAATTATATGAAAACATTCTTGAATGGCAATTGGCAAATGACTTCTAAATGTGCTTCTGTAGTATTCAAGAGAACTTTTTCTGTTCCTATTTTATATCTTATTTTTCGTAGGGGGCGGGGGAAAGGAGAAGCACCTGTTGTGCATCATCAACAATTCCAGCTCCTTGACATTGTGCACTACAAATTTCTTAAAACCATTGGGAAGATAGTGGCGAGTCTTTTTGTCTGAGCCATAACCAATGTTGGGCATCAAAGTGCATCCTTTGAACTTCCTCCTCACACGAGAATCTATACCCTTGGGCCTACGCCAGTTAGGCTGTAAAAAATAATACATCCCACACCACAATATATGATTAGAACTCCAAATAAACTCCCAAATGTAAAAAGAAATAAAAGTATAAAAAAGCAGGACATGGGAGAAGCAAAACCAAAAGGCCAAGCAAGATGGCAATCTTGCAGAATATCCAGAATGATTGATTGAGAGACAAAATTCTGCGATTACCATGGACATATTCTATATGAACTAAAGGAATATAAGCGATGAGTTGCGTTTTTACTTGAAATGCATATTGATTCAATCAACTGACTACTACCTTTAAAATCAAATATACTTAAAACTTATCACAGCACAGGCAAATAACAAATAGAACAAGTTTGCAAAATTCACAAACCCTGGCCATCTTAGGACAATATTAACAGCGTTATACTATAAGACCCCAAAGTATAAGGAGAATAAGATAGCTAATGAAACTCTGAAGCTGGATGCAAGTCTTTTACCCATACATGAAAATGAAGTTGACATTCAAAGATGAAGGTGAAAATTGGAAAAGAAAGTACYCAAAAATTGTTCCAAGTAGAAAAAAAAAACAAAAAAAAACAAGTAATCTTATCTTACACAAGTCAAAAAGAAAAAAGGAAACTAAAAGCCAACAGTTAGCCCTAAGGATCCTTTATTCAACTTGAATAAAAGATTGTTGAAAGTTTCTCAACTTTCCTAGCATTCCAATGATTTAAAGTATCAATACACAAAGGTGTATCAGTACTTTAAACAATGTGCTTTTTTTGTTTTTTATGTAATTCTTCTAGATACTTTTATATTATTTAATAAATGAAATAAAGGGTTTCCTGAAAACACCTTTAAACAGGTGTATCAGAACCCTCACAATACGATACAATACGCCCTTGTACCGAAACTTTGAACCTTGAGTATTCCTCATAAAAGGAAAACTCATTAACCCATCTATATATTGAACATACACCTACCAAGGATGATATAGAGAAACATGATTTGTTACCATTAAAAGAAATAAAGACAGTAATAAAGATGTTGAGAAGAGCAACTAAGAAAATAATGTACCTTCACAGAAATCTTCCTGTCACTCTGGGGCCTCTTGAACTTCTTGACACGCTTCTTTACTATCTTCTTACTGAGCAATGGAACAGCCATAGTTTCTACAAAACAAAACCGCCAATAAGAAAATATAATTTAATTAGTACAATTACAGCACAAACACATGCAAAAGGCATTTTAGAACAAATAAAAAAGGATCCCAAAACTTACCTATTTTACTGTTTAGAACAGAACACAGTAGATGTAAGAAAAGCATAAAATAGCACACAACTAGTCATGTCCTAAACAGTGCATTTCTTATATTTACTTTATAGCTAATACAATGAGTGTTAAATACTTGTATTGCTTGTGTTTCCTTCCTTTCTTGTCATACCCATATGGATAATCTGTGATTCTGTGATAGTTATGCAAAGATTTATACTTCTCAAACATATCAAACATTTAATTGTTTTATCCTTCTCCTGTGAACGCATATGACTTGTCACATGCATCAACACAGCTTCGTTGTTTTCTACATATATAACCGATGCAAACAGGCTCAAGGCTAATCTATGAACTGTGATAGCGCTGCAAACATGCACCAACAGAATATAAGGAGCATAAATATTTGCAAAGCTATCACAGATTACCCATGTAGATTTGTCAAACGCACCAACACAGTCTCGTTGTTTTCTATAAACAGACTCATGACCTCAAACAAGAAACGATTAATCTGGCATTGTTCGCAAATCCCTTAACATTTACCCACAAGACATTACAGGGTCAACCCCACACACACGAACGCACGCACAACACACAGATCAATATCGTAAAAGACAATGTTCATCAGATTCAATCTCAATGCTTACTATATCAGGAATAAAGCTAAAAGAAAAGAAAACACCACCTATTATTGAAAAACAGAGCTACTAATCGGTGAGATGGAGAAAATAAAGCTACCAATTACTGAAAAATGGAGTGATTCTGAAGCAGATAATTAGAGGAAACAGAATAAATTATAAACAGACCATAATTAGACATAGACTCATTTTACGTGATTATGATCTGATAGAATAAAGAATCGCAAAAACCGAAAACTCGCAAAACAATTCATGCAACGAAAACAAAATTAAGCACTTCATGAGCAATAAACAGAGAAGAGATTTTGATTTACAGATCAGAAAATAGGGAAGTAGAGAGACGAGACTCACAGTTTAGGGTTCCGCCAATTAAGAGCTTCTTCGGTCCTGCTAAGCTCTAAACCCTAATCTCGTAGAGAAAGAAGCTCGTACAGCGAGGGTTATCTCTTTTGAACGGAAGAGAATCGATCGGGTGTACTTTGAATCACCGTATTACAATAGTTTGCACTCTCCTTATGTTCTGATTGGTGAAAGCTCGGAATCTTGGGTTATAAGACAAGCATCAAACGGTATAATGACTAAACTAGCCACGTGTCACGTTTGAATGACATCAAGAATCTGAATTACCATGATTTAAGACTGCAACTTGAGCGGTCCTATCGACGTGATCTGACTGGACTCTTGCATGGGTTCGGATTAGCTATTTGGAAATAATGCAAATGGAGTGTTTAAATCCCGGTTGGGTAAATTTGTATTTTATTTCACTTTTGCCTGTATTTGGCAACATTACATTTATGCATTGAGAAATTATAAATCAATGCATATTTATTAATATGTAAAAGTACATAATAAAAAAGAAGTAAATTTGCATTCAAATAGGATTTTGATAAAAAAAAATCATATGTTTTATTGGAATTCATGTTTGTATCCATTACGGCTAAAAGTTTGTTTGGTAAGAAGGTAAATTTGTCAGTGCAAAACYAACTCAATTTTGCAATTTATGTGCATGTTTGTTTGAGGTGTTCTTTTACACCTTAAATAAGCGAAAAACTCCACTTACAGTGAGTTTTACATCGAGAATCGATGGAAAGTTCCCACCGATGAAGTCAATGTAAAACTCCATCTTCTCGATAATCGGTGTAAAAAGTGATGCTCGCACCTCCTCTCAGCCACTGCAACGGTCGATTAAGGTGTTTCCACCATTTTTTTCCGATATGAGGAGCAGATCTAAGGAATGACAACTAATTGCTCGCACCTCCTCTCAGCCACTACAATGGTCAATTAAGGCATTTCCACCATTTTTTCCGATCTTAGAAGCGGATTTGAGGAATGACAACTCACTGCTCTCACCTCGTCTCAGCCACTATAATGGTCGATTAGGGTGTTTCCACCATTTTTTCCGATCTGAGGAATGACAATTCACTGCTCACATCTCCTCTCAGCCATTACAACGATCGAATAGGGTGTTTCCATCATTTTTTCCAATCCGAGGAGCGGATCTAAGGAACGACAACTCATTGCTCACACCTCCTCTCAGTGATGACACAAGTATGACTCTTCCACCATTTTTTCCAATATGAGGAACAGATGCCTCATATCTGCACCATTTCTCTGATCTAGTTACATGGTTTCATTTCTCACCATCCTTCAATCTCATAATGGTGTTTTCTCACATATTTTTTGGTTTTAGTTGTTTTATATTTTTTCCAGTTCTCATCTCCACCAAGCTAAATTTGCYTGTACTCACACCTCATCTTAACCACCAAGAGCTCCCATTGTTCAAGCTCGATGTTTCACCATTGCAACGTTCAAGCTTATTGTCTTCACCACTACAAGGGTAACCAGCATTCAAAATATTTTCATTGAATTTTACATCTTGACAACCAAACGTGATCGGTGTAAATTTTCAAAAGCAAGCGGTCCCAATTTCCATCAACCACTAAACCGGTTCACATTTTCCATGGGTGTAAAATTTGAATTTACACCTCAAACAAACACAACCTATATATGAACTGTTTTACACTACATATTTGCAATTCACACTTATTTGCATTGTTTTGGCAATAGTTGTTTTCTCATCAAAAGTCAAAACAATTTGGTTGTGCTTGATACTACCACACAAAAATTTGATTTTTTTAATAATAAAAAAATAGAAGACACATGCTTTGCACATGCGTATATGCATAAATGGTATGCATATAATTTTCTTAGCAGAGACCCATGCGATGCACGAGATTTATAAAGGAAAAGTGAAATAATCAAAACTTATAACTAAAGAAGGAATGCAATGATGTTTAAAATAATTAAATCTTTATTTTAATAATTTGGTACAAAAATGATTTAGTAATTTAATCATTTAGATTAATTATATTAATAATTTTTAATAAAAATAATAACATATTGTTAATTGCTTAATAAAATAAAAAATTCCAAATTAGTACCTATACATTAAGGGTAGTCTCAGTTAGTACCTGAATTTCAAAGTGTGCCACTGCAAATCTGCAATACCTAAACTCTTAAAAACTTTCAATTTAGGGGGTGTTCTATAGTGTGGATGAGAAATTGGTGGGTGTGGATTGGTCCACACCACACCCTGTGAAAGGGACCAATCCACACCACACCACAGTCCATGAATGTTCTGAATTGTGGATAGATTGTGTGGACCGGACCAGTCCACACCTACGGTGACGTTCTATAGGTGTGGTGTGGATTGGTCCGCACCATACTTTTTTATTCCATGTATCTCATATACATTTCATGGGAATTCTACACAGTCAATTATAAATGTCTAATTTTTTCATTTTATATGGTAAATAAATTGAAAACATGCATCAATATGTAAACAATAATTGCATTTTTTAATAATTAAAAATTTAATATTTAAATAATGAAAAAAGAGTTGAGAAGGAGAACCGTCGGATTTGTGCTAGAATTAACATTAAAAATTATTATTTTATTGATAAATATTAAAAATTTAAAATTTAAAAATTATTAAAAGATTAAATAAAATGAGAGTAATTGGACCAATGTAATGCTGATGCGTTACACTGAAACCTTTCCACAAACTATCCACACCATAATGTGGACCATCCACGAGAAAATACTATGGACGATAAATTGGGGTGTGGCTTGTCCCTATCCATGTTATTTTGTTGATAGGGGTCGTCCACACATAGCAAAACACCATATTTGACCATGGATGGGACCGTTTTCCGTCCATGATATATACACACTACTGAACACCACCTTAGTCCCTGTTATTAAAGTTCGTCAATTAGTTTTGAATATCAAAACTACCCTTTGAAAGAAGACACTATTTATTGTCTTCTACCTTTAAGACTGAAGACCAAAACAATTTTATTCACTACAGGAAATCATTGAATTCAGCTACTTCAACTATTATCAAACAACCCTCGACGACGATATCAATACTAATTTTAGCATTAGAAAATGAGAAGAAAAATTACCAATTTACCAGAAATAAAACAAGGAAAATAAAAATATAGAGAAAAGATCAAAGCCACAAATCAAAGGTAACCAACTAGTATTGTTGTTAATTGTTACAAGGATCATGAAACTGAAGAAAAACAAACCAGACAAAAGCCAATTAAAAGAAAAGAAGTTACTCATGACAAGATCTAGAAAGGTGCGTCAAATACAAAAAATGAAACCAAAAAAAAAAACACCTAAACCAAACTCATGGTGGTGATTAAAAAATTGATGGTAGTCTTTGAGAAATCTGAAACCACCATTATATTATCTCTCACAGCTTGTCACTGATTCCAAGGATGGTAACCTTGCCTCCACAATGAACATGTCTTCCCCTAAAAACCCATTCGAAGGGTTTTTGTGTTCATTAGATGTAATGAAATTGGAAAAACCTTGGATGGAGGGATGAGTATTTTTTTGGGTAAATTTCTTAAAATACCCTTATAGTTTAGTTAATTGACTAACTCCACCCCTACTGTTTGACTATTGTCTTAAAGTACCTACTATTTTGGACAATTGACTAACACCTCTCTTACCGTCAAGTCTCCGGCAGGAGCCATTCACATGTGACATCACATGTTTAATTATTCATCATATAATACCAAAACTATCCTTCGATGGTCAAAAATGCCATTTACGGTTTAAACTAGGGCACCATTAGAGTACTGCCAGACGAACCAGGTTTAAAGTACAGGTTCTACCAGCCACAGGTTCTCCCATACCAGACAAACATGAAGTAGTGGTTATCAACCAACCGAATAAATTTGAAGGAGGAAGAAAGTGGAAAGAGGAAGGAGGAAGGAAGAAGGAGGAAGGAGGAGGGGGGAGGGGGGAAAGAGGAAAGAAGAAAGGACGAAGGGAAGAAGGAAGAAAGGAGGAAGGGAAGGGGAATGAATAGGTAATGCATGACGACCACCTCCCAGAAATGCTCCATGACCACCTCCCACCTCTCACCCGCACACCCACACTGCCCAAACCACCCCTATCCGTAGCTGCACGCCCAGCACACCCCCTGCACATTTAGCGCCTCTAAAACAATGTTTTAACGCCATTACAGTATAAATAGTTCACTAGCACCTTTTAAATTTGTAAAACAGGGCAAAACAATGTTTTTTCCCATAAAAAATTAAAAAAAAAGAAAAAAGAAGAAGAGGAAGAAAGAGGGAGAAAGGAAGTTGCTACCGCCGCTGGTTCGAGTTGTAGTGGCGGCGGCGGTGGTTGCGCATCCTCAGAACAGTAGCAGCAATGGATGTGAATCAGATTTCCGATGTTCTTTTGCTTGGGTTTGGACTTGAGTGGCGATGAGAGCCAAGAAGGGAGTTGCAACGGTAACCCACGCAGTCAATGGTGTTCATTCTCCACTCAGATTCAAACTGAGTTCTCCACTCAGTCAAGATGATGTTAAAGTGATGAACAAAAATGTAATTTCTAATTTGGCGTGTTTATTGAAATAGGGGCAAAAGTGATATTTCACTTCCCCGTAAGGATTTAACGATGCGGATAATTGTCCAAAGCAATAGGGATACTTTAAGTCAATAGTCAAATAGTAGGGGTGGAGTTAGTCAATTAACTAAACCATAAGAGTACTTTAAGAAATTTACCCTTTTTTCTCTTTTGCCAAACGGTATAGATTTAAATCATAAATGGATGATAAGTAAACAGGGGCTTTTGGAAAATCCATGGGCTTTGCATGGACCTTGGTGTTAGGTTGTGCCATTTTGTCAATTTATAAAGGACACCTGAATCGTGATGCTAATTGCTAGATCAACCTTAATGGGAATTTGAAGCACTTGCTGGTATTGAATATTGATTTTCATGAATTTAAATCTGTTGCGACCACAACCGCAATGAAGCAAAAGTAGCACTCCTGTCAAGTGTTAACCCTAACCTCTGAATTTTGAGATAGACACACAAATAAACATTCAGATAGAGCTTTTCAGCCAACATAGAAACAAAATCAAGGATTTGCCTCTGGGAAGAGCTCAATCCTCCATTTGTAGTTTCCTACTGTGAATACTTTGAAAGAATGAACTAGGTCCTTCAACTCAAAAAACTTGGTGATCTTCCAAGTATGGGTATAAGAAGCAGGCTCACGTATCAACGAGAAACACTCACATTTTCTGCACTCCTTTCTCTGTAAATGAGCACTTCTAACCAAACACATAGACATGCATCATCGAAATCCCCAAACCTTTTGGATTGTATCTGTAACAAGAGAATCAGAGGGTATCCTTTGTTGTAAAAGAAGAGAAAAAAAGTGAGGTTGTATACTATCTACATCTTAAAAAAAAATCATTTTTTTTTATAATTTGTCTTATTTTTTATTCTCCAAATTTACACATGAAACTTGTGTCAAAAAATTTCTAGCACACCCAATGGGACCGCTCTTTATTCTCATCCCTCAGGTTGACACATCCACTTTTGTAAGTGGTTTGGATACATGGCTCCAAAGAAAACTATTTCAAATTTCTCTAGCAACTAAAAAAATTGCCATTTATAGCTTAAGTTCATATGGTTCAAGTGTGCTTACTGCTTTCTACACAACTTAAGGGGGTCCTTCAAAAGCTGAAATACCAAAATAGGGCCTTCAAGGCTACCAACAGTAAATGATGCTACTAAGGAATGGGTAGCTCCGAGGAAAGAATTTATCTTGATGACTCAACATGAGCATCCAAGCAAAGGAGCGCGCATGCCGAATGAAAAATCTAATACTATTTCTTGGTTAAATTCCTATCTCGACTCCCCTAAGATAGGGGGTTCAATAATATCCAAACACCTTCTTACACTTAGTGGCACTCATCATAATGATAGGACCTGCTATGGTGGAAGAGAAAGCTGTTGAAATGAAAGCTACTATTACCAAATTAAAAAAAGATTGTAGAAGAGAAGGATCTTCGAATTGCTTTTTTTATAAACTAAATAGAGAAAATTCAAACAATGGCATCTAGTTAAGGGGCTTCACACCCATCGAGAACCCCACAAGTGAACCCTCCTCGAGAGGAATTGTTGGAATGCATACCAATGTACAGGATGTGTGGCATGCTTAGGTTGCTACTCTCACAATAAAACAACTCCAGAACATGAAAACTAACATGATAAATTCTTAATATGAAAATCTCCCACAATCATCTTCGATGTATACCAAGCCATACACTAAGCACATCGATCATATGCCTATGTCATTAGGGTGCCAAACATCGAAGTTTCAACAACTTGATGGGAAAGGCCAAGAAACATGTTGCACATTTCGTAGGGACTACATGTACCATTGCTAAAACCTTTAGCAATTCGATGGTAAAGCAATTCATAGGATTTCTATGAGGAAATGCATTTGACTGGTACACCAACCTCCCCTTTAGGTCCATTCATAATTTGGAAGAGTTAAAAAAAGAGTTCTTGGATTACTTTTATAATACTTAGCGTACTGTAAGCATGTATATACTTGGTGGATTTATGATCCTTATGCGTTGTAGGAAGAATTAATTGAGAGGACCCCAACCCACCTCGCCATCTTCATTGCGTTCTCCTTCCTCAAATTCCTAGCTAACACCTCAATTTAACAGAAAAATTCTGCTTAAAATCCTGGTTTCAGCTTTTGGAACATTCTCCTAATCTGTCCTCTTGCTTCCTTTAGGTACTCCTTTTGGCATTCTCTATTGATGTCTTCAGCTTCTACATGTCATAATTCTAATTACCCCACCTTGATATCGTTGGCATGG
Source organism: Nelumbo nucifera (assembly GCF_000365185.1). The sequence goes on along the minus strand of NW_010729229.1, from coordinate 1,387,318 downwards.
TCACAGATTTATATAGGAATGATATATTCCATAGTTATGAGGTTCTTGTGATTTGATAGACTAAAGCATGTAGGCAACAATGTTAGTATGTAGAAGCCCAACAAAACCAGGCAGATAGAGAGATGCCCAGATCGATTGGACTTAGAAGCATTTCAAAGGGCATAATTAAGTTTTTGAAAAATTAAAGAGATCACTTAACATCACATGCTAATATTTCCTCAGAGGGTATGTTTAAGTCTAGCGGGGTCAGCCTCAGGTATACTTAAATCCATGTTTAAGTCAATTTCTAAAACATTAGGGTATGTTTAAGTCTTTTACGCAATAATTAATATCAAATCTGTTAAGAGAGTAATTGCTATTGAAGTTGGTATTTGATTATGTTAAATGGAACAAAATGGTTGTAAATCTAGGCATTAATAAAAGAGGAAAAATAATGAAAGAACGTGCACAAAACAAAAAGAAATAAAGAAGGAAACTGGGTTATTGACTGTCCGGGTGCATGGGCCAAATATGGAATCCCAAATGTCTTAAGTAAAAAAAGAAAATCTAGATCATCGAATGCCAGGCGATGGGGCCTATATTTGGAAGTAGATAATACATCAAAGCACATAATAGGTAACCAATGGCATACATTGATTAGTATATAATGGGTATAATGGGTATCAAGGAAAAGTGAAACAACGGAAACCGGTAATTATATTAATAGTTTTAGTGATTTTTATTTTAGTAATTTGTTACAAAAAATAATTTATTATTATTAATACAAATAATAAATTATTTCTAATTACTTTATAAATAATTATTTTTTTCATATTGTCTGTTAGTGTTCTATTTTATTTATTTTACTTTATTAATGATTAAATGTTATAATTAAATTAATCTTTATATTAATGTTTTAGTCATAATTAAATTAATCTAAGCCCAAGCTCAAGGTTTAAAACTTTAGGTTGAGCTTCATTTGATCTTCTACCTAACCCAACCCCCTAAGTTGCCCCCCTAAGAGCAATGCGGAATTCATAATTAGACTGGACCAAAACTAAGCACAACCCATGCATGTATTATTTTTGGGTTTTTAACTATTTTTAAATAAAAATTATTAATATTGAACCTGAAGGAGCTATGGGGGATGAGCTGCCCCCATTGTGTAGCATAATGTACAAAAAATATAAAAGATTTCACGCCAGATTTTGATAGTGTATTCTAGCCCTGCCCACACCCTAAGCATAATAATATTTGTCTGGGTGTGGGATAGGAACATGCTCACTCGTGTTAATTATAAAACTATGAAAATGGGAGTCGGGGGGGGGGGACCCTACTCCCTATCCCCGATCCCGACTTTGAAACAAATCCCCATCCCTAATCTCAATCCCCGCTAGGGATAAATATGACCCTCCATCCCTGATTCCTAATGGAGATGGGTTCTTTGTCGAGAACCTGAATCCCCAAAATTTTAAATTAAAACTATTTTTGTAAAATATATTTACTTAAAATAAGGGAATTTTTTAATATAAAATATTTTAAATATATTTTGATATAAAAAAATCATAAATATATTTTAAATGTATACACACACATACATAATAGAGGTTAGGGCAAGGCGAGGAATTCACTTCCCCAACTTCGTCCCCATCCTCGATTGGGTATCACTATCAATTGTCGTCCTTATCATAGAAACCTCTATCCCCGACTTGATGCCGAGTACCCAATAGGATGGGACCATTGCCATCCCTATTCATATTCAAATCTTCTTAATTGGTTAATTGTTAGAAAACTAATTTGAAACCTAATAACTAAAATTAATAAAAAATTAAATTCTAACAACTATTAAAAATTAAGAAATTAATAAAAATTAGTGAGTCATAAATTAAAAAATAAAATACATTTGAATTCTATTTAAAATTAACTTATATTATCTTATATTAAAATAATAATAATAAGTAAAAAATTTATTAAAAGTAATAAAATAACCCACTTGCATTCCATATAAATACTAATAATGGCCTAATTATAAATGTCATAAGACTCCTACTTAGGGATGATCATCTATTAGCCCAAACCTGGCTAAACCTACAAATTTTCAGGCTCAAGCAACTATTTTCTTCTAAGCTTTGTCTAGCTTAGATCTACACCAATCCCACACATAATGCAAACAATAGGACTATAAACAACTTGGGTTTAGTGCATCCACATCCACACTCGATTATGAAATCTGATTATTATGTCAGCTTTGGATCATATTCGGATTTAAACAGCAACCATCTTATTATGTTTAAAATGACCAAAAAAATTAAAAAGTTTTAAGAAAACCAATTATTTTTAAAGTATATATGTATAATAAATGTATTAAGTGTAAAATATAAAATTTATTAATTGTAAACTTTACATAATTATACATAATATGTATGTATACATAATTATACTGCATATATACATAAAATAATAATTTTTTATTGGACTTGAATTTTAGTTAGATCAAATAGGGTTAAACTTGCACTTAATCTGAATATTAATTGGATGCAAGTTCTAACATCCAAATCCAAGATAATCGAATTTGGAGTCAAATTGGCAATTGGATTTTTGGAGTCCATTGATAGCCCTAGTGGGTAGGGCCCAATCTAACCCCTTAGTTAAACATGGAAGTTATATACATATATTTAGATAACAAATTTTATATTAATATATAGACATAAACTTTTATAATAAACTAAAATTAAATAAAATCCCAACCCGAAGTCTTAAACCTTGAGCTCGACCTTATGACTAAAAAGCTAATATATAGATTAATTTAATTATGACTACAACCTAACTTTATATATTTGTTTATATCTAAGTATTTTAAATATTTAAGTAACATTTACAAAAATTAAAACATTTAATCATTAATAAAGTAAAATAAATAAAATAGAACACTAATGGATAATATGAAAAAAATAGTTATTTATTAAGTAATTAACAGTAATTTATTATTTTTGTAACAAATTATTAAAACATAGTATTCATTCCTTATAATAGTTATTAGTTTCCATTATTTCACTTTCCGTTGACAAATTACGTGCATCACATGGGTCCCTGCTGGCATTTAATCAGTGTTTAAATTTCATATTTTTATTAGTATTTATTAAGTTCGTTTTTAAGTGAAATTGAAATATTTTTAATTAGAGTTTTAAGGAAACCAAATAGATAAATGGAAGTGAGAAAGGATGTGGCCATGCTACATGACATCTCCTACTATCAGGTTCGAATCGAGGTATATCTAGATCTGATATGAAAACCCAATCAGATCTCACATATGGTGATTTGTATCTGAATCCATTAAGGAAAGTTGGATATTAAACAATAAAACATAAAACAAAAGTTTCTTAATGTTTAAATTTCTTATTTTTTTATTAGTATTTATTAAGTTGATTTTTAAGTGAAATTGAAAGATTTTTAATAAATGCTTTAAGGAAACCAAATTTCTTAACTTTTATTAACTATTATAAGATAAATAAATTTTAATTTTTACTAAGTTTTATTAATAATATTATTATAATATTTTAAAATAGGATTGGAATTAGAATCAAAATCGGAATCCTCAAGAATTAGAATTAGAATCACCTATTCCTAACATCTATTTGGTTCAGTCGGGAATCAGAATTGGATTCTAATTGTTGTTGTTTGGTTCATTTGGAGTTGGAATCGAAATCACCTATTCCTGACACCTGTTTGTTTTAGTCTATAATCGGAATCACCTATTCTTCTTAGTTTATTAATATTGTATTATTTTTTATTATTTTTAAATAAATTTATAATATTATTTTACTTTAATTACATTATATCAATACTAGTTTTATTACTTAATTATTATATTAATTTTAATTATATTATTTTATTACTTAATTATTATTATTATATTAGTAGTAATATTATTATTACATTAATATTGTATTAATATTTTATTTATACATTATTACTATTATTTTTAATAATTAATATCCTTTTTTGTTATTATTAATTTGTTAATATTTTATTATAGTACCATTATTTTTATTACTATTTTATTAATAGTTTATTAATATTAGGTTTTGGGGGGGTTGTCACGTGTTCTTTACTCCTTAAAACTCTTAAGTGGGGGGCCTAAATTATCCAAACGTCCATATCTCTCTCTCTCTCTCTCTTGAGTGGGAATTCCATTCCCTAGGGGGCCTAAAATATCTGACGTCTATCTCTCTCTCTCTCTCTAATAATATAATATATTGATAATAGTGTAAAACTTTATTGATGGCATGATAATTGTGTTCAGCTTTATTAATAACAATGATTATTTATTTATAATTTTTAAATCAAAAGAAAATAAGAAAAATACAAAAAAATGAGAAAATAGATAAATACCTTTGCTGAAAGGAGAGGGCTACTGACATGGACTGTCTTGTTTTTTAAGGGTAAATTGTTGAAACCTTCCCTAAAGTTTTTGATCATTGCTATAATATTCCCTGAAGTTTGATMATTTCAATCAACTCTCCTGAACTTTCTAACAAGAGGAACAAATGTACAAAATACCCATGCAGTTAATATTGAGGCTGGTTTCAACAGAAAAAAACAAAACAAATTTTATTAAAGTTGCAGCTTTACCTTTGAGTGATTGATATGAAGGGAAAACTTGAAAAACAAATCAATTTCAGAAAAGAAGTTGAAAGGGTTTGGCCTAGTGATTCATATTAAGAGAAAATTTAGAAACTAAACATTTTGGTCAAAAGTAATTTCATGGGTATTTTGGACCTTTTAATGCCTCTTTTTAGAAGGTTCAAGGGGTCTACATGCAACTATGTCAGAAGGTTCAAGGGAGGTGATTGCAATTACCAAACTTCAGAGGAGGTTTCAGCAACAACCAGAAGCTTCACATGGGGTTTCGACAATTTACCTATATTTTAATGAATACTTCAATTGTCATGGATAGTCATGAGTCAAGTTCAGTAACCCTCAGACTACATTGTCTTCCTCACCCGTTTGTTGCTAACAAGTTTTAGTTATGTTGTTGGGCACTATTTGTTGGTATGAGTGGCCAAATGCCACCGATTAGAATAACCTTGGTGTACAAATAAATCTTATGATTGATGGCTTAGCCTACACCAATGAGTAAAAGTATTTCTGTTCCTACTTGATTTATACTTGTCTTCATTTGGCTGAACATTCAATTGCCATCTCAACACAACACTTGTTTCATATGGTCAATATATAGTTTGGCTAGGTCCTAGGTAGTTGAGAAAGCTTGTACAGATAATCCTACCTAGTGGGACATTTGTCCCTAGCCCAATTGGCTGAACAGGTCCAAGTGCGACTAAATCCAAGCTGGTTAGTTACTGTTTTGGGACTCTCCGACAATCACTACCTTTAACGTTAAAAGAAGAAGCCCATATATATATGGCCCTATTCTAAAAGTTATGTAAAGGAATTAGCTATCAGTTGTGAAAGAAAAAGCTACATTGGATCTATGCCAAGAGTTAGTCAAGTGTATTAACCTTTTAGATCAATCCTTTGTCCATTGTGTTTTTGGTCACCAGAGGTGAGCGTCCGACCATTAACCGGTGAGACGACCTATTTCTGACAAGGTTCAGATGGCTATAAGGTTCACCATTTTTCAGGATCAAAAGTAAGAGATCAAATCAGTTCCTCACAAAATTGTCCCCCACAAGGTTCCACAGCACATCCCTGGCATGTATTGAAAACATTTCCTGATGATAATATCAGAAATAATGATATCATCATCGAGAGATGTTTTTAATACATGGCACGAGGATGTGCTGTGGGACATTGTGGGGGGACTGATCTGAACTCCAAAAGTAATAGCTTCCTTTCAATACTTGAATTAAACTTGTTTGTTTAAATTAGGCCTACTTACTTTGAAATGGGTAATCGTTTAACCAAAGCCCCAGTTTAAGGAAAGAATATGAAGTTTGAATTTTCTTTTAACAGTCAATTCGGGGAAAGATTGACACAAAACAACCGCATTGGGAGAAAAAGCAATGGAAACGCACCTTGTACAAATGCAATTTGAAAACAACTGGGAGCCGATCCAGAAAATCTCCCTGGGGAAGAACGATGTCTCCTTTCCAGATAGTCTCATTCTCTGTCACTAATATTGTACAAGTAAGGGTGTCAATGGGTCGGTTTTGGATTGGACCCCGTCTAGTCCAAAATTAATTTGGACGGATCAAAAAGACATAGTGGATTGGACCAATCTGGTCCAAAGTATTTATTAGATTGGACTGGACCTAGTCTGACTGTATAAATTTATATTGGATTTGATTGGATTAAACCAATATCTGGTCCATTGATATAAGATAAGAATATAAGTGTCAATGGACCGGGTTTGGGTTGAAATCAGTTTAAATTAAAATGAATATTTAAACAAATTGAACGGCCCAAACATTGAATCGGACTGGTCCAAAATGGTCCAAATTATTCATTGGACTGGATTGGACCTGATCGATTTGTAATGGACTTACATTGGACTGGATCGGGTTGGACCAAATCCAATCCAATTGACATCCCTATGCACAAGGATCCAAAATAGGGGAAGACTCTCTATAGTCATATTTTCCATAGAATCTCGTCCCTACAGGGAGGAGAATGAGGTTGTTTTGGTAGTAGGGAAGAAGGGAAAGAGAAGCAAACCATTTTGGCAAATTTCCTTAGCTGTAAGTAGGTTTTTGTCAAGTTCTCTTCTGTATCAAGATTTTGAATCCTTGAGGTAAAGGATGATGTAGCTTAATGGATTTGGTTGAAAGCACTGCTTACTTGGTTCAATGAGACCGAGGGCTGGGTAGGAAAAAGGGAGGAAGGAGAGAGAGTTAAAGAGAAAGCAGGGAAGGAATTCACATTTGCGGCCCACAACATATCCTAACCGTGAATTGGAAACAATTCCCACCGATGACTTCGGGAAATGTTCCCATGCACGCTGAGATGTGCATGTGGGGCGTTTTTGGGGTGCCCTCTGTTGGGCGCAGATGTGATCACAGAGAAAGGAGAGCACTCCTAGGACATATTTGGACCATTGAGTCAGTCAACCCAAATCTTAAATGATTTGGTTTGGGTGGATCAGGTGGGTTGGGTCGAAAATTGTCACCCTTTTCACACTTGTCATGCCAATATATTTTGGGAAAATTCCCAATCAGTACTTTCTACTTTGGTTTAAGTGACAATTTGATCCTCAAACTTTAAAATGCAATAATTCAGTACTCAAACTTTCAAAATGTGACAATCCAGTAAGCGAACATTCAAAGTGTGACAATCCAGTACCTGCCGTTAACCGGTCCATTAATTAGCCGTTAAGTGATATTTAAAAAGTAAAAAATGCCCTTCTAGTGCCATCTAATTCTTTTTATCAACCATCCAAACATTGACAAAAAGCTGAACACAGTCTCAAATCTTAGCCTCTTCTATTCAAAAAAGTTGGTGACTGTTAGAAGAATCTAGAATTTGGGACTGTTTATTTTATTGTCAATGTTTGAATGGTTGATAAAGAGAATTAAAAGACATTCTTAGGGCATTTTTGACTTTTCAAATGTCACTTAACGATTAATTAACGGGCTGGTTAGCAGCAGGTACTGGATTGTCACATTTTAAAAGTTTGAATACTGAGTTGTTGAATTCTAAAGCTCGGGGACCAAATTATCACTCGAACCAAAATACAGGGTAATGATAAGAAAATTTTCCATATATTTTGCCATTGTACTAACTATCAAGAAATAGCTCCTAAGAATCTGATAATTAAATTTTTTCCCACCAAATAAAGGGCACGTTAAACCACATAATGGAAGACTACACGGTAGACCCCATTCAGTTCTTCCAGCAGTTATGCAATTAATTGAGGTCTTCCCATGTCCAAAATAGACATCTGATTGGGTATTCTTTGCCTTTACTTTATTTGGGTTTTGGATGGTTTTATGGAGAGGTTGGACAGCGAAACATAACCAATGAGGCATCATGAATGATGCAACTATCAGATTAATGCCAAATAAGGTTTTTATGATGATGTATAGGACTTGGATCTGCTATTAATTGCATTGGTTAATGCACAACCCTCACTTTAATGATTATAACTTCTTTCTACCGTTTCAAACGCAAGTGTATGGGCCTCCTTTATCCTCTGAAATTTGGCCCAACTTACCCTTTGACATTGGTTTTCTCTCTTATCCTTGCATTTATGTTGTTCCTATCTTTTAGTCCATATATACCATCTTTATGAACAAACTTGGCTTACATCTCCTTCCACTTATTTCATCTTCAACCTTCTCCATGCTTGTTATTTGCATCAATTTGTAGAGTTTCTAGGTTTTATTGTTGGTGGGTGGAAATCTTCCTTCATCCTTGTTTTTAAATACATGGAAAATATAGGAAAATGTGTCTATATGTTTTTTTTTGGTTAATTTGTTACCATTGTTGTTATCTGATTAATTTATTTGGCTTTTTTTTTTCCTTTCTAACTTTTGTGGTCATTTTTTTAAGTTAGGTACTTGAAATGGAAATTGAAAGAGATGAATTTACTGACTGGAGAGGCAGAAGTATTCAATCAAAAAAGCATGGGGGAACCAGAGGTGCTACGTTTCCTTGTGGTAAATAAGTTTATTTGATTTAGAGAAGTTGTAGGTTCTCATGAAGCACATACAATTCATGTTGATAATAAGCTTAAAAGTTCATTTGTATAAAAATATAGCATGGATGGAGAGAGAGATCTTTGGTTTCTAAAAGCTTATCAATCTTCATTACAATCACTGGGGTTTTCTTCAATGTGATTTGTTTTTCCTTTTGAGAGTTCTATAAACAAATTAAAACAATTTGGTTTGAAAACAAATTAGTTCTTAAAAAAATGAAAGCATATGCTTAGTTGTATATGTTTTTTTTTTTTTTTTCAAAATTAAAACCAAAAAACACTTTCTTGAATTTCTGGTTTGAACAATATGTTTTCACCTAATGATCTCTCATCATGTTTCATAAATCATACAATATCTATATTCTAAAAACACATTCTTAAATTATTTCTTATTACTTAAACTCATATCCTTTGATTTGGTCTCTACTCCAAGACATTCTAACCATTTCAACTTGCAAATTTATCATAAAAATCTATTTTTCTAAATCAATTATCTACTTGTAGAAGGTGAAGCATGAAGTGTGTTCACATATTGGATTACTTTTTGACTAAAATTTTAGAGAGACAGGATATGATCTTGTGAAAGCGAAAAACATGCCAACATGCTTAGAGCATGACATAGCCACAGAAGCATCTCTTGTATTTGTATGTTAAATTCATTAGGCTGAGTTTGGAAGGAGTACAAATGCAAATATGTAGAGTGCAAAACCTTATATTTTATATTATTTTGTATGTATTTATGCTGTACATATTTGCATTTGTACTCCTTCCAAACTGAGCCTTAAGGAGATGTGTGCTCTTATAATGTTCAGACTCTTTTTTTCTTTAAGGAGATCCAGGTTTGTATTTGTTTTTTTTTTATAACTAAATTATAAGTTATATTAACTATTAATTAAAATATCATACAAAAATTCCGGAAAAAAAAAAAACTTGGAGGAATTTAGAGATTCAAACTGGATTGTTTCAATCTGAACCGCTGAGACTTCGTTAAACTTTGAATGGGCCCGAACCCAAATCTGAGTCCAATGTAATTGAAATTCTTCAAATAGGACACCCAATTTGCACTTCTAATTCCCCTTGTTGGAGGTTAAGAAGGTAGGTCTGGAGGTCTATTTGTTAACCCTTCACTTCAAGGTTGCTGATGCTATATCACTTATCAGGAACAGAATTAAGACTGTTCACAGCTTATTCTTGATTACATTTGTGCTGTAATGTTCAATTTTCATGTTCCAAAGATATTCTTTAAAAGGGCTGTGAGATTGTTCTTCATTTGAGTGGATGTGGAGAGTTGTTACACCTGGGTTTATCTGGTCTAGAAAAGAATATGAATAAGGATGTGGAGAGTTGTTACACCTGGGTTTATTGGAAAACATGCTGTTAATTCAAATGCCAGAAATTTGGTTAATTACTCCAAATCCACAGCCAAAAAAAGGTCAGAACCCTGATCAAGGTTTGACAAGAGTTTCTTAACAAGCAATAACAATATATAATAGCAGTGAACTAGCAGACTATGAATAAGGATCCACTAGTGGTATTCTCATAGTAACTGATTCCCTCATTAATATTGGGCTAGCTAATGGTGAGACAATGTAGGTCTTGGCTCCCTTTCTTGAATGAATTTAGACACAGTTGAATTAATTTTGAAGCCCAAAATTGGTCCATCTGCTACATTTAGCAAGCTTCAGAGTTCAGCCCAATAAATTACCTCCGCATGGTGGAAGATAATTGCTACTTTTAATCCTATTCTGATCAGATAATAGCTAATGGTGAGACTGCAAAACTTTTTCTTCATGTTGCCAACGTGGTTTTCTTTGGGCCGAGATAAACTGTGAGCCTTGAAGACACCACTGTCACAGTTTTAACAATTTTTGCCCATGGATGGAGCCAATACCCAATTGGGCCATTTGCTCAAAAGTAGGTTGGGCTAAATTAAGGGTCTATTCGTTTCTTTTTTTTTTTTTTTTTTTTTKGGGGGGGGGGTGTTTATAGTTCAATCCACCCCTAGGGTGGACTGAATCCTGCCTGTGGATTGATGTCAAATTCACGGGCAGGATGTTGTTTATCTGGGGGGGTGGGTGGGGGGCACTACTAATAGAATACAAGGAGGCTGCGATTCAAATTTCTGAGGTGGATTGCAGTCTATTTATCCCTTTTTTTTGTATTTAATTGTATAGATCCCCCCATAGGAGCCATAATTCTTTTTTATTTTTTTGGGAATAGCACAGCAACATACTATTAACTATGGTTCAAAGTTTACATTGGTGCCCCACAGAGCGCGCCTCACAGGTGCCTCACATACACATCTCAGCATGCATCGGAACGCTCCGCTGGAATGGGCTGTGGGTGCTGGTGGGGAACGCTCCGCTGGAACAAACCACTGCTATTCCATTTCATCAAAATTCCTGATTTTAGGAGTTATGCTATGTAGGATGATCATTTTTTTTTCTTTCTTTTAGTTTGTTTGAATGAAGTGTTAGGTGTGCTTGTGAAGTTTAAATAACATTCTAATTCTTTTTTTTTTTTTGTTTTTTTACATTGAATGGCTCTATGCAGTTGTAGAAGTATTGGAAAACATGGTGTTCATTTCAAATGCCTCAAACTTCGTTACTTATTTCAAGTCTTCAATGCACTACCCAATTGCACAGGCTGCAAATATGGTGACAAATTTTATGGGAACCTCTTTCTTGTTCACAATATTTGGCGGCTTTTTCTCTGATGCTTTTTTCACAAGGTTCTGGACCTTCAACCTCTTTGGAATACTAGAACTAGTGGTAAGCTTATATCATTATTTGGGTTTCTTTTATCTGACTTGTAAGGCTGTGAACTGTGTCTGTTCATCCAAATTCAAATTCATCAGTTGATGCAAATGAAGATCAATTTGCATCATCCCCTAACAGAGGTTGTCTGCCCAAATAAACGAGGGAAAAATCTATAATGCGGAAAAGATATGGTATGGGAAGAGTTTTGACTAATCAAAATCCATCCATGAATTTTGATAAATAACACCTAATTGGTTACAACATTTATGATTTTAGTTGACTGATCAGAAGTTTTTCAGATATCATATCTTTTCCATATCATAGTCGAATCCACAGATGAGAAGGGTTGTGTCTTTTGTAATTATTGTGGACAACTCTTTTGCCATGCTCTTACAAATACCAATCTTGAATTGTCATTTCGTTCTCATGTGAGGGCATTTTTTCTGAAAGTGATGCGCCATGCCATAACCCTGAGTGTGGTGAAAAATGGGCAAAGTATGAACAGAATAGAATTCATGTAGCCGACCCCTATGTAGTTGGAATTAGTGGTGTCAATGGACCAGTTTTGGGTTGGACCCATCCAAATTAAAATTGGATGGATCAATGAAACTTATTGAATTGGACCAGWTCAGACTTAATGGTTCAAAGTAGGCCTATTCATGAGCTGGGCTTCGGGTTGGGTCCATTCCAATTTTGGTAAAAACCAAGCCTAAGCCCGGCCAATGAACAGGTCTAGTCCAAAGTATTTATTGGATTGGATTGAACTTGGTCTATCGGTAATGAACTTATATTGGATTGGGTCGGATTAACCCAATATCCAGTTCATTGATAAAAGATAAGAATACAAGTGTCAATGGACCAGGTTTGCTTTGGAATCAATCTAAATTAAAACTATTTTGAACAAATTAGATGATCCAGACATTGAATTGGACTGGTCCAAAATTCCAAATCCAGTCCAGTTGACACAGTTGGAATAAAGCCTAAATGATAGTGATGATGCTTGTTTTGAGTGTATTTCAAATTGAAAAATGAACAGAAATGGCTATGTAATGTGTTGCTTTATATCTTTGCTATTTCTACTTGATTGGGGTTTGTCGATACAAATTTGTGAGAAGGTGCTTTTTAAATTGATCAATACAACTTACCATTTCTACCTGCAAAAGTTTGGGGTTGTGTCAAGAATACAATTTATTAGTTAAAGTAAATATTTTATGTGATATGATAAGACATTTTTCTCAAAAATTTGTATTGACCAACCCCAAATGTTACACGCAGAAGTGACAATGATATCAAACAAACACTTAAGTCTGGTTTTATTATTAAGGTGCTCATGGTGCTTTATTCTTCTCTATCTTACATGATTGAACACAGTTCGGGTCTCTACCCACATCTCACTACAGCTGTACATTCATGGAAGATGAGTTCACATGTCTGCCTCACAACACATCCCCGCCGTGTATTGGGAACATCTCCCTATGCCCAATACACAGCAGGGATGTGCTGTGGGGTATCTGGGGAGATGTTCCCAATGTACAGCACAGCTGTAGGGTAATGTGAGTAGGAGATCTGAATTGGATTGAACACGGAAAATGAAGATGCTAACCCTGGTGCCCGGTGCCTGATGCAGGGACTAATCATTCTGACAATCCAAGCACATAACACACAGCTTCAGCCACCTACGGGCCGAAAGCCATCCTCCTCACAATCTGCCATGCTTTACACAGGGCTGTACGCCATGGCCGTAGGTGTGGGAGGGGTGAAGGCCTCCTTGCCTGCCCTTGGTGCCGATCAATTTGATCCCAGCAACAAGAGGCTCATTTCCAGCTTCTTCAATTGGTTCTTCTTTTCGCTCTGCACAGGAGGCCTGTTAGCAGTGACTATCATGGTCTGGGTCCAAGAGAACATAGGTTGGAACTGGGGTTTCAAAATCTCGTTGATGGTCTTCTGTCTTGCTCTTTGTATTTTCTTCGTTGGATGCCCATTCTACAGATGTAAACGTCCGGGAGGGAGTCCATTAACTAGGTTTCTCAAGGTAAAGAACATGTTAACCATTCAAAGCCATGTTTGGATGAACAGGCTTCTGAAAAATCCATATTTTGAAATGAGCATTTTGAAAAAAAAAACGTTTTCTTTTTCTTTTTTTATGTATGGCTGGAGGCTGGTCATTATTTTTTTGTTCTTTCCCAAAATAGCTTCTTGCAAACATTAAAAGCTAAATGGAGTTTTTTTTTTTTTCTGCTTTTTCAAATGGGATCTTTAATTCAAAAAACCCATTTAGAGCATTTTCATAAAAAACCAAACAATGTCTTTTTGACTGGCTTTTGGCTTCCCCTAATTGAAAATTAAGCCCAAGAAGCCCATTGGAGAAGCCCCAAACGCGTCCCAAGTAACTTCGGCTATACCATCCAACTGGGTTTTATAACTAATGGGCTGCCTCTAGGCTGGATCTCTATTTGGGCCGTTCAAGCTCAATACTTTTGAGTTTCGACCATTTAAATGAAAAGGATTTCCACTTTTGCTAGAAGCTTTAACCTACGCAGAAAAGCTACACAAATCTGACCTCTTTTCTTTTTTCTCTCCAGTCTCCACCATTAATACCATGTGCTGCACACCTACCTTGCTGTTTGGTGATGACAAAATACATGAACATAGTAAATGTACCTCAAAATTAGGTCCAGTTGCAGCAATGTCAGTGTCATTTATGAATTATAGATATGAATAATATTGAGCCCATCATGAATTGGGCCTGAAAAAGTAGGCATGGGTAGGGTCAACAATATGAAACTTGAGCAAGCACGGCCCATGCTTGGCTAATTTGAGAACGCCATGCCAAGATGGGCACCATTGTAGCCATAGGTCTTCTCCATCTGCCATTGGCATTGAAGGCCCATTAGCAATTCCCAGTTCCCAATTCTTTAAAAGGAAACTCCTTTTTTTTAGTTTAACACGGTGTATTTCAAAATTTGTATGAAACATCACATCAAAATTTCAAAATGTTATATGGGCTACTATTTTAATTAAAGATTTCAACAATGTTACAGATGTTATTATAACGTATTGCTTTATTACCGGTGGTCTGTTGCACTAATTTCCATAGAATGCACCATTGATTTTGCCAATTTTTTTTTTTTTTATTTTTATTGGGGATATTAATAAACACCCTGCAAAATCATTCTGTTTTTCTGCTTTGTTCCTCCTTTGTTGTTAAAGGTACTTGCGTCTACAATTCGAAACCGGAAAGCATCCCCCCAGGAGAAGAATCAGAATGAAGTCGATGGGAGATCTCATAACAAGTTTAGGCAAGTCTCCTCGTCTCTCTCGTTGTGACTTGTGAGATTGGATGGCCCATTTGTGGAATAATAGTCCATATTGGTTTTATCTAATGGGCCCCATTTTATTCCAACTGAGCATGATGAAGGCCCATCAAACAAATTTTCTTGCACACTGAAGTGAGAGAGAAAAATACTTGCAGGTTTCTAAACAAAGCCTTAGTGGACAACACCATTAGTTCTGCCCAAGTTGAAGAAGCAAGGACCTTCCTTGGCCTTCTTCCCATCTTTGCAAGCACAATCATGATGAATTGCTGCTTGGCCCAACTACAGACCTTCTCTGTGCAACAAGGAAGTATCATGAACAAGAAACTTTCTCGTGGTTTTGAGATACCAACACCTTCCCTTGCTGTGTTCCCACTCACAATCATGCTTGTTTCCATCCCCCTATATGAGCGTATGGCCAGTTTGTTCTTCAAGAGCTCCTCTCCTAAAGGTTATGAACTGCACCCTCTCCGCCGGATCGGTACAGGACTCGTGCTGGCGTCTGGATCAATGGCCGTGGCCGCGGTGGTGGAATCTATGAGGCGCCGCGCTGCGAACAGGAATGTCACATTGTCGGTCTTCTGGCTGGTCTGGCAGTACCTTCTGCTAGGCTTCTCCGACATGCTTACGCTTGGCGGTATGCTCGAGTTCTTCTACTCTGAGGCGCCTGATAGAATGAGAAGCATGTGTACTGCGTTGTCATGGTGCTCAACCTCCATGGGCTACTTCCTCAGCTCTGTGCTTGTTTCAGTTGCCAACTCTGTGACTCAGAAGTTTGGAGCTGCTTGGCTGGGAGGAAACGATTTGAATCACAATCGTTTGGACCTCTTTTACACACTTCTCTGTGTTCTGAACTTTCTCAATTTCCTCAATTACATGTACTGGGCCAAACGATATTAGAATCTGTGGAGGAGAACAGTTGTTTGTGTTTTTGTTGAGGTACATTCTGTGATGCAAACATGTAGCTTCAACAGCAAGATTATTAATTACATTCTTTGGGCCTAGCTTGTGATCTGCAATGAACATGTGCCTAAACAACCTACAAGATCAAAAGTAATGCCCAGAGGCCAAAGGGCCCGTTTGATAATGACTGAAGTGTCTGATTATGAACTAAATGACTTGTTACTTTGGTTCAGGGAAGAGTGCTAATACAAATATGTACGGTTCAAATACAAGGTTTTGTTTTGTATTATGTACTCTTCCCAAACTGAGCCTTTATTTTTTATAGCATTCAAGGGTAATAGGGTATGATAATTAACCCAATTTGAGTTTTAGATATTAAGGCTGCATTTATTTGTGGTACTGATGGTTCAGTTTTTTCATTTATTTGCTTTGTAATATATATGATTTGCACTCCCATGCAAAATTTGCACTTTTTGTTTCATAAAAACTCACTCATGGTGCAAATTTTGCTTCTCAAAAATTGATGCAGAATTTGCACTGCTTTCCTCCTACCTCAATTCTCTCTCATATGAAATGGGGACTACATCATCTTGTTTCATGCCTCACTCCTCAACAAACAGCCCTTCTCCTACCTCTATTCTCTTTCATATAAAGCGGAGACAACATTATTTTATTTCTTACAAATACGGAATTAATTATTTCAATTATTGACTTCATTATTTAATTAATTATTGTTTATTCAAATAAAATAAATACGTAATTAATAATTAATTATTTCAATATTAAATATTTATTTAACATTGTTTAATCAATATTATGTTATTATATGATTACTATTAATTATTAATAATATTTAGATTTTAATTAATATTTATTAATTAATTTTGTTTATTATTATTTAATACTATTGTAAACTGTTTAATGTTAATTAATTACTTAAATTAAGTACATAATATTGCTTTCTTTTTTTAGATTCTCAAATAATTACATTTATTTATTAATTTATATTATTATTGACTAGTTATTGGTGGGTTGAACATTTTGGATATTTTGATCAATGAATTTCCCCGTGTCTTCTACAAATTAATTCATTTTTTATTCCTTTCCAATCATTTCACCTTTTCAAAGAAAATATTCCTATAATTGTACTTTCATGAGTGAAATTATCCATTGTCATTTTTTAGAATTCAGCATTTAAATCTCAAAATAATATTCTTTGCATTTAGATGTCAGAAAAACCAAAAAATCACAACTTTTCACAATGTTAAAGATTGTTAAAGGTCAGGGGTTAGAGATCAGTGCAAACAAACATGCCCTATGTCTAAGAGTGGAGCCAATATATATGTTGGTTCATTCCTAAATTTGAAAATTTCCCACTTGATGTAACTGTTTCTGGTCACGTATCATTTTTTGTGATGTATAAATTTTTTTGGCTAAGTACCTCGTTATTTGACCCGGTGGTGACGTGCCTTAGTGATGAGCTACTTGGTGGCGAACTCCCTAGTGGAGAACTGCCTGGTGGCGAGCTCCCTGGCGGCAAACTGCCTGGTGGCGAACTGCCTGACGGCGAACTGCCTGGTGGACTCGTCACTTGACCTGCTCCTAGGCGGTCCGCAACTCAGAGGGGGTGGAGCTCCCTGGTGCAGCGCAACCCGACTACCCTCTGCATGAGGTGATTTCCTCTCCTTTGTAGGCAGCGGGAGCTGAGGAACCTACGAGAACTGAATCAGAGGACTCGGGGGTATTTTCCCGGCGGGGACTCTCCGATGCCTAAGTTAGCATTCTGATTACAGAGAGCTTGGAAAGAAATGAGAGAGCTAGAGAGCAGGGGTTACCATCCTTTTTCCCCATTTTTCTCTCCCCTTTGGGGGGTGAGGTCTTTATATACCGGAGTCCTCGCGGGTTAGGTGGGTGAGAAGCCTTCAAACGGTAAGACTCGTCACATCCGTCAGAACTGGGGTACGGTGGTGAACTCCTCGAGGTCGTTAGGCTGGTGCTTGTGTCAGGCGGCCAGGTCGGCGCCTGGGCCAGGTTGTCAGGGCGGCGCCTGCGTCAGTCAGCGGGTCAGTGTCTGTGCCAGGTTGTCAGGTTGGCACCTATGTCAGTCGGCGGGTCGGTGTCTAGGCCAGGTTGTCAGGTCGGCGCCTGTGTCAGTCGGTGGGTCGGTGTCTAGGCTAGGTTGCCAGGCAGGAGATCTTCTTGCGGTACGGCAAACTACTCCTGTACCGAGCTACCCTACAAGTGGCGAGTTGCCTGGGGGAGCTATGCCAAGCTACTTGTGGCGAGCTGCCTGGCTCCTTGGCGAGCTCTTTGGTGAGCTACCGAGCTCCTTGGCGAGCTCCTTGGTGAGATACCGAGCTTGTGGGGTATGCATGCCGAGTTTTTCGATGGGTGTCTTATGGGCAACTAGGTCGGCTAGGTTGGATCATGTGCCAGGCCGGTGCTTGGGTGGGACATCAACTTGGTAAGTTGTTGCCTGGGTGTTTGCCTAGTTGTCACGAGGTGCCACATGTCGCAATTTCACTGGAGGGCCAAATCTGCCCTCATCAATTGCCCCCCACTTCTGAGCTGAGAGTAACTCAGTGAAGGGAGTAGATTTCTTTTGGCCCGTAAATCGACGAGCTAGTAAGTGCTGATCCAATTCCTTAGGCTCCGGGAGCTGCCTGTATGTGGCGAGCTGCCACTAAGGCGAGGGGGTCTCCGCTAGTTCAGTAGTGTAGCCCTTAGACTCTGGGGTGATTTAAAGTTCACTTTTGCTGATTTTGCTTCTRCTGAGGAAGCGACTGGATATTTAGCAATAGTGTGGCCCGTAGGCTTTGGGAGTGACTTGTAGTCTACTCTTTTTTGACTTTTGCCCGTGCCGGAGAGGTGACCGGGTCTTAAGCAGTAATGTGGCCCGTAGGCTTTGGGAGTGACTCGTAGTCTACTCTTTTTTGACTTTCTCGTGCCGGACGACCGGGTCTTAAGTGGTAATGTGGCCCTAGGCTTTGCTTGTGAGGTGTCGAGCTATGATTGTGCTGCATCAGCTTCGTAATGCCAGTCACCCACTCCTATAAGAAGCTACTAGGAGCTCGACCTTCGGGGGCAACACTACTAAGTTTAGGTCGCCAGCTCTCACGGGAGCCTTGGAAGGCTCGACTGGTAAGGGCACCTATGTAGTCTGTTGGCCGCCAACTCCCGCGGAAGCCACGAAGAGCTCATCTTATGTAGGGGGGACCTTGCGGAGAGGACTGATGAGGCATTATCTAAATTGAAAGTAAGGTTGGTAGAGCTACTTAGTCTGTTAGTTCCCTGCATAGTCTTTGAATTCATAAAAAATGTAAACTATAAGGCGATAGCTTCAATTTCTAAAAAGTGAGGACTTAACTTTGGTAAGATGAGAACTTAGCTTTTGTAGGATGCGAACTTAACTTTTTGTAGCGTGTTCCCATAGACGGCGCCAATTGATGAGCTACTTGGTGGTGAACTCCCTGGTGGAGAACTGCTTGGTGGCGAACTCCCTGGTGGGGAACTGCCTGGTGGCGAGCTCCCTGGTGGCGAACTGCCTGGCAGTGAACTGCCTAGCGGCGAACTGCCTGGCGGC
>NW_010729229.1:1320092-1364499 GCF_000365185.1 Nelumbo nucifera | reverse complement strand
CATTGTATGGGGAAGGCATAGCTACCACCAGGAAGGTGTGCTCAAATCTTGCGATGCTGGGCCACGTCCCGATCTCTACAGGCAATGAGATTTGGCCGAGGGGCCTAACTTCCTCTCCACTGAAGCCCACTAGAGGGGTGCTCGCGGGCTGGAGGTCATTCTCTCGGAGCTGTAACTTGTCAAAGGTGCTTATGAACAAGATATCGACCGAGCTTCCTAAATCCACCAAGACACGTCTGACCTCGAAGTCATTGATCTTCATCCTTATGACTAGCGCATCGTCATGGCGGTACTGGACTCCTCGCACGTCGTCCTTGGTGAAAGATATGGGGTCTGCAGGCCGTGGGCGCTTCGACGGGTTCCGTTCTTCATGCTCCAGTTCACGGACCGAGGTCCTCCCTGCCGCCGAGGTGCAGCCCGCGACGATGGATCCGCCTGTAATTGTGTTTATCACCCCGCGGACTGGTCTTTCTGGGGGTACTAGACTCCTCGCGTGTCGTCCTCGGTGAAAGATATGGGGTCTGCAGGCCGTGGGCGCTTCGACGGGTTCCGTTCTTCATGCTCCAGTTCACRGACCGAGGTCCTCCCTGCCGCCAAGGTGCAGCCCGCGATGATGGATCCGCCGGTAATTGTGTTTATCACCCCGCGGACTGGTCTTTTTTCGGGCGGTTCTTGTTGCTCGCTCGCCTGTTACTAGACTCAGGGGCATTTCTCCTCTGCTCCCCCTGTCGATCAGCGTGGCTTTTACTACTTTTCTGTACAAAATCCTTTAAGTACCCATGACGGATGAGTTCCTCAATCTCGTTGTGGAGACTTTTACAGTTTTCGGTACTATGACCGTGGTCTTTATGGAAATGGCAATATACATTCTTATTTCTGGTGGCGGGGTCCCCCTTCATCCGGGGTGGCCACCTTACAAATGGTGCATCTTTAATTGTCATTAAGATTTCCCCTCGCCTTGCGTTGAGAGGGGTGTAGTTCATCCTCTCGACTGGCGGAGCTCGGGGGTGCCAACCTGACTTGTCTCCCCTGGCTGGGGACTTGCTCTTCTTCCTCTCACTGCTTCTGTGGTGTGCCTTGTCGTCGTCTCTCCTCCTCTTCTCCGCTGGGGCTCCGGCCTTCTGGTTCATTTCCTCTTTAGTCTCGATGAACTGGTCGGCGAGCTTGAGGAAGGCGATGATGTCCTTGGGCTTGTTCGCTACCACATGCCACTTGAACTCCCGGTGAGTGACTCCTCTTTTGGCTGTGGCGAGTCTCACCGCGGGGTCCAAGTTCGGGATCGAGAGGCAGGTGTCGTTGAAGCGCTTGATGTAGCTTCGGATGAACTCTCCCTCTTTCTGGACAATGCTGAGAAGGCTTTCCTGCGACCTCGGACACTTCTTGCTAGTGATGAAGTGCGAGGTGAACGCTTGCACAAACTGCGCCCAGCTCCGGATTGTCCCGGATGGGAGATTTCTATACCATGTGCGCGCTACTCCTCTGAAGGTCGTGGAGAAGGCGACACACATGTAGGCTTCGCTAGCTCCGATGAGGTGCATCTGGGACTAAAAGGAGTCCACATGGTCATTCGGATCGAATGACCCATCATACTTGTCCAGAGGGGGAATTTTAAAGCCTTTCGGCATGGGATCCGTTMGGATGTCAGGAGAGAGGGGAGATGGTACCGAAAGGAGATGATACCAAAATTAAAAATGTTCCTAATTTTTTTTAATTTCTATATTTTTTGCATTTTATTATTTAATTGCAACAAAATGGTTTGGCCCATTCAACCTGAAATGGTTTAACTTACCACTACGTAGATGAAAAACTATTTTTTTCAGGTAGATTTTAAAAGTATGTTTTTTATATTACTGGAATTATTAATTTATTATGTATGGATTTAATTAATAGAATTTGATGATGAGAAGAAATAAAAACGCATTAAATATATGATTCAATGAAAGTGAATTCAAATTAATACTTTAAGTGTTGGATTTAATGAGAAGAAATTGCATGCATTGAATATCTTATAATTGTCTTTTTTCAACTCATTTAATATTAATATTTGATTACCCTTTTACCCTCATTTTTTATCAATAAATTTAAAAATGGAAGGATAAATTTTCTCATAAAAAATTCAAAAAATATTATTGAAGCTATTTGCGCTTTTTAAAGTAGTATAGATTTATAATCAAGATCATATTGCCCTTGCCATTACACTCTTTTATATAGATATTTTAAACCTTAATCCCTATATTTTAACCATTTGTATGGCATTCATATCCCACCTTAAATTCATTCGGTATCTTCGACTCGCAATTTGTGGGTAGGGATGTGAAATTGGCCTAATTCCTTGGAAACAACTCAAATGAATGTTTAGGACCTTGACGGGTGTATGACATCATAATCTCGTCATGTCTACGTATTAGCTTGGAAAAAAGAATGATGCTATATTATCACTTGATAATGATAATGCGTTATTTTCCAGGTCTTTGTCTCAAAGTCTCAATCAGTCCAACCTTAGAGCAAGACCCATCTGCTCCCACCACTCACGTTGTAATTTTTGATGTTGTGCAATCCGGCCATTCCTAGCTGGAAGTGACGAGGCTTCTAACTGGCAACGGGCAAGAGATACCTGCAAGAAGGACGAAGGGACCTAGGGTTGAACACCCGGTGAGGACTCTCCAATGCTTAAGTTAGAACTCGGTAGCGAGCTGAGAAGAGAATGAGTATGCAAGAAGATGAGATCTAGAGAGTGGTGAATATGCGATACCTTTGCCTCTGAGGAGTCGGAGTGCTTAAATACTGGCGTCTGATAGGTTCAGTGGGATTGATCCCAAATCCTTGCTGTGGCGATCCGCTATCAGGTCGTACCTCGGAGTGGCTGACTGTTACTGTCAAGGCCGAGAGCAGGCAGGCTACAGTGACCGTTGCATGGTATGGTCCCGCCAGCTGGGGGGACAACCTGTAAGCATGATGCCGCCAGGCGAGAGACAGGGGCGCAGTCTTCTGAATTGGTAGGTGCTGCGCCGTTAGACGAGGGGTGCGGGAGCAGTCTGGCAGGTACGACTTTGTCAGATGAGAAGCTTCCCATAGAATGCCGAGCCGCCCCATAGTGAGCTACCCTGTGACGAGCTACTGGTGGCATGCCGAGGTGGTTCTACCTGAGGTGAGTTGTCGAGGCAGCCCACTTGCTTGGGCCTGGAAAGATCTCGTTGTTCCAGATCGCGAACTAGGACGAACTTAATTCGGAGTGTAACTCGGGACATCGGCGTGCTCGAGCTCGCCCCGTGGCGAGCTGACACTTGCTGAGCTGTCACCTGCGTCAAGTCATGTCCACGAACCGATCCACCTATGCCGAGCTGTCGTATATGCTGAGTCACGTACACGTGTAACCTAGTTAGGAGGTCGGGCCAAATCACCCTTCATCAATTATATGATGTTAAAAATGTTCCTAATTTTTTTTAATTTCTATATTTTTTGCATTTTATTATTTAATTGTAACAACATGGATTGACCCATTCGACCTAAAATGGTTTAATTTCTTACCACTACCTAGATGAAAAAACTATTTTTTTCAGGTAGATTTTAAAGTATGTTTTTATATTATTGGAATTATAATTTTTTTATGTATGGATTTAATTAATAGAATTTGATGATAAGAAATAAAAACGTCTTAAAAATATGATTCAATGAAAGTGAATACAAATTAATACTTTAAGTGTTGGATTTAATGAGAAGAAATTGCATGCATTGAATATCTTATAATTGTTTTTTTTTCAATTCATTTAATATTAATATTTAATTACTCTTTTGCCCTCATTTTTTATCAATAAATTTAAATATAAAAAAATTAATTTTATCCTAAAAAATTCCAAAAATATTGCTAAAGCTATTTGCGCTTTTTAAAGTAGTATAGATTTATAATCAAGATCATATTGCCCTTGCCATTTACACTCTTTTAAACCTGAATTCCTATATTTGAACCATTTGTATGGCATTCAGATCCCACCTTTCCCTTTTAGACATGTATCAATCAACTAGTAAAATGAAAACCAGATTCTAATGAATGTTTAGTACCCTGACGGGGTGTATGACATCATAATCTCGTCATGTCTACGTAGTAGCTTGGAAAAAAGAAAGATGCTACATTATCACTTGATAATGATAATGCGCTATTTGCGCTATTTCCCAGGTCTTTGTCTCAAAGTCTCAATCAGTCCAACCTCAGAGCAAGACCATCTGCTCCCACCACTCTCGTTGTAATTCTCATTCTCACAATCATCTTCATTGATTGGTACAGGGTCTTTGCTTCTCCAAGACTCCATTTCTACCACTTTTCATTCAAGCTTTTTTTTTTTTTTTTAATCTTTTCCAATGTTTTCTTGGGGCTTGGGGTGGAGTGGGAATCTCATTTCCCATTCCCGACACCGACTCCAGTCAAAACAATTCCCATTCTCAATTGCATGGGATCGAGGAAATTGAATAGCCATGAGGAATGAGAAAAATTGATTATCATCCCTAATCTGAAGTGCTGGTTAAACTCAAAACCAGTCAGCTGTTAACGTCTATTGTTGAAAGTTTAATGCTTAGACACTTACTAATCAGTTTACTAATTAATAATCAGATTATTGTTTACCTACCCAATAAACCCAAAAACTTTATTGGGTTTGGTCACAGGGCATTAGTCATCCGTGGGAATTGGGTTAGGCTTGACAATGTGAGAGGGGGACAAGAGTAAAAAGAAAAAGAAAGAAAAAGAAAAAAAGATAAAAGAAAGTCAGCCTGATGGATTTGACCCATTTCACGCAATCAAACTGTTAATTAGATACTGTGACTCAAACGCCCAAATAATGGAATTGGAATTTGCTGCTCACACGGTAATATAGGGCAATTTTATTTGAAATTCAGTATTAATTTATGTTTTTTAATTTGATTTAAGATATTAAATGAGATTTTATTGGTAAATAATAACCCACTTTATTTGGTATTTACTATTTGTCTAATAAATCTATTTTGAGTTATTTATTTCTAAAAGTTAAACTAGGTTGCTTCTTAAAAGTTAAATTAAGTTTGTAATTAATAAAATATTTTCTTTTTGAAAAAAAAATCATTTAAAAACAAATGTGCGTTTACTGTAATCTTTTAATGGATCCCACCATTTGTATTTAATAGACTATGAATAAACATGTGCTAAGCTAATAAATAACTCTCTATTGAGAATGTTTAAGAATGAAACCGTTTTGAATTCTATTTCTTGAATTAATAGGATGCCACGTGTTTGAATGGTGGTAGTGAGCTATGGGCTTTAGCAGCAACTTATTAGAAAATGCCACATGTCTAGCTTTCCAAAAAACTGAAAAGACCACATGTCTGAATGATAGTGGGTTGTGGGTTTTAGCACGAATTTCTTAGAAATTGCCACATATCTAGTTTTCTAGAAAATGAGAAAACCACTTGTCTGAATGGTGATAACGGGCTGTGAGATTTAATAGCAATTTCTCTGAAAATGCCATATATCTATATTTCCGGAAAAATGAAAATGCCGTATGTCTGAATAATGGGGGCTATAGCCTAAAGACCTTCATTTAATATATATATATATATATATATATATATATATTAGATATCTCCCCGTGAAAAAAAACGCATAAGTATAAAAAAATGTTCGCCATTGGTGTAATTTTCCTAAAAAAAAGTTGGTGTAAATAGAGATGCGCTGTGCTGTACCTTGAATTTCTGGTTGCCACCCACTCCATGACCCGACYCGCATTTGTAGAGAAAAATCCAAAGAAGGGAAAATTTATTAAGGGAGAAAACTCAAAGGGGTCCCAACCCATATGGGTCCCTCTGGTCTAGGGCTTTCCAACACTTTGACAGATTGAGAGAAAAGGGTTTTGGGTGTGCATGGGTGCCAACAAATTGAGAGTTCACATGTGCTATCCATTGTTTGTTGTGATGGGTTTCTGCTCAACAGGCTGAACCGCATTAAATCTCTATGTGCTCTGAGTTGCTCTGACTTTCATTTTCTTTCTGTTTCCTTGTTTGCCATTCAATTTCAGATCCTAGAGTTGCCACTTGCCATTCCACAACAAGATGATAAGTAAATATCTGGCATTTGCTTGCCACTTAATTTGCTCTGTGGAATGTTATTGGCTCATCTAGATCTCTCTCTCTACTTCAAAAATTTCCCTCCTCAACCTACTGGCTCTCTCTTATTTCCCATCAAACTAAAACACAACCCTTACGTAGATTACTATAAACTAGCAAAATTTTTTTCCCTACACTAATAGGCTATATTCAATGTTGTTGAGCCTAAGAAGTAAGAACCATATTGTTAGTGGTTTTGTTTTTGTTATTTAGGTGCTGTTTGTTAATATTCCAAATGGAACGTTTTTGGTGTTCTGAGAACCCAAGAGAAAAAGAATATCTGAATATAGAACTCCTAGGAATGTAATCTCAGAAAGGTGCCAATGGGTTCCTACGTGTGGAGCCCAGTTAAGGTAGTGTTTGTCTGTTTGATAACTGCTGAAATAGGTGTTGAAAGAGGAATGCCAAAACAATTTCGGAATTTAAAAAATCACCACGGTGTTCTTGCTTCAGTATTCCATAAATTTCAAATCTTCTCTAAGCACCTAAAAGACTGATCACCAATATTTAGGGCTGTTTATAAGAAGGCCCAACCCGACTAAACCGATCAACCTGGACCGACCCAACCCAAGTCGGCCGGGTTTTCATCAGCACCGGTCGGTTTTGGGTTGGGCAAATTCATAAACCGATATATCGGGTCAGTTTTGRTTTTCTTGTGTGAAAACCGGAACCAACTCGAACCGAACCGAACCTATTAGTCTTCTAACTAGTTCCTACTTAACTAGTCTTCTAGAGTTCTAGTTCCTACTTAACTAAATTGTATCTATCCTAGTTTCTATAGTCTTTTACACCAAATAAGCAACTAATTAGGCAATTACAATTAGAATTAGGTGTCATTTTTTACTTAGATTAGAATTTAGAAAATTTCTTGAAATATAAATATTTCAACCTTCTTTCTATAAAACAGTTTGACTTTCTATTTTATTGATAAATTTTGTCTTATTTGACACTTGTTTTTACATGAAGAATTTATTGATTTTATTCTTTACCTGAATTGAATTCAGATTTATCGTGTACTCTTGAACAACTAATTCAGATTTACATGAAGATTTATCTTGGACTCTGAATTGAATTCAGATGGCTGAAATGATGGTCAAATAAATTTCCTTCTAGTTCTAGGCTTCTCTGTCCTTTTTGCACAGGAGCAAAACCAAAACAGACCCAAACCGACCCAACCCGAYTCAAACTRACTAGGTCGGTTTTTCCTATCAGTGGGTCGGTTTTGATTTCCACCTCAAATAACCCGACCAGGTCGGGTCGGTTGGAAAAACCCCAGTAAACCAACCCAACCTGACCCGTGAACAGCCCTACCAATATTCATTCTCCAATTGAGTATCCAATAATCGAGATTGGACATGAGCGTGATCCAATCTTTATGAGGGGAGTGTGAGGATTTGGATAATTTAGTGCCTATTGACACCCTCATCACAGCAAGTTTCTTATAAGAATCTGAAATACAGAAGAGGACAAGCAAAAGAAAGAATGGGAGCATTCACGAGGAATAAAATACAACATTCAAACAAGGTGGCGTTTGGCAGTACATGATTTTTTTTCCCTCTGTTCCTCGACAATAGAATTGTCCCTTTGGAGAGTTAAAACATTGTTCTAAACTTCCAAGAGTCGGCAATTCAAGAGTAGGTGATCTACAGTTGAGAGAGATGTTTTGGGTTACCACCAAAAGTTGGCACAGTAGGGAAGAGTGGATGCATTTGTTTAATGTTTTTGTCAACCAACTTTCTCCCCGTGTACAGCTAGCAGAAGTTCTTGCTTTAATACAGTAGGTGAAGACTACCAAGTTTAAGAACATTAGATGAGTCAAGAGAGAAAGATCTGCACTCCCAAAATCCCATGGCCCCAAAATTTTCTTGGTTGGTATAATGCCAAAAAAAAAAAAACCCAAATCACATGTTAGTTCTGTTTTTTTTTAATAAATGTCTTTTCACGTCTCATCACAGGACTCAGACCCTGATTACAACCAATAGAAAGCTTAGTGCAGGACACAACAGTAAAGTGTAGAACACAAAACTAACCGTTGGTGCTGCGTAAGGACATTTACAGAAGTATTGTTATTATGGGTTTCTCCTTAAGATGCCCCTAATTAGGGCAGAGAGTTTACTTTGGCTGAATTTCATTAAATACCAAACCCAATTGATCAGAATTCAATCAATTTATAATTGGATTGAATATACATCCACTACGATCCGAACCCAATTTATCAGAATTCAATCAAATTGTAATTGGATTGAATATAGATCCTCTACAATCCGAATCCGATCTGAGTTTAATTTTTTAATTTTTTAGTGCTTTAAAAAATTTAAAGTTGAGTCAGAATTTGATTTGAGTTCATTAAGATTCGAATTCATCAAATATGAAACTTTCAAATCCAATTAGATTTTGGACTGAATTCGGATTTTAGTGAATCTGATCCATTTACAACCTAATTAAAAGAACAACATTTCTGATGACTTCTCAGTTATTGATGCATATTAAAATACTCATTTTTTTTTTTTTTATGGTTGCACAGGTCTCCCAATGTCTATATTTTCTTAACTATGTTTTCTTGGGGTAAGTGTAAGAGTTTGTTCAGGCTATATGAGAGATATTGTATCTTGGGTTGGGGCTGCGTAGGCTATGAGACAAGGTGTCAAGTCTAAAGATGGGGAAAATTTCAGCCACTGAAAATTCCAGAAACACTTGCCACTTGTTTGCACTTTTTATACTAGTATAGATATAGTAAGAATGAGAGTATAGAATTTTTCTTTGACTAAAATACCCTTATTTTGAATATCCTCTCTAATTGTGAAGGTAGAAAATGTAATTTGAACCACTATTTTTTATCTCATTCAATTCCCTCTCATTAAGTCTATACTTAAGGTATTAATTCTCATTATTTTTCATTGAATTCTATTCTTGACTAAAATACACTTACTTTTAAATTTCATCCCCTTTCTTAATTAGAAGGACATAAAATTTAATTTGAACAACTACTTTTCACCTTATTCAATTACCTCTCATTGAATCTTATTTTTAAACTATTTTTCTCACCAATAAATTCTATTAATTAGATTTATATCAAATATTTTTAACAATATAAAGCCCATGCATGTTTTCTAAAACCAACCCAAAAAGGAAATTATTCTTCTGTCTTGGTGACAGGAAAGTGATTCCATCATTCAAGTCAAATGGGTTAACCCAATGATAAAACTTTTAAAATATAAATATTTATAAAATTTTGAACAATGAAAAATTGTAGTAAAAATTGAGCACATCTCCAATATTTTACTTTATTATTATTAATGAAAAATGAATGTGATAAATAAAAATTATTTTTGTTTGATGTTGAAATGAAAGACAAAATTTAAAATTGACCCAAAACTAAAGTTTAAAAAGATAAAAGTGTGATGAACACAAATTGAATTTASTGATGATGGAAATGAAATATAAAGTTTAAAACCTACCCMAAAATGAAATTGTTTTCTTATTGGTGGTCAGTCAATAGTTCAACCTTTTAGCTCATATGTGTCAATCTTTGACATCATAATTAAATAATAGAAACTAAAAAACAAAAAACACAAAAAAATACATAAATTTTGTATGAAACACATGAGCACATTTCTAATATTTCATAATAACCATATTAAAGAAAAATAAGTGTGATAAAAAAAGAATTGTTTTATTGATGATGGGAATAAAATACAAAATTTAAAGTTGACGCAAAATGAAGTTTTTTGCCATTTTGATGGTAGGTTAACAATTCGACATTTTGGGTCAATTATGCTAACCATTGATGTCATAATTAAATAATAAAAATAAAAAGATAAAAACACCAAAATATAAAAAATACAAAAATTTTGTAAAAATCAGTTGGGAAAATCTATAATATCATATATTTGTCATATTAAACTAAAATAATTATGATAAATAAGAATTATTATTATACAAGAAATATAAAAAATTTATAAAATAATCTAGAAAATATTATTACTATCATCATCATCACCATCACCATCATCTAAAATTGCCACATGCAAAGCATTACACATTTGCTCGTAAGAGGTTTATCATTACTCTTTAACTTTATAATTGAAAATGCTTGAAAAGTAAAAGACTATAGGCTAATTAGCCTAAGTAACACATAATATAAGATCATAATCAAGCTCTTGGACAATAGACAAAAAAACTGTTTTACATAAATGTATCCCTCCTTATCAAACAACCTTCTTTCTAGAAAGACAAACTCAAGATAATATTAATATTGCTGAGGAGTTAATGTACTATATGAGAACCATAAGATCCAAAGGAGTTAATGTACTATATTTGGATGATTGGACCAATCAAAATGGTGACTTAAACTTGGTTAATTGTTCTGAACCATCTAAATGATGTAGTTAGATAGGTTTCAACTAAATTGGTTTGCCCTAATATTTTCAACCCATTATTGATTTAGATGATTGGACCGATCAACTCATCACCTTRAAAAGAAAGTGAGCCGGTCCAACTCTAAACCCATTAAATGCCAAAGACATTTGTTACTTAGGGGTGTTCTAGATACCTACTTAGTTCTAGAATGGCTATGCCATTTGCGAAGACGCTTCTATCTTTCAAGTTGTGTGTTTTGGAACCAGCTAAGTTTGGTTCTGAACACAATATGTAGATTCTAAAACACAGTAGAATCTTGTATTCTTGAATACAACACATCATGGGTAACTCAACAAAACACTGAGTTAGTATATTTTAACAAAAATATTTATATTTTAAATCTCAATTGAAAAATACCAAACCATGAAAGTATAAAATAATATCAAAGGTGTGATGTATTCTAAGACCTATCATTTCAAATACACCATAATGGGCCCCAGTAACCTATAGTGCACCACACTTTTTGTAGCTACCGTTCAAAACACACCATAGTCACTGAACCATTGACTTAAATTGTCTAAAACATTAACTGGGTAGTGGTTCAATCAATAAGACCTATTTCTTTTAATTTTGAAATCTTTAACCACTTTGAAAATTCTTAGACTTAGAGATAATCAAATGAGGGAAACTTAAGCACACAAGGGAGAAAAAACTAGGGGCTTTAGGTCAGGATGAAATTTGTGAATACCATAGGAGGGGCAAGGGGTAGAAATTGGAGGGAGAGAGAGGGAGTAGGTAACTAGGTATGGCTAAAACTTGGTGGAGAGAGAGGGGGAGGGTTTAGATCAAAGGAGAGATCGTATAGCTTGCCTGATCAATGATCATTACTCAATGAAGAGACAACATCCCCTTCTTATTCTTCTGTATTTTGGGTCAAACAATCAAACCATTGAACCATTTGGAAATAAAATTTCCATATGCTCATTTAATGACAAACAAACTTATTTTTACATTCCTTTGCTAATAAAAGTTACATTTTCATGAGGCATGTTTTCTATAGTTACTTTTCTCTATAACTGTATTGTGTATAGGCAATATTATAGGGCATCTAAATGAAATGTGAGACTTATCATAGGAGATCCGGATAGCCCAATTCCTTATAGACTTAGAATATCATAAACAAATGTGAGTTTGGATTACTAATTTTAAAGGATAGCACATTGTCATGGGCCTAGACTCCACTAGTATCTCGTGCGGCACTTAATTGGATAGAAGTCCATCTAGGCTAGGTTGAGTCCTTCGGGTAGATCGTCGTCTTAAGTTCGGGCATTCCATTTCTTTACTTTATTTTAGTTCGACTAACTCTTAGGCTTTTCGTGTAGGAGACATGTCGAACATACCAACTGTCGGGCTACTTCAAAACATGAGGAGGAAGAAGAGAAAGGTAACCTACGAGGAAGCCCCTTGAGTATCAGCTCCTGAGCCTACAACACTGAGTGATGCTGAGGTCCCAGTGGTTGACTTGGTCAGAGAGGATCAACTGGAGAGGACCTCACTTGAGACCGAGGCAGCCCAGACATCCGAGGCACTTCATCTACCACCCAAGGTCGTGATGATCAGTAATTCGGACATGGAGGACACTCCAGAGGGGAGGCGAACCATCATGTATTTTCGGACCACCTTGATTAAGAGCAAGGAGGTCGTCTTCCCCAAGGAGGTCATTGAACTTCGTGAAGTGCATCCTGGCGAGATCGGTGGCAAAATCATGCGCTACCTCATGATGGTAAGTTTCCAATCTCCTCGTCGTGCTATTCTTTATTTGTATTCCATACTTAGCTTTTGTTCTTCTTTAATAGGCGAACACCCTAACCCACTCCCTGGTTGGGCAATCTGAGAGGCATCTAGCAAGGCGGCAGCAAACAAGTACTAGTCTTGGGTTGAATGGGCTATTTCATTCATCGGCGAGCTGAAGAGCAAGCTGGTCATGGAGAAGAACTGGATCGGTGAGTTGGAGCTTCACATCAAGAAGCTCAACTAGGAGCTGTAGGAGAAGGAAGATTGCTTCTCCAAGCGCGAGGTAGAGCTCTTCAATGAGGTCCAGGCTTCCAGGGTCTGAGTTGTTGAGGAGTTCAAGACTTTATTAGACTTATTGAAGGAGAGGGAGGAGTTCGACACCGGCACTTTTCTCCAAGGCTTCAAGTTGTGCCAAATGTTGGTGGGGTCGGTGTACCCCAAGGTCGACCTCTCCAAGATAAAGCTCTCGACCTACATGAAAGAGATGATGGATCAGGTCGATCTAGAGCTTGACTCCGACGATGAGGAAGATGAGGTTGGCAAGGGAGTTGTCGGGGCCAATGTCAATGCTACCAAGGTGGCCAGTGATGGGAACGAAGAGCCCCATGATGTCTGAAATATCTTGCCTCTTTTCTTGGACCCCTTGTACATATGTAATGTGCCAAGCCTTCGAGCTTGGCTTGAAAATTCCWTTTTTTTTATGATGATGTAACTCTTTACCTTCTTTAATGAAATTTAGCCTTTTGTACACCTCGCGTCTACCTTCTTCAAAAACTTCAAAGAATAGACTAAGTATGGGATTGTAACTCGAAGTGCCTAGGTGCCAAAGCGGCTAGGTATATCGATCTGCTGACATCATTACAAGGTCGCACAGGGGGCCTTTAGGCTGAGAGAGCGACTTGGCGTCTCTTTCAAATATAGTTTAGTTGATGTGCTCCATAATGTAGATCGGCTTGACCAGGTCGCCAAAGAGGTGGTCTCCTTTTTTATACTTATCAAAATTTTTGAAGTTGCGGATGCCGAACTCTAGAGCTCAAATGTAGTATCTCCTTAGGTTATCCACGTTCCATGCATGGGCTACCTGCTTCCCGTCCAACGTCTTGAGCTTGTATGTTCCTTCACCGATCACCCTAAGTACTCTGTAGGGACCTTCCCAGACCGGGCTCAGGTACTATAACTTTCTGGAGTACCAAGTCACCAATTCGGAATTGGCATCTCTTGACTCGGGCATTATAGTACCGAGATACTTGCTACTGGTAGACCATGGTCTGGATATAGACCAAGTCTTGGACTTCTTCCACCAGGTCGAGGTTAGTCTGCAACTCGTCCTCGTTGGTCTCCTTGTCGTACGCCTTAGACCGCAAGGTTGGCACTTCGATCTTGGTGGTGATAACAACCTCCATCCCATACGTTAGGTTGAAGGGAGTCTCTCCAGTTGCCATTTTAATTGTAGTTTGGTAGGCCTAAAGAACGTTAGGCAACTCGTCCACCCACAAACCCTTAGCTCGGGAAAGCCGAGCTTTAAGTCCGTAGAGGATTGCCCTATTCATTACCTGGGCTACCCATTTGCTTGGGGATGAACCATTGAGGTGAAATTCTGTAGGATCCCCATTTCGACACATCAGTTATAGAATTTGATGTCTTTGAACTGCTTCTCATTGCCCAATATCAACACTTTGGGGAGTCTGAACCTGTAAACGATATTTTTCTAAAAGAAATTTTGTACATTCCGGGATATGATGGATGCCAACGGCTTGACGTCCACCTACTTAGTAAAATAGTCAACCGTCACGACCAAGAACCTTCTCTTCCCGATCACAGGTGGGAAGGGACAGAGGATGTCTATCCCCAGTGAAAGGCCACGGGCTGGTCAGGTACCTCAGGTCGGCGGCGAGATGGTTTGGTATGTTAGCATGCCTCTGCAATTATCACACCTCCGAACGAGCTCGAGTGTGTCCGCCTTCATTGTAGGCCAGTAATATCCTTGCTATAGTGCTTTCTAGGTAAGTGCCCTGCCCTTAGGTATCCTCTACAAAGACCCCCATGGATCTTACGTAGCACCTGGGTTGCCTCGGTTGGACATAAGTAGCGCAGGTAGGGGAGCGTAAATGATCTACGATACAACTGCTCACCGATGATGATGTAGCAAGCTAATTGCTACTCTACCCTCAAAGCTGCATTGTGGTCTAATGGTAGGGTCATGTGGTGCAGGTAGTCGACAAGTGGATCCATCCAGCTCAGCTCTATAGCTAAAACAAGAGTGACCTCTTCAACCACCCTCTCTATGCTAGGTCATGGAAGGTCTTCAACATATACTATTTTCCTTGTAATTTCTGTTGCACTGGCCAGCTTCGAAAGCGTGTCAACCTCAATATTCTCGGAGCTCAGTATTTGTTGAA
Source organism: Nelumbo nucifera (assembly GCF_000365185.1). The sequence continues at coordinate 1,349,818 of NW_010729229.1, read as the reverse complement.
TCTACTTGGAGTGGAAGTTGGGAAGGAGACCCTTGTCTTGGCCAAATAGGCCGACATGGCGGGCTCTTGGGCCTCATACTTGCCCATTCACCTGGTTCACTACCAACTGAGAGTCACTACACACCACGAGATGCTTTGCACCAACCTACTTTGTTAACGACAGCCTGGCTATTAGCGCCTCATACACTGTTTTAGTATTTGATGCTTGGAATGAAAACTAGAGGGTGTACTCCAGGTTCACCTTGCTAGGCCCGTAAAGGATCAATCCAGCTCCGCTTTTGTGTTGGTTAGACAAGCCATCCATGTAGAGAATCCAGGGCTCCTCGTCCCAGGTTGGGTCGAGCACTGCACTAATAGATGCCTCTGAAGTGGTAGCAGGCTCGACCACTCTAGGGGTCGGCATGTTGAATGTGCAGTCGGTGACAAAGTTAGTCAAGACATGTATTTTGATTGTTGGGCGCGACTCGAACCGAATGTCAAATTTGCTTAGCTCGATGACCCATTTCTTTAGTCTTTTTGAGACCTCGGGCTTCTAAATAACTTGCCTCAGAGGTCGACCGGTTAGGACTACAATAGTATGGGCTTAGAAGTAAAGGCGCAATTTCTAAGCTGTCAATACCAAGGCAAAGGCCAGCTTTTCTATGTCAGGGTACCTAGTCTCAGTTGCATGCAAGACTTTGCTTATATAATAGATAGGTTGTTGCACCCTATCCACTTCTCAAATTAGTACCGAGCTAACCACCTTGTTGCTCATAGAGAGGTAAATTTTTAGGTTGTCTTTGGGTTCTGGTCTGATCAATAATGGTGGTGAACTGAGGTACCTTTTGAACCCGTCAAACGTGAGCTGACACTCATCGGTCCACTCAAAATCTTCATTTTTCTTTATAGCCTTAAAGAATGGGAGACTGCGTAATCGACTTAGAGATAAACCGGTTCAGGGTGCTATCCGGCTTGTTAATTTTTGTACTTCTTTAATTGACCTAGGTGGTCTCATATCTAAGATATCTTGGATTTTATCTGGGTTGGCTTCGATCCCACATTGGTGCACTATGTAACCAAGGAATTTGCCTGACGTGGCCCCGAAGGCACACTTGTTTGGGTTGAGCTTCATGTTATATTTTCTTAGAATTTCAAAATCAAAATTCAAATTAGAAATTAAAGAATTAGAAAATCGACTCTTCACTACCATGTCATCAGCATAAGCCTCTATTTTATTTCCAATCAAATTGAAAAAAAATTGGTTACAAGTCGTTGGAAGGTTGCTCTAGCGTTTTWCAATCCAAAGGGAATTACTTTGTAGAAGTACAAGCCAGTTTAGTTATAAAAGTAGTATTTTCCTGGTTGGTTGGGTCCATCTAGATCTAATTATAACTGGAGTATGCATCCATGAAGCTTAAYAACTCATGCCTCATGGTTGTGTCTACCAAGTGGTCAAATTGGGGGAGGGGGAAACTGTCCTTTGGGCAGCTCTATTGAGATCGGTGTAGTAGATGTACATGCTCCATTTGCCGTTGGCTTTTCTCATGAGCACTGGGTTGGCAACCCAACTCAAGTACTGGACCTCTCTAATAAAGTCGACTATGAGAAGCTTCCCGACCTCCTCATCTACTATCCTCCACCTCTTTGGGACGAGGTTCCTCTTCATCTGCCAGACTGGTCTGACTAAAGGGTCGACATTCAACCTATAAGTTAWGACAAAGGGGTCTATGTTGGGCATTTCATCTGCTGACCAAGCAAAAATATCTAAATTATAAAGTAAAAAATGTACCAGTTCTGATCATAATGGCTCCATAAGGTGAGCTCCGATCTGCACCATCTTCTCGGGCTAAGTGTCTGAGACTGGTACCAGGACGGTGTCTTCCATGGGAGAGCTCGCTCATCAGTGTTCTCTGGGGGTGGTTCCAGGTTGACGTCATTGGGCAGTTTCCCTTTGCCCTTCAGCGCCACCACATAGCACTTGCGGGATTCTAGCTGGTCACATAACACCACCCCTATGCCGTAGTTCCTTGGGAGCTTCATCGACATGTAATAAGTCGACACTACTGCCCGGAGTGCATGTAGGATAGATCAACGCAAGATGGCATTGCARGGGGACGGGGTCGCGACCACTAGAAAGCTATGCTCGAAGTGGACTGAGTTCGGCTCTGAGCCTGTCGTCACTGGCACTTTTATCCAACCTAGGAGTCACACCACTTCTCCACTAAAACTGACGAGGGGAACGTCGGCCAGCTGCAAATCCTTCCTCTCTAGCTGTATCCATTCGAACGCATCTAGAAATAATATGCTGACCGAGATTCCAGAGTCKATCAGAATCCGCTTTACCTCAAGGTCATAGATGATCATCTTAACTACGAGGGTGTCATCATGCGGATACTGGATTCTACGAGCATTGTCCTCAGTGAAGTATATTACTTCCTTCACACAAGGGCGCTTAAGCGGATTTCCTGATCAAAACCAGAACTGGACCCTAGTAGAAGAGTTGAGCCGAGCTACAACAGCTATCAGAACTGAAGCCACTAGCTCAACCGAAGGGACTCGGAGAAGGTTCCGCAGACACACACGCCACACCTCAAGAAAGAGTCAACTCGCCCTATCTACGAGTGAGATGGAGAAGGGGAAACACGAGAAGGAGGCCAATCAGATTGGTACCTCACTAGCGCAACTTGTATCCTACACCTCGCCGCTAGCTATCAAGATCCTCGTGGCCCCGCGACCTAAAGACTTCAAGGCCCTAAGTTTGGTATCCTATAATGGAACAACATACCCCATCGACCACCTCGACAGTTTTCAAGCCCTAATGCAATTACATGAGGCAAATGACGTGAGCCTGTAGATGGCCTTCCCGACAACTTTCTGAGGCACAACTCAGATGTTGTACTTGGGGTTGGCCATAGGCTCCATAAGAAGTTGGAACCAGTTCAACGACCTATTCACCATACACTTCGCAACCAGCAAGAGGTGCCCTAAATCAACGACCTTTTTGCAATATGTCGTTTAGAGGCTAGACGAGAAACTTCATGGTAACATCAAAAGATTCAACTTGGAGCGGCTACAAATTCCTAAACTTGACCCAGTCATCTAGCTCACTATAGTGGTTAACAGTGTCCGAAGAGGCGCTCGGATCCCAGTTAGAGCTGAACGGAAAATGACTAAAGAAGAATAAGGAAGTAGCAAGCAACATCAGAAGAGTAAGTCGCCAAGACGTATCAGGTCTCCCCAAAACTAACACAGTAGGTCACCACAGAGAAGCATGTCTCCTTTACAAAGGCAACCGGTCTTCAAGATGACATTCGAAACCCCCCCCCTCCAGTCCACAACCAGAATTAGACCGCCCTAAATACAAAGAAAGGTGAAATTCTAATGCAAATAAAGATGGTCAAGTACGTGAGATGGCTACCCAGGATGAGAGGCAACCCCGCCAACAAAAATCCAAACAAGTACTATCACTTCCACCGTGATATAGGCCATGATACTAAGAACTATTATAACCTCAAGAATGAGATCGAGGAGTTGATCTGCCAAGGTTATCTGAAACAATTCGTCAAGAGAGAAGACAACGGCCGACCTACCAAGCTGCCCAAATATGCACGACAGCCAAGCCGATAGAGACAAGCCTCCCAAAGACCCACCACCAGTAGATCGGCCTATGCGTGGTGTCGTCAATATGATTACAGGCGGGTCGATAGTAGTAGGGTGTACCACTTTAGTAGGCAAAAGTTCAGTTCAAAACCTTGAGCCCGATGGCGAGAATCCACCTAAGCATCCACGAAGAGAAGAAATAATTTATTTCATAGAGGATGGTGCTCATGGGATCCAGTACCCGCATGATGATGCCCTTGTGGTTAAATTGACAATAAATGACTTTGTAGTAAAACGAATTCTGTTCAACTCGGGGAGCTCGAGCGATATTATCTTCCTGGACGCATTTGAACGAATGGAGCTCGACAAGAAAGACTTACAACCAGCCAACATTCCCTTTGTTGGGTTCAATGGAGAGGTAGTATGACCCCTAGGCCGGTTGAGGGTTCTAGTGGTGGTGGGCTCAGTGCCAAACTCGATGCAATTCGATCATGATTTCCTTAGTTGTCATGACCCCCTCACCCTATAACGCTATTCTGGGCTGACCTATCTTGCACACCCTCCGAGCGGTAGTGTCGACCTACTATTTTGGCAATGAAGTTTCCAACATCCAGCAGAGTAGGAGTCATGCGAGGCGATCAACTTGAGTCTCGCAAGTGCTATGTGGCTACGTTAAAGGGCAAGGGAAAACAAGCTATCGACATCGACTTGGAATCGGCCCTAGAAAATATTGATGAGCAAGCTCGCCTCATGGAAGACACTGCCCTAGTGCCGGTCTCAGACATCGAGCCTGAGAAGTCAGTGCAGATTGGGGCTCACCTTACTGAACCGTTGTGCTCTAATCTAGTAAGTTTTTTAATTGAAAACTAAGATGTTTTTGCTTGGTTAGTAGCAAAAATGCCCGGCATAGACTCTTCTATTATAACTCACAAGTTAAATGTTGATCCTTTAGTCAGACCAGTCCGATAGAGGAAAAAAAACCTCACCCAAGAAAGATGAAAGATAGTAGATGACGAGGTAGGGAAGCTCCTCTCAATAGACTTTGTTAGAGAGGTCCAATATCTGAGCTGGATTGCAAACATAGTACTCGTCATGAAGGCCAATGGCAAGTGTTACATGTGCGTCGACTACACAGACCTTAATAGAGCCTACCCAAAGGACAACTTCCCACTTCCTAGAATTGACTACCTGGTAGATGCAACCTTAAGGTTCAAGTTGTTGAATTTCATGGATGCATACTCTAGCTACAACCAAATCTTAATGGATCCGACCAATAAAGAGAAAACACTGGGGCGACCGCCCAGCATCTTGTAAATAATTTTTTTTTTTACTTAATTGGAAATAAAATTGAAGCTTATGTTGACAAAATGGTTGTAAAAAACCAATTTTTAAATTCTTTAATTGCCGACCTAAACTGTGTTTTTAATATTCTAAGGAAGTATAACATAAAACTCAACCCAAACAAGTGTGTCTTCGGGGTCATGTCGGGCAAGTTCCTCGGGTACATAGTGAGTTGACGTGGCATCAAAGCCAACCTGGACAAAATCCAAGCCATCTTAGATATGCAACCACCTAAAACAGTTAAGGAAGTACAAAAGTTAACAAGCTGGATAGCTGCCCTGAACCAATTTATGTCTGTCAATTGGGCAGTGTCTCCCATTCTTCAGGACAATAAAAAAGAACCAAGACTTTGAGTGGATTGAAGAGTGCTAACTTGCGTTTGATGAGCTCAAGAGGTACCTCAGTTTGCCACCTATGTTAAGTAGACCAGAACCTGGAGATGAGCTCAAACTCTACCTCTCTATGAGTGACGAGGTAGTCAGCTTGGTCCTTATTCAAGAAATAGAAAAAGTATTATGACCTATTTATTATGTAAGCAAAGTTCTACACCTAACTAAGTACCCAAACATTGAGAAATTGGCCTTCTCGATAATGTTGGTAGCCTGCAAACTACAACCTTATTTTCAGGCTCACACTATTGTGGTCTTAATTGATCGACCTCTTAGGCAAATCCTTCAAAAGCCTAAGGTCTTGGGTAGACTGACAAAATGGGTAATTGAGCTTAAYGAATACAATATCCGATTTGAGTTGTGATCAACAATCAAGGCATAGGTTCTAGTTGACTTCATCGCCGAGTGTACATTTAGCCGACCCTAGAAGTTGCTAAGCTAGTGACCACCTTGGAGGCATAAACCAGCGCGGCCTCCGTCCTGACCTGGGACAAGGAACCCTGGATCCTCCATGTGGATGGCTCGTCCAACTAGTGTGGAAGTGGGGCTAGACTGATCCTCTATGGACCAAGCGAGGTAAAGATAGAATACACTCTCCAGTTTGTGCTTTGAGCTTCAAATAATGAAGCCGAATATGAAGCGCTAATAGCTGGGCTATGTGAGGTTGGGGCAAAGCATCTCGTAGTGTGCAACTATTCACAGCTAGTCGTAAATCAAGTGAATGGGCAGTATGAGGCCTAGAAGCCCATCATGTTGGCATACCTGGCCCAGGTCAAAGAGCTCCTACCCAACATCCACTCTAGGTACATTTAGCAAATTTCGAGGTCCGAAAACACTGAGGCTGATGCGCTCTTGAAGCTAGCTAGTGCAATAGACTCCACAAAAAGGAAKGTCTACATAGACCTGTCGCGCCCTACCGTAGAAAAGGTGGCGGAAGAGGTTACTCTCATTTTGGCGGAAGAGCTGAGATAGATAAATCCACTTGTTGACTATCTGTGCAATGGGACCTTACCAAAGAAGCATAATGCAGCTCAAAGGGTAGAGTGGCAGTCAGCTCACTATGCAATCATTAGCGAGCTGTTTTACCACAGGTCGTTTATGCTCCCCTGCCTACGCTGCTTGCACCAATCTGAAGTGGATCAGGTGCTACGTGAGATCTATGAAGGCCTCTGCGGGGAACACYTGGGGGGTAGGGCACTTGCCCAAAAAGCGCTACGACAAGTATATTATTGGCCCACATTCAAAGCGGATGCAATAAAAGTGCGACAAGTGTTAGTGGCACGCCAACATTCTACACCAGCTCACAACCGATCTGAGGTACCTTACTAAACCATGGCCCTTCGCGTAGTAGGGGATTGAWATCCTTGGTCCCTTTCCACCCACGACTGGGAAGATGAGGTTCTTGGTTGTTGCGGTTGATTACTTCACAAAATGGGTGGAGGTCGAGCCGCTTGTATCCATCACAGCTCAGAACGTACAGAACTTCTTGTAGAAAAGCATCATATGTAGATTTGGACTCCCTAAGGTATTGATCTCAGACAACGACAAACAATTTGAAGATATCAAGTTTCAAAATTGATGTGCCAAGATGGGTATACAATAGAACTTCACCTCAGTGGCCCATCCCCAAGCAAATAGTCAGGCTGAAGTGATGAACAAGGAAATACTCCGTGGACTTAAAGTTCAGCTCTCCCGAGCTAAAGGTTTATGGGTGGACTGGCTACCTAGTGTCCTATGGGCTTACCGAACTACTATCAAGATGGCAACCGGAGAAACACCCTTCAACGTAACATACGAGAGCGAAGCTATAATTCCAACTGAGGTCGAGGTGTCGACCTTGCGCTCTGGGACCTATGAGGAAGAGGCCAACGATGATGATTTGTGGAATAACCTCGACCTGGAAGAAGAGGTCCATGACTTCTTGGCCTGCATTTGGATCGCAGCATACCAACAACAAATAGTTCGGTACTACAATGCCCGAGTTAAGAGATACCAATTTAGAGTTGATGACTTGGTACTCACGAAGGTTATGGTAGCTGAGCCCGAGATGGGAAAGTTAGGTCCAAACTGGGAAGGCAGTGAAAGCGCGTACGAGCTCGAGACATTGGATGGAAGCAAGTACCTCGTGCGTGGAATGTGGATAACCTAAGAAGGTATTACTTGTGAGGAAATTTGGAAGTTTTGAGCTGCATCCATAAAGCTATAAAATTTATTAAGTATGAAGATAAGACCACCTGCCTTGGCGACCTGGTCTAGCCAACCTTTCAGCAGCCTGGCCAAAAGGAAATCAAGGGGAAGCCAAATCACTTCCATCTTTAAGGCCTCCTATGCCGACCTGAAGACACATCGGCAAGTTAATACCTTGAGAACGTTTTAACTTAGCTAAAATTACAAGTAGAGTGCTGACCTATGAGCACATTGGCCAAAATGAACTCGAAGGGAAGCCAAATTGATTTTAGCTCTAAGGCTCCCTAAGCCAACTTTAAGACATGTCGGCAAGTTGATACTCGACATGTTTGAGACTTAGCTGAAATTATAATCGCTCTGGCACTTAGATAGACCATGCACCACGTCACTTGAGTAGCATTGGACATTTCAATCAGCCAATTTTCTAGCAAGTGAAAATACAAAGAGGAAAGACACAACATATATTGAAATATGATATTATTGAGGAACTAATAAGTACATTGCAAAAAAGTAAAAAAAGAGAGAGATGAATAGAAATGGAAAATTAACAGGAGCACACAGGCCCCAAGAAACAGCAGAGTCTGAAAATTATCGGGAGCATGCAGGCTCCAAGAAACAACAAATTCCAAGAACATGAATTGAAAGTCTAGACCAGCCACTACTCTTCCTCATYGCCAACCTCTCCTTCATCTAGAGTAAATGGCTCCTAATTGACCTGCATGACCAGCTTGTCTAGCACCGCCCTAATGGTCATGTTGCCAAAGTCGAAATCGGGGTGCAGGGTCTTGAGATAGTGTCGGTAAAGCTTGAATCCCCTCTTCATTGAGGGAACGATGTTCTTAATCTTCTCCTAGGTGTACTCGAGTCACGAACGAAAATGCTCAATGGCTACGACCTCATCTCAGCAGATATCCTCAATATACTTGGTCTACTGCTCCTCCAATTGACAACCTTTTGTTCGCACTTCCTTAGTCAAGATGGTCATGGTTCCCTTAGCCTCCTCTAGCCCGCACTACATGCCAGCACTAAGGTTGATAAAGCATTGGCGGTCTTCCTCGGCACTACGGTGAGCAACTTTGACATTGAGACCAGCTCCCTCCAGTTGGGCCTGCAAAGCCTCTATATTCGCCTGTATGTTACACCTCTCCTTCTGGGATGAGGCAACCTGGTTTGACAACACTTAGCCCATCGTATTTGCCTATGAGAAAAGAGAAGTCTAATCAGAACAAAGCTCAGAAGAAAAGAGAACTAAAAGACCATAGTATAAACATCAAACCTAAAGGATCCATTGAGTCATCCTGGTGCTGACCTCGRAAAGATCCATCCCACTGTAGAATTTCATGTCCTCTGGAAGAAGAATACCTCTCCCCATGCGTAGAGCTACTAGGGGGTTGGTAAGGCAGTTGAGGATGGAGACGTCAACATTGGGGATGGAGTGAGGTATGCCAAATGTGTAAGGGTCGGTAGTGTGCTCCTCTTGGCCAACTTGAAGTGGGGAAGTGACCGTGTCTGTGGTGGCTTGTTTAGGCTCTACGGACATCAGATCGCCACCTCTTTAGAGGTCAACAACTTTAGGCACGTGCGCTGCAAATCTCACCTCGGCACTAGTCGACGTACCGTCCATTGACGCATGGTCGACCACCCTCCTCTTCTTCCTTGAAGACTTCTTCACCGCCGCCAAAAGAGAAGCAGTACTCACCATCTCTGAAAAAGACAAAGAAAGATTAGTCGAGATAAAAATCAATTTCAAAAATAAATACAAAGGGCGATTCGCCCGACCTACCTACGGGGCTCAGGCCGGTCTGGACGAGCATGGGTTCAGCTAGAAACTGTTATACTAGAAACCACTGATGCACGAGGCGTTGAACTTCACGACTCAGCTCTTTGTCGAACTCTACTTCAACGACCTTCCTCGTGTCACGTCACCACACGGTATCCATAGAGCAGCAAGCCTCCCAAGAAAGAAAGAAATATCTACTTTTTCAATTCTTAACTTTAGAAGGAAATCCATCCAGTAGCTTATAACCATGACGAAAAGGCAAATAAAAGCAACAAGGCACATTGGGGTCCTTCTTTATGCTACATAGCCTGAAAAAGATATCTATGTCTAGAGGAAAATCTAAGTGATAACTCAGAGAAATCGTTTCCACAAGGGTTCGGATAGCGTTGGGATGAAGCAACCCCAATGAGACACCAAAAAAAGAAAGCACCACGGGAATGAAAGGGTGTAGAGGAAAACGGAGGATGGCGATCAATGCCTCCTCGAAGACGCAAACCTCGCCTTTGCCGTGGTTCCACGGGAATTGATTCAGGCCGGGTTGGATGCTATTGAACTCAGTAGGAATTTGGAACGTAGAAATTAAATTTACTGTGAGTTCCCCGCTCAGCTCACTAGGGCCAAATGGGGTAACATCTAGCTCTAACTGAGACTTCGAGGTCCCGACATGAGAGTCTCGCCAATCTTGTGTTGAGGACCTTTCCTTGACCCAAGGAAAGTTTAATGACCTTCCTTTAGAACCGCCTGAAGACATGATTATAGAATGAAAGAAGAACTCACTAGCTTTTCGGGAAACAGAAACCGGAGGTAGGCAAGCTTCAACCAGTGACCTAACAGTAATTCCTCGGCGGAACTCTCCTCCAATTGATCACCCTTTCCCTCGACGAAAATCTCATAATAGTGCAAGTGGGACCTCAATGGGGACCCCCTATTTATAGTTTGCTAGCAAGGAAAATCGACGACTAAGACACCCTATTAGCGAATCAACGGTCGACAAACTACAATGCGTGCAGGCTAATTTGAATTTTAAATTTTGTATGCCCACCTAGATTTTAAATTTTAAACCTCACCACAGCCTTGCCCATCTTTGAGCCGAGTTGGGCGAGCGAGCCGAAAGATTTACAGACCAGCCAAACAAATTACCAGACTGAAAAAGGCGACTATGAGCTACTCCCTTCGCTGAGCTAACGTTGACTCAAGAATGGGGGGCAACTGATGAGGGGTAATTTAGTCCTCCGAATGACATCATGACACGTGGCATCACTGAACAACTAGACGACATCTCAACACCAAGTAAGCAAATCACCTCGGTAAAATGGCTAACAGCACCTCGTCCTAGGCCGAGCTATAGTACCTCGGCATGGTCGACCTAAGGGTCCTCAGTGTAATGAGCGACCTCCTTCGAGGACCGGCTGAGCTAACTTGGGTACAGGTAACAACCTACAAGACATACTCACCGACTTATTCCTTAAACCCATTATCGAGACCGAATTCTCCAGGATAACAGTGCTCGACTATTAAGCCCACCTACTCGCATMGTCTGCATTAGAGTTGATCGAATGGACCTTAGCCCTCTGCGTTGATCATGTAACTAATAGAGATATTCTCTCCGAACTTAGTGGGAGCGGCTTTCAAGGAATCTTGGACCCGTTATGCGCGATTCAGCTCTCACATACTTTGATCTTCTAGCATTCTAATTCTCTAAAACTTTCAACTCGCTAACTTAAGCATCGGAGTGCCCACCCCGGGTAAAGTAACTTGGGCAATGTAATACTGTTTCCCTGCAGGTCTCCCAAAAAACTACACAGTTTGCCATTAACTTAGCTCGACATCCAAGCTACCTCCTAACCCGACCTTACTCAACTTAGCATCTGAGTCACCGTCCAACAAGGAATTTTCCAACTCGATATCCAAGTCATCAACGAGTAGGAAGCTGCCAAATCGTGCATCATCATAAAGGAATTGCCAAGCCTCTTTTAGATATTTTTAGCAAGGTTGGTGTTCAAGTGAAAAATATTCAAACCTTGATTCTTGGAATATTCCTTGGATTTGTGAGAATGAAAGATATACTCGAATTGGACTTAAAAAAAGGAGTAATAAATTGATGGTTAAAAGACCTGATTCAAGAAGATTTAAGAGTTTGGAACAAGCAAATGATTACAGAAGTGTTTGGTAGAGGAGAGGGGGAATCAATTTTGGGTATAATGGTTATGAGGAATATTACAGTAAAACAATTTCTAGAAAATGAATGGTGTACAAATCATGTTTCTTTAGACCAAGATATGTTAAAAATAATCAAAATAGTAAAAAGGAGTTGATTGTTAAAAGGCATTAATGTGGATAATGAATTTGTTTTATATAACCAAGAAAATGAATCATTTAGTCATTTATTTTGTTCATGCCTCTTTCACCAGGGCAGTTTTATCTGCTAGCCCATGGGCCTTGTTGATCTCTGGGGAATGGAATTATGAATGCGGGCTTACTTCTAATCAATCTTTAAGCAATATCAATATGAATATGGGCTGTGATGTGTGATGGAATTATAATTCAATGTGATGTTGGTGACTTCCGATCTCCTGCCCGCATTTACCCACAACACACTATCTGTCTATCTCCCTTTACTGGGAAGGAGGATAAGATATTCTCCAAGCTGTGATGCTATGTGAATAGACGTGAAGAATTTTGTTATAGGCAGGAGATCTGGACTCGATGTTGGTACCATGGTTTCTATACCTATAATAACAACAAAGAATTTTTTATGGCTGTAAGTAGTTTGTTGGGAATTGCGATGAGCCTTTTTGTGCAGAATTGATGGCAATATATAAAGCTTTGGCTTTTGCTCTTGGTTAAAGGTTGGAGGAACTTTTTGTATTTTCTGATGCTAAAGTGGCAATACAAGGGAAGGTCGGAAGGAGCCATATTAAAAAAAATTTAATGGCCTTATGAACCAAATTTTATCAATTTCTGAATTTTTTTTGAGCGTTAAATGTAATTATATTTCCCTAGCCGCTCATATATTAGCGCAAAAATCCCTGTTGCTGGTGAGAATCTCCACCATGGTTTTCAAAACAGGATCGGATTGGACGGTTGAACCAGAAAAATCGGGAATTGGTCAGGTGATTGGTTCCAATTTTCTCCAAAACCGTTAATTTTGGTCAGTAAACACTGATCCGGGCAGTTAATTATTTGAACCATTCGAACGGTTTTGATCGTTTTTTATTTATTTTTTATTTTTTGTCAAAATGGGTCGATCGTTCAGTTCGAACTGTCGGACCGTTCGACCCGGTAATCGGACCCCTGACCGGTTCGGTCTGCAGGTCATTTTTAAAAACCATGATCTCCACTTCCTAAACTCAAGGTTTTAAAAATAGGACCCKATATGAAACCGTTTGAACTACATAAAGTCTCTGACCATCTGATTTGAACAGATAGCCTGTTCTGATTAAAAAAAATAATAATAATAAGTAATGATCAATAACTGTTGTTTGGGTCGATGGTTCAACCACCTCGGTCAATGGATTGCTGATCAAATCAATGGTTTTTGGCACTGTTTTCAAAACCGGACCAGACTGGACGGTCGGACCAAAAAAAGGGAACCAGATTGGTTCCATTTTCCTCCAAAACCGCTTTTTCCCCCAAAACCGTTGATTTTGGTCAGCAAACCACTAAACCGGCCAATTAACTGTTCGAACGGTTTTGACCATTTTCCAATTTTTTTATTTATTTATATTTTTTTTGTCAGAACAGGCCGACCGTTCGAACTGATAACCGAACCCCTGACCAATTCGATCACCGGTTCATTTTTAAAAACCATGGTTTTTGGCTCAAAATAAATAAAATAGAACAAAAGGATAAAAAAATGAGTTACGATTGGTTAGCTCAATTGAGACAGAGAAATGGAAAAAATAGGGGTAAGAGATTGGTTTGCTTTGGTTACCATTTTAAGGGTAAATGTGGTATTTTAAGAAAATTAATGTATTACGTTAGGGTTTTTGGCCATAAAAACTAATAAGAGGGAGGTATATGCACCATTTTTCAAAACTATAAGGGAGAATTCTCTTTATATCAAAACAGAGGGGAGATTTATAAAATTGTAAGAAAACTCAGGGAGGTTTTTGTATTTTACCCTAAAAAAATGAAAAAAATAAAAGATGAAGTCTCCTGTCTTACCAATTCCTAATTTTTACAGAATGCCGCCAAATTTAGCTGCAGAGAAACCTTCTCCCACTAAAATTCACCAAAACTTCCACTAAAATTCAGCTGTTTGCTCAACTGAAAAGCCGCTTCCCCCACATAAATATACTCTGTTCCACCTGTGGTTGTGGAGCAGTCATAAAACGGAGCATACCCTCTACTACGCATTTTTGCATAAATATCACTCTCCGTTCTCCATTCCTCCCATCTTTCCATCAATGGCGTCTTCCTCGTATCTGTCCCCTGTGATTCTGGGTTTGTTGGTTCTTCTTCTGCAAATCCACTCTTCACATTCTCTCACCTGCTCGTCTCAGACTTTCACGAGTAACAGGCTCTTCCAGAACTGCAACGACCTGCCTCACCTAAGCTCCTACCTCCACTGGACCTACGACTCCTCTAATTCGTCTCTGAAAATTGCGTTCGTCGCTCCTCCGGCGCAACCGGAAGGATGGGTTTCGTGGGCGATAAACCCAAAGAGTACTGGGATGGCTGGAAGTCAGGCGTTGATTGCGTACCAGGCAAATGGGTCGGTGGTGGTGGACCAATACGACGTGCAATCGTACCAATCGGTCGATAAGACGAAGATCTCGTTCGATCTGTGGGACGTGACGGGTGAGTATTCTGATGGGGTGATGAGGATCTTCGCTACGTTTGCGTTGCCGAAGAACATGACAACTCTGAACCAGGTTTGGCAAGTTGGGGCTTCTTTGTCGGGTGGGGTGCCGGCTGCTCATGCTTTCAAGGCCGAGAATTTGAACTCCAAGGGTACGCTTGATTTGATGGCAGGGACCAGCAGTACCAGCTCGGGAGGGGATTCTAAGCTCACCAAGAGAAATGTGAGTTTGAATTTCTGTTTTGAAATTCCTTAGTTTGTTTTTATTCTTATTATTTAATTTATTTTTTCATGGGTATTTATTTAATTTTGTAATTTAGCCTGAGAAGAGACTTGCAGCGCTAGAATTCAAATTTTCATCAGTTCTGTTAATTTTATTTTTATCTTCTTGGTGTAAATTGGTTGAATGTGGAAAGAGAATTTAATACGGAAGTGGGAAATTTTTAATTCCCTGATGCAAAGAACTTGGACTTGGATTGTGATTTTAATTTTCTGTTTAGAGTTGAAAGGCCAATTGGGGTTGCGGTTAAGCCGAAAAGGTTAGAGATAGTTCAAATTCTATGTGTTCTCTTCATTTAACTAATTTTTTTGCAGTAATGAGTTGAAGTTAGAAAAGGATTTTGGTATTAAAAGGGGGTACTCGAGCGATTATCAATTTCAACTAGACCTATGAAAAGTTTGATTTTCTAATTCCCTTCCCTTTTACTTTTCTTGTTTTATTTTGTAATTTTCAGTTGTAAAGATGATATAGTGTTTACTATAGTCTTCTCATTTTGGAATTTAAAACCCAAAAGGAAGAAAAAAGAAGTATTTTTGTAGCTTTAAATTGCTTATAATTTTTCAAATAATCTTAATTCTTCTTGAAATTTCAATTTTATTTTTCCCTGGTGTTCTGAAAAATGGTGAAGTATATGTTATGTCTGGTTCTCTGCCAAATTTTAGGAAGAAGGGGAAAAAAATCTTGTTTTCTTAAATTACATATTGGATGTTTTTAGATCATGATGAAATATTTGGTTTTCTTTCTTCTCAGGTTCATGGTATACTGAATGCTGTGAGTTGGGGAATTCTCTTTCCTGTTGGTATCATCATTGCAAGGTACATCAGGACATTTCAGTCTGCTGATCCAGCCTGGTTTTACCTTCATGTATCCTGTCAGATCATTGCTTATGGTCTTGGAGTTGCTGGATGGGCTACTGGTATTAAGCTGGGGAACCAACCAAAAAGGATACAATACACTGCTCATCGGAATCTTGGGATTGCTCTCTTCTCTTTCGCAACCTTGCAGGTATTGATCCCCATTTTCAATTGTTTCTGATCTTGTGAAATTCTTCTTTCTGTTGATTTCGTTGTTAAGTTGCCATATTTGGTGTCTTGTAATTTACTGCTCCTGCCTAATTAAACTCATTTCTTTTCTTCATACATATTTAGAAGACAGAGATGGATGAACTTATCCATGTTATCTCATCCCTTTCTTTTCCTAGTACTTGTTATTAAGTGGATTTCCTATTTTTCTTCTGTTGAAATCATAAAACATGGAGCCAACAATTTAGTTGAGTAAATTTAATGGTTAAGCCTATATCTTGTCAGGAATTTAGTTGAACTGAGCAGGCTTGGATTCTGAAATTTCTTTAGATATTATACCAATCTGTTGTATACTATTCAGGGTACTTGGTTTTTGGTTATTACTCTGTTACGTGGACTCCACGCTTCATACCAAAGAATGTATTTAAAACAACAAATTTTCTGACCTTGGATAATGTTTTTAAGCTTCCCATGTGTCACTGCAACTCTTTCTCCAAATATGGAGATTTGGAGAAAAATGAGGAAAGTACATGTTTTTTCTTTGTGTTCAGGGTCTCATTTTAGCATGTCTGATAGCTCCACTATCATTTGGGATTTTGTAGATGTTTGCATTGTTCCTGAGACCCAACAAGGACCATAAGTACCGCTTCTACTGGAACATCTACCACCATGGAATTGGCTACACCATCCTTGTACTTGGCATCACCAATGTGTTTAAAGGTCTTGACATTTTGGACCCTGCTCACAAGTGGAAAACAGCTTACGTAGTTGTTCTCATTGTGTTGGGTGCAATTGCTCTACTGTTGGAAGCTATTACATGGATTGTAGTCTTGAAGAAGAAGTCTGACAAGTCCACAAAGCCCTATGATGGAACGAATGGTGCAGATGGCAGGCGGCAGCCTCTTGCAGCATGATCATTTAGTGCATTCGTCTGTTGATTCTGCTTTCCCCTCATTCTGTGTATATTGGCTATAGTTTTAGATTCTTTAGAATACACAAATGGTTAAAAGCCTTGAGTTATTTTTGCTTATTTGTGTAAGGGTTTTACTGCTTCAGATGTGTGTATGTTTTCCATTACTACAGATAGATGACTAAGAGTTTCTTTTAGCTATTGGAAATCAACTTTGCACTCTCAATTTCCTCCTTTTGTTTTGTTTTTGACTTTTTTTTTTTCTTTAAATTGCCCTTTCCTCTAGTTTGTATTTTGTTAGGAATCATAGATGACAATACATCAATCATCTCCCCCTTCTGTCTTGTATCACTGACAGAAGCAGTGTGGGCTCAAGCTCAACTGCAAGGAATGATAGAATTTGGATTTCAATTGGTTAGTCTTATGGGTTATGGACAATGAGAGATTTGTCTTCCTTCTCTAGCTTCCTGAAAATTGAACCGGTTAACCTGGCCACTTTTTATGTTTAACTGGATAATCCCAACTGATAACCCTAATTTCATATTGATCTAATTATGTTGCCTCCATCAGAACTTGGTGTACCTGGTTCTCTGTTAGTGAAGAATCCTCCTCTATTGAAACTGTGAATGGATTTTCTCCAAGCCAAGGAGTCTGTTGCAGAGAGACAAGTGGCATAGGTTTCCTAATGGGGTTTGTGAGTTTAACCAGCACTAAAGTGACACCCAAACGGAAGTGTTGTTGATTGCAAAGTTACAAGTCCAAGGAGTCGTTTTCATTGTTATTAGTAATGAAGCTCTTGGTTCATCTACCTCTGTATAAAGAGTCCTCTCCCCTGTGCAGTCTCCACCTTTCTCTTTTCATTCATCAATTGTCATTGTCCTACTTAATAATACTTGCTTTTTTCATCACTTTTCCTAAGAAAGGTGATTCTCCAATTTCTCCACTGATGTTTTGTGGACCACCACAAGGATTGATGTTCTTCAATGTGTGAAGGAAAGAATTTTCAAAGGGAAGCAACTATTATTGAAAACAGGGGCACGAGGGAGGGAGGGCTCACTTTATTTGGCTGCCTCCCCTTGTTGAAAACGTGACTGTCCTTGGCTTATGGATTGTCTTAGGTGGGTGAGCAAGGTTCAGAAACAAGGGAAGTAACACCTTGTCTTCTATAAAGATTGATTCTGAGTACACCTTGTGTTCTAAAAAGCTTGATTCTGAGCCAGATACAAGGGAAGYAACACCTTGTGTTCTAAAAGGATTGATTCTGAGTACACCTTGTGTTCTAAAAAGATTGATTCTGAGCCCAACTTTATTCTTTAATTTTGCTTTCCCTTTCTCTTATTTTATCTCAGCTCAGCATAACCCTAATTGGTTTAAGGAATCCCAGACCGGATATCAAACCCAGCGTTGTAGAATCAGACTAGACCAGATGGTCACACTGTCAGAACCAGGACCGGGCCGACTGACTGGCAGACAAAATGGTTTGTTTGGTTGCTTGGTTCTTAGAAATGTTGATTTGGTTAACCTAATGCAATTTACATATGTTAACATGTGTCATACACTCATACCCTGTAATATTAATTAGTTTAAATTTATTTTGTTAAAAATAGCTTTAAAAGATAGTCAAGAATTATTTTCATTTTTTTACATTCTCTTTATTTGAAATAGTTGATTGGTGAATTGAATAGTTGAACCGTTTGACTTATACTAAAAAGGTTCTTTATCCGGTCTGAATCTCAAAACACTGATTGAACCATTAGGGTGGGCGGTTTGTTTTTGGATTCAACCTTCTTATTAAAATGAATATATATAAATTTGTTTATAAAATTTGTGCACATTGTAGGATGGGTAGGTAAGGCAATGTAGGAGACCACCTAAAAGACAGTAGATGGCTTAGTGGAGGTGAGGAAGGAAGAAGGAAGATTGCAACCTGCAAGGGGAGCTTTAATGGACGCTAAGAGCGCGAACTGGTAGAGCTTACGTAAAGGAAATGGAATGCTGAGTTGAGGAGGGCTTTAGAACTCCTCTATTTATAAAGGAAAGCCACGTAACAAGTGAGGAAATTTTCTCCAAGCAGAAAAGTTTGTTATTCAATTATATCTGAAATAGGTTAGCACAAGTAGGGTCGTCATTGTCACTATAGAGATCCCAGGGTCTCGGTTCTCACCCTTCTTCTCGGGATTATTCGTATATGAGAATGCGTGCAACTATTGTGCTACTTTCTAGAAGCCTCTCTGACTTAGACATTTTATGGGAATGGTTGTGCGCTGGTTTATCGTTGCAAATTAGGTGTGAACAATCTACACTACTACAATGTGGTGCATAGCAAGGACTAAAGTATCGCTTGAGAAACGCATGGATAAAAATGAAAAAAAGATGGAAATGTTTGTGYACGCTAAGAAAATGCATATAAATTCTACAAATATATTAATAGAATTAAGTTTAATATAAAAAATAACTATAAATAATATATAAATATATAGGAATTGTTTATATATATATATATATATATATATATATGATGCTACTCAATTCGAGGTGGTGCACGAACTGAGGAGAGCAATCAGATAGTCCTTACTGGCAGTGTAGGGCCGAGTTACAAGGCTGAGGCCATGCTTGAAGACCTGCGATCAAGAGAGGAGATGTCAGAGGCCCAAGGAGTTATCCCCGGGTAAGTACTCTAACGCTCAAGTCAATAAGAGGTGGTAGGTGGTCGGGCCGAGCTATAAGAATGCTGGTCCAAGCTAAGTAGTAGTACGAGTGTCAGAAGTTGGATCCCTTACCTTGAGGATGGAGTACCTTTTTATAATCGAAGATCCGTGTCCTGGTCGGATTGGGATTCCAGGGTTGTCGGGATGAGGTTAGCCACCGAGGTATTCGGGATAGAGTCTCATTCCCCAGCGGAGTTGTCTTCCTTAATCTTCTTTATCCGTAGTTGTACTCATCCGTGTGTCGTGTAGCAGATGTGGCTGAAAGGATAAGATGGGGGGCCATAATAATAGCGTAGCTCGGCTGAGCTATGTCGACATGGCCGAGCTAGGCCGACATGGTCGGGCGATGACTGGGCGGCCACATGTCTCTTAGGACTAGCTCAGCCATGACTCGAACACCACTCTCCCAGTTCTAAAGTCAAGGAATGAAGTAGTCCCAATTCGTTCCTTGGCTGAGGAACTTCCAAGTTAATGTCTAGTTGAGCGTCTGGTCCCTTTGATGTTCCTCGGTGCCTGTCGTAATCCTGGGATCCGGGCAATATGGATTATGGCCAAGGAATCTTTCCATCGTCAGTTGCAGAACTACAAGAATTTTGACTTCGGAATCCGAACACCACTCCCCTAGTTTTGGAGCCGAGGGGGAATGCTCGGTTCGAAGTGTTACACGGTCACGTAGCTCGGCACAACGTTGARGTGTCGAACTAAGCTTGGAGGTCCATCTTCCTAGTGGGGCCGAGGAACGGTTCTCTGATTCCTAGTGGAAGTCGAGCTCCGGTGTTGAGGTCACTGTGATGCTCGGCCATGGTGTGTCTAGCTCTAGAGTTGGAGTCCGAGCTTCAGAGTTGAGGCCGTTGTGATGCTCGACCATGATGTGCCGAGCTCCGAAGTCGGGACTTAGCTCGACCGGGTGCCGAGGAAGGGCTTTCTACTGCCGGTAAGAGGCCGAGCTTCGGAGATGAGGTCGTTGTGATGCTCAGCGACAGTGCGCCGAACTACGAAGTCGGGAACCTTAGAGGTGTCGATCTACGAAGCTAAGGAAATTGTGATGCACGACCATGATATGCCGAGCTTCAAAGTTGGGGGCCTTACAGGTGCCGAGCTATTGTGATGCTCGATCATGGTATGCTGAGCTTCAAAGTTGGGGGCCTCGCAGGTGCTGAGCTATTGTGATGCTCGATCATGGTATGCTGAGCTTCAAAGTTGGGGGCTCTGCTCTTCGGCTAAGGAACTTGTACTTGAAATTTCAGAATCCGAACACCAATCCCCCAATTCTGAAGTCGAAGGGTGGGGTGCTCGGCTAGGGCACAGTGAGGCTTCCTTTGGTCAGTATTTGTTGTTGGGCGTCCCGAAGAAACTAGAGAAACTGGTTGACCCAGTGGGTCTGGGCAAATCTCGGGCATCTGCGTTGTTGGTTGGACCACTGCTATAGGGTGGACCGGGGCAATTAATGCCCTAGCCGTTGCTAGTCAAGGTCATCGCTTCGGTTCCCAAGGCCTTGTGCATGTAGTAACAATTGTGTCGGTTAGTCTTCCTGAGCTTTGTCAAGGCAATGCTTGATCCTCACCGTAGATCTGGCATCGATTCACGTTCCTATGGGTTATAAGAAGGGGTGGACGGGCATTTCCCCTTTGCCATTTGCAAGAGGAGTTGCTTGGACAGCTCGGTGGGGTGTTGTCAGCGTTGCTTGGCATTTTGTTTTTATTCCTCGGCTTCAAGCTCGGTAAGATGTCTTCCTCATCTTCCCATTCTTCTTTTACTTCTAGCTCTTCTAGTTCTAGTGAGTCCGATTATGAATCTGAGCTTGGGGCTTTTGAGGAGGCCAAGGTTGGTCCCTCTATGGTGGAAGCCGGGCTTCTCTTGTGGGCTAGTCACCGGTTTGGGACCACACCTTGTGTCTTGACCCTCGAGGACATGGCTCGGATCCGAGCTATGTACAACATCCCCGAGGAATTCCGAATAAGGTGCCCGCAGCACAGTGAGATGGCAACCGATGCTCGGCCCGACGAGATTTGTGTGTAGGAGAACAATTTGGAATCCAGGTTGAGGTTTCCTCTAAACGAATGGGTTGCCGAGGTACTCGCATGGTACCGAGTATTGCCGGTGCAACTGATGCTGAACTCATTTAGGTTTTTGGTCGGCCTTCTGTCCTATTGTGCCATTCGTGATATCGAGCTAACCCTGGGTATGGTGAGCTTCCTTCTTCAGCTCAAACATCACCAGCAGGGCTACTACTACTTCTTGACTAGGAAGAACATCAGAGCGCTGATTGGGGCCCCCTCTTCGGTGAAGCACTAGAAGGAAACTTTCTTCTTTGTGCACTGTACCGGGGAGTTCCCCTTCCCGACCGCGCTACAAAAGCCGAGAACGAGAGTGCCCCAACCTCAATGGTCTGCACTTACTTGGGAGGAGAGGTCGTCTTTAAGCATGATTCGCGAGATAGACGTAGCTACGTATACATGCTCAGAGATGTTGATGCTCGACGGACTGATGCATAGGGTGGTTGGTCCGTCCTTTTCGTTGCTTTGTTTGCTCGTACTTTCTTTGCTTCTTTGATCTTGTACTTCTTGTCGTGCTTCCGCATGTAGAAATGGCAAGTGAAGAGGAAATTGTACGTCGGATGAAGGAGAATCGCCAGAGGCAGAACCGGGCTAGTGCGCCACCGCAGGTCCGTCTCGAGGTAGTTCCTTCTCCGAGGTCTTTCGAGATGGCGTCTCGTCGCCAAAAAAGAGCTCGGCAGCCAGGGAATGACGATGAGGACGTTGTGGTCGTGAATCTTGAGGAAGCTCGCCAGGCTGCCTTCCCTTTGCGGGTTAAGGTGGGGAGCAGTAGCTCTGATATTCATGTGCCTCGCTAGACGGTCTGTAGTCAGGACGAGATAGAGACCCTCGGGGTTCCCGAGTAGCTTCTCCGCGGGATGATGACAGCCTACATCACCGAAGAGGCTAGGAATACTGGGAGCAGCAACTTAGAGTGCTCGCTTATTCGGGCTACGACTCAGGTAAGTTCGTACCTGAGTACCTGCAGGTGAAGGCCCAACTGGTCGAGCTTCAGGTGGCTGGGGAGCGATCTGCTGCACTGGAGAAGGAGGTGGCTGAGTTGAAGGCTCGGTTGGCCGAGCAAGTGGAGTTGGTCTATGGCCTGAAGCATGAGATTACCGAACTGAAGGCGGAGAGGGAACGACTGAAGCAAGAGGCCACCGAGGAGGTAGTGGCGCGGTACAAGGGCTCAGTGGAGCTTCGGCAGGACATGGATCAGTATGTTTCAGCTTCCTTCGAGGTTGGGTTCAACGTCTTCCGGCGGAGAGCACTGCGCCATTGTCCTGAGCTAGCTGAGGAGGGCAGAGACAGCGATGATGATGACGATGGTGGTGACGAGGCCGCTAATCTCCCTTCTGTGGATTAAACTGCTGTGGGTTCCTTTTCTCCTCTTTTTTTTTTGCTCTTGTAATGGCTCGGTATGTCGAGCTTTCATCTGTTGTACTGGCTATTTAACTTAATGAAATTTTTTGGTTCTAAACTTGTGTGCAATCATTTTTTTTCTTTTTTTTTGGGTTCCTCGGCCTTGCCTTGGCCAAGATCTTCAGCCTCTGACTGGTGAAGTGGAAGTGTATTCCGAGCTCTCATCTTTGGAATGCTTAGTTTCCGGTCTCGGGAGTCTTTGGGGCCCTTCGAGGTCTAGCCGTTGCTCGGCTAGCTCTGACCGACTATTAGTCGGTAGGTGAGCGGAGTTTAATGACCGTCCTCAGGCCTTGATGGGCGGGGGCGTTCTTCTCCGCTTTAGGCTCAGGCCATGGGCAACTGAGTCAAGTTGGTCAGCGTTACGCTGCCGAGCTATGCATTGTGGGCTCGAGCCGTTCGAAGATCATACGAGTCAGTGAGTTGCACCGAGCTACATATGTGTTGTGTGGTCATGTAGCTTGGTTGTGTAGCGCGGTCGTGTAGCTTGGTCATGTAGCGTGGTTGTGTAGCATGGTCGTGTAGCTCAGTCGTGTAGCGCGGTCATGTAGCTTGGTCATGTGCCCCGGTCTGATCTTTCTGACTTCCGCTACTCAATATCTCTCCTCTTCTTTTCAGGCTTCTCTTCCTCGTCCCACAGCTGTGTTTGTGCCTCTTCTACGTTGATATACTTCTGCGCGTGGCTCATCAGTGCAGCCAAGGTTTGCGGAGGGTTCTTGAAGATGGAGAAGTTGAATGGCAATGGGCAGAGACCGTGTTGAATAGCAGTGACAGCCATGGACCGGTTTRGGTTTCTGACCTGTAGTGCTTCTTTGTTGAATCTCGCCAGCTAGTCCCTGAGAGATTCGGCTTTCCTCCGTCGTACCTGCATGAGGTTGGCCAAGGTCTTCCAGTGCTTTTGACTTTCCATGAACTGTGCACAGAACTGAATTTCCAACTGCTCCCACAACGCTAGGCAGAGAGGAATACCATGTTAGGGCTGGACCTGTGAGGGTGGCCACTAGGGCTTTGCACACTCGGAAGATCCGTGCAACATTAGCTAAGCCTTCAGTGCCTCAATGTAGTCGGCGGGATTAGTGTTTCCATTGTACTTATCAAACTGAGGTGCCCGCCATCCTATGGGAGGTACCCCGTCCACAATCTCCTGAGTGAAACGTGGTTCCTTGGTAGTTGGCGTAACTGGTTGTGCGGGCTGATCTACAACCGGCGTCGTGCTTCTTTGGCCTTGGTTGCGCTCCAACTCTTCCAAGCACTGTCGAAGTTCCCAAATCTCGTTATCCCTATGGTCCAGGGCCGCGGTGCATTGCCCTTTCCTTCTTAGAGCGCATGGTGCAATCTTTCACGGAGCTAGACTCGACAACGAAGACCACGTGAGGCGACATTCGTCTACCGAGACTTTCTTTGGCGGGGATCCGTGTGGTTTGGTGCACCCGGCTATGAGAGCGAACGGAGGGGGCCGACCTTCTTGATGTATCTTGGTTTTCTTGGTTGAACCGTGCTACACCCTTGTCCGCCCGGTGCGCTTTGGGGTCCTCGAGGCGAKGATCATCCTTCGTATGCGTCGGAGCATGAGGGGGGACAGTCTTGTTGGGCGGTGCCACGGATCCTAGGTTCTTCAACATTTTGAAGATCTTGTCGACCTTCTCTTGCATTGCTCAAAACTGCACAGGATCAACCACAGCTAGAGGTTGTGGAATTTCTTGATGCAAAGGGCTGCGGTGTCGAGACTCCAGAGATGGAGATAGGCCTGTTGATCGTTCGGGCTGGTTCTTGGGCATCTTGATCACTTTCTTGATTGTGCGGTGAGGAAGGAAGGATTTTCGGGAAAGGTTTTTTGTGTGTTTCCCACAGATGGCACCAACCTGATGCTACTCAATTCGAGGTGATGCACGAAATGAGGAGAGCAACCAAATAGTCCTTGCTGGTAGGGCGGGGCCGAGCTACAAGGACGAGGCCGCGCTTGAAGACCTGCGATCAAGAGAGGAGATGTCAGAGGCCCGAGGAGTTATCCCCGGGTAAGTACTCTGACGCTCAAGTCAGTATGAGGTGGTAGGTGGTCGGGCCAAGCTATAAGAATGCTGGTCCAAGCTAAGTAGCAAAATGGGTGTCAGAAGTTGGATCCCTTACCTTGAGCATGGAATACCTTTTTATAGCCAAAGATCCGTGTCCTGGTCGAATTGGGCTTCCGAGGTTGTCGAGATGAGGTTACACACATATGAAGAAATATATTATAATTAATATAGCAAGACATGTAGATATTATACAATTTTATTAATAATGCATCAATCAAGAGTCCAAGGCAAATATTATATAGATTATTACAAATTAATATATGCAAAAAGCCAATATTAAATTATTATCTATTAAATTGTAARGCAAAAAGCATATGCAACTATTATATTTAAATTATTATATCATTTTTTCTATATTTCTAGTTTTATTTTTTAACATTAACAAAAACTCAACTAAAAAATTAATTCTTGAATGTTTGATAAATAATATTTATATTTATGTAAATGATAAATATGTTATTATAAAATGTAAATTAAAATATCAATTAATAATTTAGAAAAATATATAATCTTAACTTAAAATATATCAAATCTATTATAATTTTGAAAATGCATATCATATGAAAATTCATAAATTTTAATTACTAAAATAATTATTCCATTATTAATATTTTATTTTTATAAAATTTCAAAGTTAAAAAGTATTTTTTTATTAAAAATGAAGATTAATGGATTTGATAGATTCAATTTATATTATATTTTCAATYACTATGTAAACAATACTTTTATTTTTGTAAATAATAAATAAATTGTTATATAATGTAAATTAAAATATTAATTAATAATTTCTAAAAATTTAAGTTATATAC
This sequence comes from Nelumbo nucifera, assembly GCF_000365185.1. The sequence continues at coordinate 1,324,482 of NW_010729229.1, read as the reverse complement.
CATATGAAAGTTTATAAAATTTAAGTATTAAAATAATTATTCTATTATGAATATTTTATTTGTATAAATTTTTTAAATTAAAATTCATTTTTTATATATATTTATGGATTTTATAAATTATTTATTCCATTTATTTATAAAATACTAATTTTGTATATTGTTCCTTTTAATTTATAATTGAAGTTTTTGAAAATAAATGTATGTTGTTTTTTATTTGCATGTAAACATTAAGTTTAATAAAAGTTATTCTTGTTGTTTAATTATGGATTTTATAAACAATAAATGTATGTTGTTTATTTGCATGTAAACATTAAGTTTATAAAATTCAAGTCATGCTATTCTTGTTTTTTTATTATGAGATGTTGCATCATTAGTTGAAACCATGATCGATACACTGCTGTATTGGCGCGTATCAATTGATACTATGCAGTACACGCCGATATGCACGACTGGCAGGATACACCTACAGTCGTAGTGTATCTCGTATTGGTGCAGCCTGATACCGATACGATACGCCTCGTATCGGGCATATCGTATCAATGTTTTAATCCTTGGTGCATAGGTAGGATATCATCGCAACGCTGGCAAACATTGCAATGATGTATTCAATCACAGAATCAAGTGCGTGATAACRAAATTGCAAGATTAGTTGTGTTATGCACTATGGTGGTGATTCAATACTTCACATCAAAAGTGTCGGTGTTTATTATGACCCAAGGATTGCAATTCCTATAGTGCCCAAATCTATATACTGCACATATATTCAATATTATATATTTATCATATTAAACAAAAATAAATATGATAGATAATAAGTATTTTTATTAACAATGAAAATGAAATACAAAATTTTAATCCACTAGAACATCATGCTTTGATTACTATCTTTTTTTTTATGGGTTCTACAAGGTTATTGAGATTATCATTGTTATCTGAAATTGTTATGTGTAATTTATGTGCATATTTACTAGTTATACAAAATAAAGAAAAGTATTTTGCTATGAAGTTTATTTGAAAAGGGTTTTGACCCTCCTCCCATTTTCTATTTCATAGTTGAATGAAGATGATATTAATTGAAGCAACATTTCAATTTGCACATTAACCATGTCCATTTTTGTCATTTTACTAATTTATTCTCTTAGCTACTCAAATCATGAATGAATATTTTAGTAAATTTACCACTCACCATGATGTCAATTAATGGACTTGGACTTGACTGTTGATTTTTTAAATCTTCCTTGTTTCTTATATATTAGTAAATGTGTATGCGCATTGCACGCAACAATTTTAGACAATAATAATTGTAATAACAATAATAATATCAAAGATATATCTAGTTTTTTTTTAATTTCTTCTATAATCTTTTATAGTTTTCTAATATTTCATTTTTTAATTATGATGTCATGAGTTGTCCCATTTGACATAACACAGGAAAGGGATTTATCTTATGTAAATTTTAAATTTTTATTCAATTTTCATTATAAATAAAAGCAATTCTTTTTTATATAATGTTATGAATATATAACATCAAGGATGTTTCTTACTTTTTCTATAAACTTTTGTTGTTTTTATAGCTTTTATTATTTTTGTTTGTAAGGTTGGTGTAGTGAAGGTGGTCTTGGCTCTGGAAATGTGAGTATGATGCATAGAGAAAAGGATAATAAGGAAGGGTTTAGAAAGACTTGAAAAGGTTATTAGGAACTCGAGAGATGGTAATGTCCCTTTTTTATCGCTAGGGCCCCCTTATTTATAGGTGGAGAGGGGAGTTGGCTTCACATGTGTTTATGGAGGATTATAGAAATCTTGCTCATTTGTTATTAGTGTGGATCTTGAGGCCGTTAGGATGGTGATACGTGTTGATTTGTGATTCATGGAGCAGATTCTTTTCGTTCCATGTTCATAAACTCCTATCATGTGTCATGCTTAGGGAACATGCTCTAACAGTCATAATTGTCATCATAGTCATATTTTTCCATGATTTTTGTCTTCGTGGGGTAATTTTTAGTAAATCTTTACTTTGTCTTATCTCTTTTATCTTGTTTCCATGGGTTAAGTGTTTGTCTCTATTTTATTTAATCTGTGGATTCAATTCATGTTGCTTTAGTCTTCAGTCATAGTGATATTTAGGTGAGTCCCCTTACATTATCTATTTTTTAATTTTTTATTATTTAGGTGACTCCTACCATGGGTTAACCTAGACTATTGAATTTCTAAACCATTCCTTGAATGAAAAACTACATTTTCCTTTTCAAGAAAATTTTATTTTTTGTATTCCATTTCCACCATCAGTAAAAATATTTCTTATTTATCACACTTATTTTCTTTAATATAAAGGCTATGTAATATTAGATATTGCCAAATTTTCTACTAATTTTTTGTATTTCTATATTTTTAAATTTTGTATTTCATTACACTATTAATAAAAGTAATTCTTATTTCTCACACTCATCTTTTAATATAAATTAATATAATGTTAGAGATGAGTCTAATTTTTTCTACTTTGAAAAAAATATTATATTACTATGACATCATGGGTCGATACATTGATTTGAATGGTTGAACTATTGACCCACCACTCAGGGAGGAAAGTTGTCTCATTTATGAATTAGTTTTAGATATTGCATTCATTTCCATCATTAATAAAATTACTTCTTTTTTATCATACATGTTTTTGTTTAATATATATGACAAATACATAATATTAAAAATGAATATAAAATTTTCTAATTTTTATCTATTTCTAAATTGTTAATATTTAATTGTGGTATCATTTGTTCATTTGTTTGACCCAAATGGTATAACTACTAATTTGACACTTACGAAAACCAGTTTTGTTGATAGTTGATTTTAAAATATAGGTTTTATATTATTAGTATCAGTGTTCATTCAGTTAGTTGTTGGAATTTAATGATGATAGACACAAATATCATAAATATAGGATTCAATGAGAGAGAATGAGAGTTAATGCCTTAAATATATGACTTAATGAGGGACTGAAATTCATTAAAAAGTAATATTCAAATTACAACTTTTATTCTCATAATAGAGAGGGACCAAATTAAAAAATATATTTTAATAAAAAAATCCAAAAATCGTAGAGAACTATTTACCCTTTTTATAGTAGTATAGATAGATTTAGATTGATTCATCATGTTAAAATTTGTGAGCTCAGCATTAAACAATCATGACACTTTGAGTACTGATCATTAGTTTTTCTAACAACTAGCATGTTCATTAGTTTTCTCAAGAAATGGTCAAATGCAATGTGATTTTCCCTTCTCAAAATTTGAGTCCTGTTTTTTGGAAGGATCAAAATCAATCGGAATACATGCTCAACAAGTGAATAAATTATATAAAATGTGGATTCCATGAAGGGGTGTTCTTAAATGAGATTTATTTTTTCTTGTGAATTCCAAAACAAATTAAAACGATGTGGTTTGAAAACAAGTTGTTTGTTAAAATAAAAACATGGAAAACATGTTTCTGGTTGCAAATGTGTTATCTGTTTTTAAAATTAAAACTAAAATGCTTACTTTTAAACTTCTAGTTTGAAAAACATGTATTTGTTGTAAATTTTGTAAATTAAACAATATATCTCATCGTCTTTATAATTGCAATATCTATATTCCAACATTTCTTTTTGTTTTAATGGTTTTATTTTATTTTTTTTTTGAAACAAAACCAATTTGCCTTTATTTCTCAAAACAGAAACACAGTTCCAAAACATGGTTTTTGTTTTAGGTTTTTTTTTTCTGATGTGGGAATTTGAAAAATGCAAATGAAAGCATTTACGTTGTAGAGCACCCTCTAAGATGGCAATTTATTTCTAGATTAAAACAAAACTCATCTTTCTTGGCAACATACAATTTTTAAAATTTAAAACAGAAAACTACAATAACAAATGGGCTTCTAGATTTTATAGCGGAAATTTATTTTTGGGAATAAATGGCCACTATATGCAGATCAGGTTGTTGCTACCCATGAGGTAAAACTCTTAGAATTGCAATAAATGCGTCATGAAAATTAATGCCAGATGTAAAAATGGGTTTGGTTAGAGTAAGCCTACTCGTACTCCAATTGATTATTAATTGGATTTGATGGTGCATAATTCGGCCGGTCCTAACTGTCAACGACCTTACCTCTGAACGGAGCTACAGGGAACCTGAAATGTAGAAGATGAGGAAGCTCCGGGGGGAACACGGTGTGATTGCTCCAAAGCTCAAGTTAGAAGAATTCTCTCAAATGCAAGATAAAACCAGATGACGCAAAGATCACATACCTTGTTCTCGGGAGGTAGGGAACCTTTTATAACCACCTCGCGCACTCACTTCTAAGCTTCTGTCAGATCGGGTATGATTATTTCTGAGCTCCTGCCAGTTCGGATGTCATC
>NW_010729229.1:1294444-1319912 GCF_000365185.1 Nelumbo nucifera | reverse complement strand
CAGGTATGGTACGTTTGGTCAGTTCGGTATCCTGGAGGCGAAGTGCTGGAGTGGTGAGCGAGGTGAAGTCTTGAGTTCGGATAAGGGAGTGTCCCGAACTGCCATGGGATGGGCCAGTTTGGGTTGTTGCCTTGTGTGAGGCTCGGGGCCTAAGGGACAGTTCGGGCTCCTTGTAGGGAGTTCGGGCCCCTAGTAGGGAGTTCGGACTACTGGTTCCTCCCTTCGGTGCTCGCGCTTTGGGCGCGCTGTTGTGCCGAGCTGATGCCTTTGCCACGTGTTGAGTGATTACGAGGTTGGGCCAAATCTTCCTTCATCAATTGCCCCCACTCCTCGTTCAAGGGACTTGCCTTGGCGCGAGGAGTTCGCAAGGTAGCAGATAGATTTGTCCCGTACTTCGAACTGGTTTTGACTGATAGCGCGAGGTGTTCGTCCAGATTTTTTTGGGTTTCTTGAGCACCAAAGAGATGGGAAACGTGCCAATCTGTCTAAAAATGCTGACAGACGTGGTGGCGCACGCTTATCTCAAATTTCAAAAAAGCGCGCCGCTGGGAGACATGATGACGGGTCTTTTCAAATTTGAAAAAAAACGCGCCGCTACCGCTTTTAATGCGAGGAGACGTGCACTGGCTTTCTGTCAGTTTCAGAAAAACGTGCGCCGGCGTTCTGTCAGTTTCAGAAAGGCATGTGCCAATCACGTCTCGGTCTTAGTAGACGTGTGGTCAGCGCAACTGCGGGCCGTCGGATTAGCTTTGATCTAAGCCGTTGATTCTCGGCTACTGTGGGAATAAATAGTGGGGGACCCCAGTCATCTTGTTACTCCTACGCTTTGCTTCTTGAGCTCGCGTCTAAGTTTTAGTTCGCGTCTAAGCTTTTAGTTCACACAAGATTTTAGCTCGCGTTCAAGTTTCCGCAGTCCGTTCAAGCCTTTTTCCGGGTGAGTACTTTCCTGGAATCCATCTTCTCCTCCCGATATCTAGCTCGGATAGCTCAGACAGTTCTTCAAGGGGGTCCGATGCAGGTTCTACGAACTGAGTTGCATCCGCCGACGGTCCTAACAAACCTAAGGTAGAACTTGAGGAAGAGTTCGAGCCCGTAGGCTGAGTCRCCTCGGGCAGTTTGGCATCCACCTCTCGTCGAGGTCGGATGTTAGACAAGTTTAGGCCCTCGACCATGACGCTCGAGGGGCTTCAATCCCTTATTAATCAGTTTAACCTGCCTGGGGAGTACCCCTACTTCATACCTTCGGGCAGTTTCCCTTGGGAGCACAGTCCTGATGAGATCGTGATATTCCGGGAGCAGCTCGCCGCGGGGTTGCGCTTGCCTTTCCACCCTCTCCTTGTCGAGGTCCTAAACCACTTCGGCGTTACTGTTGGCTAGCTTCACCCGAACTCCATTCGTAACTTGGTGGGGACAATCTCCCTATTTTGCGAAYAGGGCTTTCCTTTAGACTTGGAGATCTTCTCTTCCACCTTAATGCTTAAGAAGCAAGCGGGTCCCCTTCCCAGGCGTAGGCAGGGGTATTACCTGTCTCCTCGCCCGGGTTTTAAGCTTTTACATGAACTCCCCAACAAGGTCCCGGCGTGGAAGCGGGACTACTTTGGGGTGCGAAGTGTACTGGGGTGGCCGTTTCAGACCGRGTGGGGGATGGCCGCCCTTGACTACGGTGTTACGCTTGATAAAGAGACGGTGAAGGGCCTCCGGCAATGGGCGCGGCTTGGGCTAAAGTGCCATCAGTATCTGACGGAGGCTAAGCTCATCGTGGCTGGCCTGAGTTCGGGTAGGTTCCTTACTTAGAGGTTTTTTGTTTTGCTCTGTTTCTTTTCTTTTTTTTTTCTGCTGCCGAACTCTTTTTGCAGGTGTGATGGACTCAGAAAGGACTCGCGGTGGGCACCTGTTTCAAGGTATGAAGAGGAGGAAGTGAGTCGCCAAACGAACTCGTGTCGAGCTGCCCCGGGATGCGGAGCCCGAGGTACCAGACTACCTGTTAGAGGATCCGACCAAGGAGCCCGAGATGGCTCCTCCAATGCAAGAAGCGGCAGGGGCCCCTTATGCTAAGACTACTTACACGGGGGCTCCCACTTACTCTGGTGCTCCCTCTTACTCTGGGTCTGCTTATACGCGAGCTAGGCCCTCAGGCTCGGGGGCCCAAGGGGAATTCAGGAGTGTGTTGTCGCCGAACCATGCTCTTCAGAAGAGTAGGGAGGTCATTTTCACCGAGGAGGTCGCGGCGTGGATTGATCTCCCTTTGAACCAGGTGGCCTGTCGTGCTGTCACTCATGCCATGGTGGTAAGTCAGATTCTTTGTCGAGCTCTTTTGCTTTTATCCCTCTTACTGTCATTCTTTTGATCACTTGTTCCTTCCTGTTGGTAGGTGAACTCTTCTATCCATGCCTTGGCGGCCTAGGTGGAAAGGAGCTCGAGGTAGGCGCGAGCTGCCGAAGAGGCTCTCTGTGCTACCGAGACAACTTCCCGAGCTGCTGAGGCGGCTGCTTGCACTGCCGAGGAGGCTGATCGCATTGCACAGATCAGGCAGGCGAGGTCTCAGAGAGATGCCGAGGCCATGGGAGTAGTGGTGAAACACATGGCGGACCTGAGGCTGGATCTACAACATCAGGTTGAGTACCTTCAGGAGGACATTAGGGAGAGGATGCAAATCTTTTCTCAAGGCATCGAAGATGCCAAGAAGAAGGTCGTCGATGAGTACATTGCCTCACCGCGCTTTGATGACCTGATGGTAGACTCCTACAGGAGGGGTTTCAAGCTAAGTCGGTGGATGATCCGGAATACATACCCCGAGCTCGATTTCAGTGCCATATCCACTTCGCGCGTAACTCAGGAGATGGCCAATGCTGTTGATGGTGCCAGATTCCGAGGGCGAGGCGGGGCCTTCGGGTATCGTTGAAGTGCCTTCCGATAATGAAGAAGTATTTCTGGGCCTGTGAAATGTAATTTTTTTTTTGTTCGAAATGTACACTCCCTTATTTTGAAATGGAATGACTTTTCTTTTGGTTAAGCGTTGGTTGTTCTCTCCCAAACTGGTCGTTTTTGCTGAACTGACCATACGTCCGATCTGTTTCTTGCCCAGGTTACTGCACTCGCATGGCCTGTTTTGGTGTTAATACTTAGCCTCTGAGATGTTGATGTCCCTATTAGCTCGTTGTCTCCGCTTCGCCTTTGGCTGACTTTTCTTTGCTTGGCTATGCCGAGGTTCCTTCGTTAGCTCGGCGCCCTAGCCCTCTGGCTCTAGTAGCGATTTTGTCCACTTCGCTTGGTGGTCTATAGGTAGTATCGCCTTAAGTTGACGATGTTCCACGCTCGGGATACTTGTTTACCATCTAAGGTTTCGAGCTCGTATGCCCCCCCGAGCGCTTTTTTTACTCTGTAGGGCCCTTCCCAATTTGGTCCAAGTTTGCCCATGCCGGGTTCGGGTACCATGATCTTACGGAGAACCAGGTCACCGACGCGGAAGCTCCGCTTCTTTATTCTGGCATTGTAGTACCGAGCTACTTTTTACTGGTAGGCCGCTGTCCGGATGTGCACGAGGTCTCTTACCTCATCCGGTAGGTCGAGGTTGGTACATAACTCGTCTCCATTTGTCTGATTGTCATATGCTTCTAGTCGCAGTGTAGGTATTTCGATTTCTGTCGGGATTACCACTTCAGTGTTGTAGGTGAGGTTAAAGAGGGTCTCTCCCGTGGCGGTTTTTTCCTTAGTTCGGTGAGCCCATAAAACACTTGGTAGATCGTCCACCCACAACCCTTTATCTCGGTCTACTCGTGCTTTCAGTCCGCGGAGGATGGCTCTGTTCATTACTTCTGTCTGACCGTTTGCCTGTGGGTGTGCGACCGATGTGATGTTCTGACGAATTCCCATATTTTGGCACCATTCTTGGAACTTGATATCCTCGAACTGCTTGCCATTGTCGGGGATCAGTACTCGAGGTAGCCCGAAGCGACATTCTATGTTCCTCTAAAAGAATTTTTGTATGTTTCGGACTGTGACCGTTGCCAGAGGTTCAGCTTCTATCCACTTTGTGAAGTAATCTACTACCACCATTAGGAACTTTCTCCCACCTGTTGCTGGTGGGAAAGGCCCCAGGAGGTTGATGCCCCATTGCGCAAAGGGCCATGGACTGGTAAGGTACTTGAGGTTGGCAGCAGGTTGATGGTGGATATTGGCATGCTTCTGACACTTGTCACATTTTTTGACGAGCTCGACAGCCTTTGCATTCATTGTTAGCTAGTAGTATCCTTGTCAAAGTGCCTTTTGGGCGAGGGCTCTGCCCCCCAGGTGTCCGCCGCACAGACCTTCAAGGGTGTCGCGTAGTACGAGCTCAACTTCGGCAGGTCGCAAGCAACGCAAGTAGGGGAGCGTGTAAGACCGTCGGTACAACCGTTCGTCTATTATGACGTATTTGGCTACCTGACGCTGCACCCTCTTAGCTGCATTGCAGTCCGCAGGGAGGGTTCCGTCTAGCAAGAAGCTCGCGAGTGGGTCGATCCAGCTCGACTCTGCTTCAAGGACGGGAGCGACCTCCTCTGCCCTACCGAGAATGCTAGGCCGAGGTAAGTCCTCTATGTACACGGTTCTCATGGTGTTGTGACTTGTGCTGGCTAACCGGGACAAAGCGTCAGCCTCAGTGTTCACTGACCACGGGATTTGCCTGATGAAGTGTGATTGGAAGTTGAGCAGAGCCTCCTTTACTTTTGTCAAGTATGCGATCACAGTGAGCTCGCGTGCTTCGTATTCGCCCGTAACCTGGTTGACCACGAGTTGGGAATCACTRCAGATAACTATGTGCTTTGCTCTTACCTTCTGCGCTAGGTTCAGCCCGGCTATCAGTGCCTTGTACTCCACCTTGTTGTTGGATGCCGTGAACTCAAAGCATAGTGCATATTCCAATTTTTTGCCACCCGGGCTGCGTAGGACTATTCCAGCCCCGCTGCCCTGCTGGTTCGAGAAGCCATCTACGTGAAGGATCCAGGGCTCCTCATCCCAGTTCGCATTTGGCCTAACCAGGAGAGATGCCACACTGGCTGCTACTTCACGGGGTTCAAACTCTATTGGCTTGGGAGCTCCGGGCTCACCCGAACTGGGGATCTCGGGCTCAACTGGCCCAGGGGCTTCGAGGTTGAACGTACACTCGGCGATAAAATCTGCTAAGGCTTGGGCCTTAATAGYAGTTCGTGGCTTATATTGGAGGTCGTACTCACTGAGCTCAATGGCCCACTTCGTTAGCCGACTGGAAACCTCGGACTTGAGTAAGACTTGCCTCAGAGGTTTGTCGGTTAAGACCATGGCAGTGTGGGCCTGGAAATACGGGCGGAGTTTTCGAGCTGCAATTACCAGTGCATATGCTAGCTTTTCTATCTGCGGGTATCTCGCCTCTGCTCCCTGCAGAATTTTACTAACATAATAGACGAGCCACTAGACCCGATCTACTTCTTTTATTAGTACCGAACTGACCACCTCGTCGCTTGCCGAGAGGTATAGTTCTAAGACCTCTCCCTCCTCGGGCCTGGCCAAGGTTGGCACAGTAGCAAGGTAGCTCTTTAGCTCGTCAAACGCGAGATGGCAGTCTCGGGTCCATTCGAACCCTTTGCCTTTGATTGCCTTAAAAAAAGGCAGACAACGGTCTGCCGATTTGGAAATGAAGCGGCTCAGAGCGGCTATGCGGCCGTTTAGCCTCTGAACTTCTTTTACTTTTCGGGGTGGTTTCAAATCTTGGATGGCCTTTATCTTGTCCGGGTTGGCCTCAATACCGCGTCGGTTGACAATGTACCCTAGGAACTTGCCCGAGGTGACACTGAAGACACACTTGTTGGGGTTTAGTTTCATGCTAAATTGACGCAGGATTTGGAAGACAGAATCTAGCATATGCACTGGTAATTGCCAATTAAGGGCCAAGAAGCTTAGCAACATTCTATTTTCGTAACAATTAAGGGCCAAAACAGCTTATTTACAAGTCTTTGGAAGGCCGCCCCAGCGTTCTTCAGTCCAAAGGGCATGACCTTGTAGCAGTACAGGCCAAACTCAGTTATGAAGCTAGTTTTTTCCTCATCGGATTGGTCCATCCTGATTTGGATGTAGCCTGAGTAGGCGTCCAAGAAGCTTAGCAACTCATGTCCTAAGGTCGCGTCCACTAGGCGGTCAATTTTGGGGAGGGAGAAGCAGTCTTTTGGGCAAGCTCGGTTCAGGTCGGTGTAGTCGACGCACATGCGCCACTTGCCGTTTGCCTTTTTCACCAGTATTGGGTTGGCTACCCAGCTCGGGTAATGAACTTCCCTTATGAAGTCAACTGCGAGAATCTTTTCGACCTCCTTGTCGACTGCCCTCCAGCGCTCTGGGCCTAAGTTGCATTTCTTCTGTCTAATGGGTCTGACTACAGGGTCAGTGTTAAGTTTGTGAGTTATAAGGCCAGGGTCAATACCGGCCATATCGGCCGCGGACCATGCAAAAATATCTAAATTTTGAAGTAAGAAACTCACCAGTTCGGTTCGTAGAGACTCCTTGACGGTAGCTCCAATCTGTAGCGTCCGAGTCGGATCCATAGTCGAGGTCGGGATTGCGACCGTTTCCTCTGTGGGCGAAGCTTGTTCCTCGCCCTGCTCCGTAGGCCTATCCAGCTCGAGGTCGTCGGTCGCCTTGGTTTTTCCCTTCAGGGCGGCAACATAACACTTGCGGGACTCAAGTTGGTCGCCCCGCGCTACCCCCACACCGAAGTCTGTAGGGAACTACATTGCCAGATAGTAGGTGGAGACCACTGCCCGCAGAATATGCGTAATTGGCCGCCCTATTATGGCATTGTATGGGGAGGGGGTCGCGACCACCAGGAAATCGTGGCTGAGTCTGACCGCACAAGGCCATGTGCCGACTTCCACAGGTACTGTTATCTTCCCGAGGGGCCTGACTTCCTCTCCACAGAAGCCCACCAGAGGAGTGTTTGCGGGCTTCAGCTCGCTTCTTTGCAATTGTAGCTGGTCAAATGCCGACTTGAAGAGGTTGTCCGCCGAACTACCTGAATCCACAAGTACGCGCCTGACTACGAAGTCGCTGATCCTTAGTTTTATAAAAAGTGCGTCATCGTGGGGGTAGTGAACACCTCGCGCGTCGTCTTCCGTGAAGAAGATTGGTTCTTCTTTCTTCGGCCTCTTTGGAGGGTTCTGTTCTTCTCGGGCTGCCTCGCGAACTGACGTCCGAGCTGCTGCCGAAGTACACCCTGCTACCACCGAACCTCCCACTATCACATGGATGGTTCCCCAAACTGGCCTCTCTTCCGGAGGCTGTCGTTGCGACGCTTTGGCTGGTTTGCTGCTGGATTCGGGGGCATCCTTTCCATGCTCTCCTTGCCGACCTGCCTTATTGTTACTATTATTATTATGTTGTACAAAATTTCTCAAGTATCCGCGACGGATGAGTCCCTCTATCTCGTCCCGGAGATTATTACACTGTTCGGTACTATGACCGTGATCTCTATGAAAACTGCAGTACAGATTTTTATTTTCTCTTGTTTGGATTCCCCTTTAGGCGAGGTAGCCACTTTACGTATGGGGCGTCTTTGATCATCATCAAGATCTCGGTCCGCCTCGTGTTTAACAGTGTGTAATCCGTTCGAACTGCTAAGGGAGCTCGGGACGGTTGGCTTGGCTTCGCCTCTCGGGCCGGGTTTCTTCTGTCACCTTGGTTGGAGGGCTCACCTTCTCTTTTCCTTTTCTCGACCCCACCTTCGGTCCTTTGGTTGATCTCTTCCTCTGTTCTTATGAACGTGTCCGCGAGCTTGAGGAATTCGGCTACGGTCGCGGGCTGGCTGGCTACCTTGTGCCATTTGAACTCCTTGTGCGTTACTCCTCTCTTGGCCGCCGTGAGCTGTACTGCGGGGTCTAATCGCAGTATCAGCAAGCACGCTTCATTGAACCGCTTGATGTAGCCCTGGATGGATTCTTTTTCTCTCTGGACTACTCCGAAGATGCTTTCCTCGGTTCTGGGGCACCGCTTGCTGGTAACAAAGTGTGTGGTGAAGACCKGCATGAACTGGGTCCAGCTTCTTATTGACCCGGGGGCTAGGTTCCTGTACCAAGTGCGGGCCACCCCCCTGAAGGTGGTGGTGAAGGTCACACACATGCACGATTCACTGGCCCTAGCGAGGTGCATTTGGGACTGGAAAGCATCGACGTGGTCGTTGGGGTCAAAGGACCCATCATACTTGTCCAAAGGTGGGAGCTTGAAGTCTCTGGGCATGGGGACTGCCAGGAGTTCTGATGCGAAGGGGGAAGGAACTGAGAGAATTGGGGCAACTTTTACCTCGTCCGAGCTCGTCTCTTCCTTACCTCTGAACTCGGGCAGGACACGGGTGGCAGTTCAGCAACTTCACTGGCGCATTCGTTGTTGAGTGGGTCTGGTACTGGCGCTGTTGGCCTCAGTGTTGCCAAGCTTGACGGGCCCGGAATGTTGGTAGTCTGCTACTAGGGCACTTAATCGGTTCTCTGTGAGCGGGAACTCAGGCTTGGAGTGCCGAGGTGCTGACTTTGCGGGCGAGGTTCTCGACCCGCCTACGGGCTGCGAGGCGGGGGTGGTTTTCCTTTCCCTTCGGCCTGGGGATGAGGCCTGGCTSTTAGGGGGGTTCTAGAGTTGGGTGGCTTCTCCTCGATGAGGGCGTCCACCCTGAGGGGAGGCCTTAACCGGCTTCGGATCAGGGTGCCGAGGTGGAAGCAGTGACTGGTTCAGGGATAGTTGGGGGAACTGCTGCTGATAGTGATGTTGAGAGAGGTGGTGTAGTACATGGTGCTGTTGGAGTTGATGCTGCTGGAATTGTTGCATTTGGGCTTGCATTGCACGCATGCATTGCATCAGGTCGTCAAACTGGTTCTGGCGGGGTCGCCAGGGGGACAGCAGTTGGTTCAGCAAAAGTTGTTTCGATAGGGAGTGGAAGAGGGACGTCCATGGCAGGAAGGCTTACAGGCGCCACTGTTTGTGGCGCATTCAAGCTGGGGATCCCATCCACCGGGAGGGGGATGGTGAACTGTCTGTTGCACACCACGGGGACTTGGAGTTGTTCCCCGGTGGTGTTTGTCTCTGTGCCACGTCCGGCATTGCTAGAAGAAGCCATGAGTGTTAGGGTTTTTGGAAAAAGAAGAGGTTATGAGAGTTTTAGAGGGAGGCTTTTAGAAGCTTTGCCACAAACGACGCCAATTGATGCTGCGCAATCCGGCCGGTCCTAGCTATCAACGACCTTGCCTCTGAACGGAGCTACAGGGAACCTGAAATGGAGAAGATGAGGAAGCTCCGGGGGGAACCCGGTGTGATTGCTCCGAAGCTCAAGTTAGAATTCTCTCAAAGGCAAGATAAAACCAGATGGCGCAAAGTTCACATACCTTGTTCTCGGGGGGTAGGGAACCTTTTATAACCACCTCGCGCACTCACTTCTAAGCTTCTGTCAGATCGGGTATGATTATTTCTGAGCTCCTGCCAGTTCGGATGTCATCCTCTCTGCTGGACAGAACCGCCACTGCTCTCTTTGTCGGAGTCGTCTCTACGGCTAGCGATGACGGTGGCAGGTGGCGGTGGCAGGTGGCCGTTGAAGTGCGGCTGTCAAGCGTCAGATCCCAAGTCAGTCAGGTGCGCCGCTCTCGGATACGGACCTCCTCGGTGTTAGGTATGGTACGTTTGGTCAGTTCGGTATCCTGGAGGCGAAGTGCTGGAGTGGTGAGCGAGGTGAAGTCTTGAGTTCGGTAGGGGAGTGTCCCGAACTGCCATGGGACGGGCCAATTCGGGTTGTTGCCTTGTGTGAGGCTCGGGGCCTAAGGGAGAGTTCGGGCTCCTTGTAGGGAGTTCGGGCCCCTAGTAGGGAGTTTGAATTGCTGGTAGGGAGTTCGGACTACTGGTTCCCCCCTTCGGTGCTCGCGCTTTGGGCGCGCTGTTGTGCCGAGCTGTTGCCTTTGCCATGTGTTGAGTGGTTACGAGGTCGGGCCAAATCTTCCTTCATCAGGATCCAAGATGGCCTGTGAATGATACCCAAAAATTCGAGGCCGATTCGACATCCGATATCATCTTAGATTTGGATGATGTATTTATGTATTAGATGGGATTTAGATTTTACAATCTATATCTGATCAAATTAGATCGAATTCAGATTTGAGCCCATTTGATATGATTATGTTAAAATATTTATTGATTTTAATATATAAAATAAAAATATATATTTTATATATTATATATGAATATTTATATATAATAAATTCTATATGTTATATTTATATTACTATATTATACATATTAAAGTTAAAAAATAATTAATTTTTTAATTTTTTTTGTATTAAAAATTTAAAACAGAATTGGATTAAATCTGAATCTGTCCGTTAGGATTCAAACTCAAATCGAATTAGATTTTGGATCGGATTTGAATTTTGCTGAATCCGATCCAAACTAATCCGATTAGAGCCCTAGTTTGGGTTGGGTGAGTCCAAATTCAGGTAGAACCTATTCAAATTGCACCCTAGTGGGAATGAATGACAATGTATACTATATTGGTTCTTCAATTTCATTGCCATATGAAATTAACTTGAATCAAAAGAAAGGTTGTTGAACAACAAGATAACCCCACCAATGAAGTTTGCAATATACAAGGAAAAAGGTGTTTCGCATCCAGAGACATGGCAACAAAGCAATAGAGAAGGAGCCATGCATAAAGCAGTTGCATGTTACTGGCAATAATGGCTTTCTCTTTAGGAACCATTATCTTTTATCGCAGCATGAACTTAAGAATGACACTTCACCAACAAGATTATATTGTTGGTGCTGCATTACATAATACATATTCATTCATAGCACAGCATCCTTTTAATCATTGTTTCGATCGAGATTCGAGAACCAAACCAGAATGTGAACCGGTCGGTATTAATTTATGGCTTGGAGGTCTGACCATTTCAACTGGATCGCTATTTCTGGCTTTTCTTTCTAGACTAGACCTGTCAACTTCCAATAGACCGCTTTTCCTCAGCAGCGATGTTTTCAAAACCGGACCAGAAAATTCGGGAATCGGTTATTTGATCGGTTCTGTTTTTATCTCAGAATTATCTTTCGGCCAAAAATCATTGAATTGGTTAGCAAATTATTCACCTGAACGGTCAAATTGTTTGAACCGTCCAACAGTTTTTGACCGTTTTTTATTTTTTGTCAGAACGAGACATCCGTTTGATTCAAATTTTCAGACCATTCGACCCGGGAACCAGACCCCTAAACGGTTCGTTGTCCAATTTGGCTTTAAAAACCTTACTCACCAGTGATGTTATTTGTAAAACGTCTTCTTTGCATGCAACAAAACTATCTATCCACCTAATTCCCTCATTTTGTCACCTACTGCTTTCGCTCCTAAGGCTTGGGTAGAGTGCAAATAGTCAAATGCAAATATGTCTGCACATATTTGTATTTTGCACTCTTCCCAGTCTGGAAGGAGTACAAATACAATTAATTAATGGAGTGCAAAATCTTGCATTTATACTCATTCCATAAATTATAACTTTTAATGTAATTTTTATGAGTAAGGAGATATAAAAGAGGGTTTACTGAGGAAATAGTAAAAGCCCCAACTGCTTAAAAATTCCCAAGGATTGAATAGTTGGGCCTGGTGGGCTTTCAAGAGCTAGCCAATTTTAACATTTAGGACGACAACCACCTAACTTAACCCCATTAGCCCAACTTTATTATAGAGCTAGGCTTAGGTCTCATCAACCAAGCTCAACTCGACGTGGGTCAGTTGTGGATCGTACAAGTTTAAAGACATTGGGGAGTGGTTGGTACCTGCTTACTGTTTCTATTTTTTCTCTATTTGAAAATGTTGTTTTGTAGGAATTTCATATAATTTGGGAACCCAAGATCATTGCTTGGATGCCAAATCTTGAACCTACATGTTCTAGCACAAGAACTAAATAGAGGCCTTTTCCGGACATTGTGGAGTGGTTGATACTTGGTTGCTTCTATTTTTTGGGTTTGGTAAGAGTGGTTGATAGTACAATAATCATCAGAGTCAGGCTATGTTTGGATTGAAAGAAGATATGAAAGAAATAGAAAGTTGAAGAAGGGAAATAAGATAATCATCCGAGGCAGGTTATGTTTGGTTTGAAAGAAAATAAAAGAGAAATAGAATGTTGATGAGGGGAGCCTCTTAAGTATTTGCACAAAATTCCTCAAGAACTTCTCCTCAACTTTCTATTTCTCTCTTAATTTCTATTAAATAATCAAACACAACATTAGAAAAAAAAAAAAAAACTACATACAAGAAAGTTTATGTAAAATGCCAAGGCTCCGTCATTCGGTCTTCACTTGTATGCATTTGTAACTATCATTTGTATTTTTGTCTGATACAAAATTTTTACCTTTTGTCTCGTTTGCAGTTGCACTCACTGGCATCATACCACCTTCCTTTTACCTTCTTTCGTCTTCATATAAAGTGTAAAAGTGAGGACTATATCGTTTTACTTTCAATTATTCTTCTCCCAAACAGACAAAAACACAAAAACTTGAAACGAAAGGAACCTGTAATTTGCACTCAGTATCATGTACTTGCACCAGTGCAAATAAACACAACACAAAAGTCAAAAGGCGCCTAACATCAGATAGTAGGAAATGATATGATTACGATGATGTGGGTAATACCTTGGATGGTGCATATTCAATGATGTTAAAAACCAATGAAAATCAACAAAATTGATTGCCCAACATTACAACTCTACTTAAGTTCAACTTTTTTTCACTTGTTGAAGAAACTGAAGTCTATTCCTTTAAACATTTGCACTTAAAATGGACCAAAATAATGACATGACAGGACTCAGGAAAAATCATTTAGCCCGAGAACTATTCAGGCAACTAGTTTCATTTAATCCAAATCGAGTCTGTTAAAAAACTGTTAAATAGGTCAATGACTCATTGACCCAGGTGGTCAAATTATCGATCCATTTTTTACTTTTAATTTTTTTTAAAACAGTCCGTCTGTTTTAACCGGACGGTTAAACTGTCAACCCGAAAACCAGTGGCTGTTCAGAATGGTTTCAGATCTGAGTTGGTTTTTAAAACATTGGGAAAATAATGGGATTTGAGTGCCCACTCTTTATCACTTTCAACTTATATAAAGGTGTTTTCAAAACTTTGAGGCCCACCCATGGGTAAGATTTCATTGAGAAGGTTTGTTTGTTGGTTGGTTGGTTCTCTTCCACTAAATAGGTTAAAAATAGATTCTTCACTCTAGCATGGACTTTACTAACCATTTTTTACCATCTGCAAGCAGGTTATGTTACAATGATTTCTACACCTGTGACATTACTTACCTTCTTTATGTGGTGATCTTGAGCTGCTATCGAGCTTTAATCACTGCCTGCCATTCTGCATCAATGCTTCCTTTAGTTTGATATGGTGAATTCCTGCTGCATAAACAATTCTATATTAGCACTTACAAACAACACCATGCCAGCAGAGTCATTGGCTCAGCTATTCGATGTGCACTCGAAATCAATCTGTCATTCTTTTGATTCAATTCTTAGGAGTTCATCCTATTTAAGTTCCTTGACTCTTGCAATGAGCTATTGACGGTTTGGCTGTTTATTTTCAGAAATTTATTTTATATTTTTCATCTCATATTAGTATGGTGATAACCGCAAACTTGATTAAAGATCGAGTCTTTTTTCTTATGATAGAGATTGCAATTGTTCATGATGTAGCACGAGCTGGTGCTCCCTGTTGGCAGATAACTGACTCGACGCTGGACTGAGTAGGTCGTTTAAGTTAGCAAACTGGTTCGGAGGTGGTTTCACGCTCAGAGATGGAYTCCGCATAAGTGGGTAGTGTCTATCCAGTCGCATCCGAAGCAGGCGGGGTGATAACTAGACCTATTCATGGGCCAGGCCAGACCGGGTTCGGGCCTAGCTTTGTCTATGTATCAACAGAATACATTCAAGCCCGAGCCCAAGCCCGACCTGACCATGGGGGCTAGGTCTTGAGCCCGAGCCTAACTCTCATGTAAAGCCCAAAGCCTGGGCTCGAGCCTGAGCTTGGCCAGAAAATTGATTTTCCTTTTTTATTCAATAAAAAGTGTTATTTTTACTAAAAACCTTCAAAACTCAAAAATAATAAACATTTCACTATTAGTTGAAAAAAAAAAGAACAAAGAAAAAATATTGCATATATATATTAAATAAAATATATATTTTATTATTTAATATATAGTATCATATCGAGTTCAGGCTCGAGCCAGGCATTTTTGAGAAATCTCGAGCTTGGTCCAAAAAAAGTTGGGCCTAGTGCTTTAGGCTTGAGCCCGACCCAAAAAAAAGTCGGGCCAAGTGCTTTAGGCCCGAGCCCGGCCAAAAATTTGAAAACATAATTTTTTTCTTTTTTATTCAATAAAAAAGTGTTTTATTTATATTAAAAACCTTCAAAACTCAAACATAATAAACATCTCACAATTACTTGAAAAAAAAAAGAGAAGAACAAAGAAAAAGTATTATATATATTTTATTAAATAAAATATATTTTATATCATTTAATATATAGTATCATGTTAGGTTCAAGCTCGGGCTAGGCTTTTTTGAGAAAGCCTGAGCCTGACCCAAAAAAACGTTGGGCCTGATGCTTTAGGCTCGAGCCTGAGCCCATGGGCCTAAAATTATGACCAAGCCTAACTTATAACGGGTCGGGCCAGTCCGGTCTATCGGCTACCTGACCCATGAACAGGTCTAGCGATAACCAACTCTTCCGACATGGTGTTGTGATCTCGAGGAAGTCGGAGGTGACAACTCACTCGAACAAGAGCTCGCCTGTCACGTCACGTATACTGCTAACTGAGTGATTACCAAGTCAGCAGAGGTAGGTCACCCCTTATGTTGACTTGACGTTGTCCGGAGGGCCAAATCCGCCCTCATCAATTGCCCCCCACTCCCAAGCCAAGGTCATCTCGGTAAAGGGAGTTGTTCGTTGATTGCTCTTGGCCCGGAGTGACGTGTCCGGTCGGTTCTCCACAGGCTCAATCTAACTCATCCACCTAGTCTAGGAGGATTATCGCAGGCATTTTGAATTCGATGTGTGAGTTCGAATTTTGAATTTGGCTGCCAAGCGCCGATGTGGCTCAATTGGGCGGGCGAATTCAAAATTCAAATTCGTCTCTAAGTATTCAAAGGACGTGCTGCTCCGAGCTGTCGGATGCGATGCATCTCTGCCATCAATCTCAGAACACTTTCACTATAAATAAGGTGCCCCCCGATAGGTCCCCACTTCATTGTTCCTGGAGTCTTTTGAAGGATTGCTTGAACGAGATCTCAAGCAATTTACAGACGAGTTTGGTTCTTTTGCGAGGTTGGTCTTCTCTCAGTTCCTGGTGAGTCCTCATTCTTGCATTATGTCTAGTGGGTTGGAGAGGGAGTATCCCCAAGCCTGCTTGAGACGAGGTGGGGACCTTGGCTCAAGAATGACGAGGGTCCCATAGAGGGGCCTCAACCTCTCAACAACCTAAGACCAGGTCTGTGTTTGGACCTACTGAACCGAGTGGGGTGGAGTTAATTGCCTTGGAAATGACCTTCCAAATCCCCGAGTCCTATGACTTCATCCTACTCGGAGAGGATCAACATCCTTGGAACCATGGGTGGACTAAGGTATGCATCTTTGAAGAGTCTCTTATCGCTGGGCACCATTTGTCACTACACCCTTTTATCTGTGAGGGGCATTCATACTACGACATCTCCTTAGGGCAGCTCCACCCAAACTTAATTAGGATACTAGTAGGGATGATATCCGTCTATTTTCACCTCAACTTCGACCTTAACTTTGATATCTTCCATGGGTTCTGCCAAATAAAGAAAATGCACTAAGAGCCTTACTGTTTTTATTTGAGCTACCGACATGGTGACAAGCTTTTGAGCGACTTCCCTTCGAAAGTGGCGATTTGGAAGTCAAGGTACTTCTTGCTGTCCTAGGAAGATAGTTGGCTCATAGATACCACTTGGAGGAGTGAGCCGAGGAGTGTCCCTGATGTTGAGTTCGACGACGAGCTAGTGGACCAAGTTTTGTTCCTCGTAGAGTGGCAGTCCTTGGCCAATGAGTTTTTGCCCAAACTGATGCTCGTTGGGGCAGGTTTGAGTCTCGTGGGTAGGTCGCCCGCATGGTACCTTACTATGCTAATCTCTTTAGATTTTTTGTCCTAACCAGATTGCTTTCTATTTTGGTAGGTATGTCAGAAACAACATCTATTTTGGCTGCAATGAGGAGGGCTCCCAAGAAAAAGAGGAGGGTGGCAGGGTCTACACATGCTTTAGAGACGAAGCAAGAAGCTGCGGAGAGGAAGCCACCGGAAAGGAAGCCCAATGTGGTGGACATCGACGACGATAATGTCGGTCTGACCTCCATCGAACCCAAGACCATGCCTAACTAGTTTGCTCCCCCCCCCCCCCCCCCAACTTACACATTCCCCGAGTCACCTGTGAGGGGTCTAGCTCGTGCGGCCCTGTTTACCTCCCGAACAGGGATGTCACTGCTATAGATAGGATTCAAGATCCTTGCATTGCCTTTGAGGTGAGCACTAACATACTTCTTCCTGAGGACAAATGGGACTTCAGCCAGTGGAGTGTCGCTGACCTCAGTGGCATGATAATCTGAGACGCGATGTCGGTAAGTACTTGGCATCCTTTAACACTTGGTCTTTGTATATATACACCTTCCTAACTCTTTCTTCTTAGTAGGCGAGTTGTATGACCTGGACTCTATACGACCGCACCATTACCATGGAGCACAACACCGTGTAGATGACAACCGAGATCAGGTCCCTTCGGTTGCAACTAGAAAGTGCTTGGCTGGAAGCCTGGGAAGATCATTGGCGGTTCCTCGATGCGTCATCCAACTTAACTCGCCAACTAGAGGAGGGTACCCCTTGTGAGGGATCAGACCAGTCGTAGTTCTTGAAAAGCTACAAATTTGATTACATATTTTAGTTATGTTTTAAGGGATATTGTCCAACGTCGATGAGATCTTGGGTGCTTCCTTTGAGAACTATGCAATTGTTTGTCGAGTGCCCCGGTCCTTGGTGATAAGTGCAATACTCACCCAACTTGAAGCTCTTTGGTTGGGATTAGAAATTGGTTTAGGTGACAAAGGTGTTAGATATCCACCCTCAATCAGTTGAAGAAGCTATTAAGACTGCGAAGGATGGGAAGCAAATCGTCTCTTGACTTTTTTTTTAAAGGGATAAGTTAAAACTCAATGTTTCTGTGTTTAAGAAGAAGGTTGATGTACGTCAAAAACTACAGTAGACTCTTTGGTCTTAAGTAATGGATTCGAAGATGCTAGGTGGATTTTCTCATGCTTAATTCCCCATTCGATGCGTGCACCAGCCTTTTGTAATTAATGAAAGTCTTGGAAAGCTTGTCCTATCATTAATGAATAGAAATGTTCTACGAGTGACTTGATGAAAATCTTAATTTTATCCTCCTCTAGCAAGGGTTCCTTCACTTTGATAGACATGATCTTCCATTGTTTCAAATACTCGGAGAAGTTTTCATCCAGCCCTTGAGTAAGGTGCTCTAGATCATTCCATGTCAACGATGGGTGGAAATCAAAACTCTTGATAAATTATTCAACAAATTTGCTCCATGTCTTCCGAGTGTCTAGGTTGATCTAAACATACCAATCCAAAGCTGCTCCTTTTAGGCTCTTCGAAAAATAGTTGGGCTAACAATCTTTCATCAAATTCAAGTTGAACCATGTCCATACAATAAAGAAGGATGTGAGCTCTAGGACAACTAGATCCATCATACTTGTGGAACTTCAGGATTTTAACATTTTCAAGAAGGTTTAGGTTAGGGTGAGGCCACAAAGCATTAAACTTGATTATTTCTTCTGGTTGGAATGCTCGTATGCCCTTCATGTCTCCCTTCATCCTGGCCAATTCTTCTTGGTAGAGTACAATTGACAACTCTTGCTCAGTGGGAGGTTGATGAGAGACTTCCTTCATTACGATCCTGAAAGGGTTCTATAATTACTTTAAATGTGTTTGATTGGTGTTGTGTCGCTTTGTTTTATTCTATTGGAGATATGATGACCTAGACATTTTAAAGTTGGTTGTCTCAAGGACCTATCTTGCTGGTTCTATGAATGTATGAATCTAGGTTGTAGGCATCTAATAGGTAGGAATAGAGTAGTGCGGACTAAGGACTAGTTCTAGTGATGCAAGATGTGATGACATGCTATATGCTCATGCAAATGATGTAGTATAGGCAAAAATAATGGAGAACCATGACAAAACTGACCTACTCCTAGTATGCACCTAGAGCTATCGAGGCTACTAGGACTAAACTAACTAGATCTTGGATCCAAAGCAAGAATGGGTCAAGGTTAAACTTAACATGGCAAGGGTATAGGGTTCTATGGATAGCGTTTAGGTAATAGGCTTGGTGTGAAGTGCTAGGGTTGATGTGATTCTAGAGGTGTCGATTCTACGGTGGGTGTGGCTACTAATTGGAAGAGTCCTAAAAAGTCTAGATATATAGGTGATTAGATAGGATGGCTTCCTTGGAGTGGGTCAAGGGAACCTAGCAAGGATGTGCAGTAATCTATAGGAAACTAGACTAGTTCGTGCAGGGGGAATGTCTTAAATTAGTGGACTAATGTAACGCGATCTGGTCACTCCAACCTGGCAGGGGCCTCGCTCCTATCTAGCAACRGACAGCACCTGAGAAGGAGAAGAAGACGAATGATTCCTGGGGAGCTTGCCCGGCGGGAACACTCCGATGCTTAAGTTAGAACTCGACAGAAAACTGAGACAGTTGCAAAGTAATAAATGCTAAGAGTGAAGATGCACAATTTTCAATTACCTTGCCCCTTGGATATCAGGGCCTTTATATACTAATGCTCTGTCACATCGGGTGTAATCGCCTTTGATTCCCTACTACAGTCGTTATTCGCCAAGCTGATTCGACTGGTGCAGGTAACCGTCGCAGAGTACGGTTCTGTCAGCTGAGAGACGTTATGTAGAGCTGGCGTGCATGATTCTGCCTGACGTTGAGACGTGGGCGCAGTCCTCTGGACTGGCAGGTGCTGCGCCGCCAGACAAGAGATGTGGGAGCAGTCTGACAAGCACGGTCTTCTCAAATGAGAAGTTTCCCGAAGACTCCAGGTTGCTCAATAGCGAGCTCCTTCATAGCGAGCTCCTTTATAGCAAGCTCCAATAGCGGCTGCCTTGCAGCGAGCTATAGCGAGTTGTCTTGTGGTGGGTTGTTCATGTTGGGTTTTTAGTGAGCTAATTACGCCGAGTTGTTGCCAAGCTGTCATGCTGAGCTGTCATTTATGTCAAGTCATATCCACGTGTCCCCTGGTTAGGAGGTCGAGTCAAATCACCCTCCATCAATTGCCCCCTACTCCTCGAGCTAAGGGTCTTGCTCTAGCGCGGGGACTTCACGAAATGATGGGTAGATTTGACCCATAATTCAAACGACATTGACCGACTGCATGAAGTATATGCGCGGATGTCAGGCGATTTCTAGATTTTTCGAGCACCAAAAAATGTGCCAGACTGCCTTCAGTTTTGGAAGACGTGCAGCCGGCTTTATTTTAGTCTAGGAAGACGTGTAGCCAGTTTGATTATCAGCCGTTGGATTCGCTTTGATCAAGACCGTTGGCTTTCGGGCACAGTGGCTATAAATAGGATGGCCCCTAGGCCTCATTTTTTTTACGCCAACTTGCCTTTCTTCCGGTTTTGAGGTCGCGCCTTCGCCTTGTTTGCTCGAGCTCTCCCCGTTCGTCACTTTCTCAGTTCACTTTTTCTAGTGAGTCCTCTGTCTTGTCCAACAATGTCTAGGTACCCATGGGACGGTCACCTGGGCGAGGTCCCCTCAAGCTCGGGGGATGCTTGGGGTTTACCCGAAGGGCGGTCTATGGAGGCTCGGGAAGCCTCCAGTAACTTGGCTTCCACTTCCCGAGGTCGGGAGCCAGATAGCTTCGGCCCTTCCTCCATGTCTATGGAGAGACTTCAGGCCCTAGTCTTTTACTATAACCTCCCCAGGGATCTCATTTACAGCCTCGCATCCGGCAACTATCCCTGGGAACACGACCATGATGAGATCGTGATCTTTGAGGAGCAGCTCGTGGCTGGTCTCCGACTCCCTCTACACCCCCTAATAGTGGAGGTTCTTACCCACTTCAATGTCACCATAGACCAATCCACCCGAACTCAATCTGGAATGTTGTTGGGACAATTTCTCTGTTTTTTGAGTATTGTCTTCCTCTTTCCCTTGATACCTTTGCCACAATTTTGTCAACGCTCTTATTACTTTTCCCCCCGTCTGGGCTTTAAGCTCCTTCACGAGCTGCCTAACAGGATCCCAACCTGGAAGCGGGGATATTTTGTAGTTCGCAACCCCGAGGGGTGGCCCTTCTTGACCCACTAGAGAGTCGTCGTTCAGGATCCGAGCGTTGAGTTGAACCCGAAGGTTCAAGAAACACTGCAGTCCTGGGCGGGGGTCGGATTTCTCTGTTCGGATTACCTGACTGAGGACAAGCTCGTGCAAGCCGGCCTGAAACCCGGTAGGTTACCTTTAGGTTGCCTTCTCTCAATTTTTTTTTTTTGCGAGCTGGACTAATGCCTTGTGATTCTTGCAGCCAACATGTATGGCGTGGATGCACGTCGCTTGTTATCAAGCAACCAGAAACGTAGGGCGAAGAGGTCGCACCCTGACCGTGTCCACTTCTAGGGCCGCCGAATTCGAGGCTGCGGACCCAGCCTTTTTTCCGCCGCCAGAGGTCCCACCTACACCGTTCGATGGAGTAGCCACGGGAGGGGGCAAAGAAGAAGAGGTCCCACCTTAAAAGCAGTGCCCTCCAGTCGTGCGGTCTGGCCCCACAGTCTTCCCGCAGTTTCCTACCGAGGGGAGGGATGAAAGCGTCACCAACTTCCTCGTGGCCTCGAGGAGGAGCCGGCAGGCGGTCAGTCATGAGGAAATCGGGGAATGGGCCGGGATGCACCCTAGGCAGCTCTCCAAGCTGGCCTCGGCTCATTGCATGGTGGTAAGTGCCTGCTTCTTCCCTTTTTCTCCCCATTTTCTTCTTTTTTTCTTTTTTTTTACTTACCCCGGCTTTCTATTAGCAGTTGAACTCCGCCATCCACGCCATGGCCTGTTAGCCTGCTATTCACTCCCAGAACGTCGTCAAACAGAGGTCGGAAGTGCAGAGGCTCCAACACGAGCTCGACCAGGCCTGGGGTGAGGTCCTCCAGGCTCAGAAGGGGAGCGAGGCCCAGGAGCTACTCGTTAGGGACCAGGAAGCGCGGATCTCCCGATTGTCTAAGGAGAGTGCCCGTTATAGGGAGGAGTCTTCGAGGGTGCAGAGAGGGCGCTTCTTCGTCAGCAGGTCCAGAGTTTGGAGTCCACGCTCCATGAGCGGACCCGTAACTTCAACGTTGCGGTGGAGGAAGAGCGGGCTAAGGTGGTGGAGGACTTTAAAGAGTCCCAGCAGTTCCATGACCTCTAGGTCGAGTACGGCTCTGTTTGGGGTTCAAGCTTTGCCGATGGCTGGTCCGGAAGAAGTTCTCTGGCCTTAACCTTGAAGGTGTGACAATGAAGGGCTGGCCCCGGAGATGACGAACGCTGCGGAGGAGGAGGAGCCGGACTCCCTGGAGGAGAGCGACGAGGACGTAGAGGTGGTGGGACCCTGAGGCTGGTTGCTCTCTTTTTTCTGCTTCAAAATGAATCTCTTGAAGTGGTTGTTGCTGGGCAGCTGAGCCCGATTCTCTTTTTTTGCTTAGAATGGTATTGTTTGTTTTTCGCTTAGAATGGTTCCTTTTTTTATCCAACCATGTAGATAGGTTACCTGAGCTGCCGAGCTACCGAGCTGGCAACAAGCGAGGGTAACTGGAATCGTTTCAAATTACGCGAGCTACTTAAAGCGCCGAGGTCATTCGTTAGCTTGGTGCTTTAGCCCTTAGGCTGGGGGAGTGACTTATAGTCCACTCTCCTAGAATTCGCCCATGCTGAAGAGGCGACTGGGTCTTATAGTGCTGAGGACTTTTGTTAGCTCGGCGTATTGGCCCTTAGGCTCTGGGAGTGACTATGGTCCACTCCCCTTTGGAGTTCGCCCATGCCGAAGAGGCGACTGGATCTTATAGGGCTGAGGTCTTTGTTAGCTCGACATTTTGGCCCTTAGGCTCCGGGAGCAACTTATAGTCCACTCAAGTCGATAATTACAGGTAATATTGCCTTAAATTGGCAATATTCCATGCCTTAGGTACTTGTTTCCCTTCTAGGGTTTCAAGCTCATAYGTTCCTTCCCCAAGCACCCGCTTTACTCAGTAGGGTCCTTCCCAATTTGGCCCGAGCTTACCAACACCGGGGTTAGGCACCAGAACTTTACGAAGAACCAGATCTCCGACGCGGAGGTTCCACTTCTTGACCCTGGCGTTATAGTACCGAGCGACTCTCTATTGGTAGTCCACGATTCTAATGTATGCGTGGTCCCGTGCCTCATCAAGTAGGTTGAGGTTGGTGCGTAGCTCATCTTCGTTTGTTTTGTCATCATACACTTCTAGACATAGCGTGGGAACCTCGATCTTGGCTGGAATGACTGCTTCAGTGCCATAAGTGAGACTGAAGGGGGTCTCGCCTGTTACGGTTCTCATCGTGGTCCGATAAGCCCATAGTACACAGGGTAGCTCGTCTACCCATAGTCCCTTAGCTCGGTCGAGGCGTGCCTTCAGTCCGCGGAGAATGGCTCTGTTCGTGACCTCCGCTTGGCCGTTTGCTTGAGGGTGCGCCACCAATGTGAAGTTTTGTTGAAATTCCATATCTCTGCACCARTTCTGTAATTTAATGTCCTGGAACTGCTTACCATTGTCAGATATCAATACTCGGGGTAGTCCAAAACGGCACACTATATTCTTCCAGAATAAGTTTTGCACATTCTGGGTTGTGATCGTTGTGAAAGGCTTAGCTTTTACCCACTTAGTAAAATAATCAACTGCCACCACTAAGAACCTCCTCTACCCTGTTGCTGGCGGAAATGGTCCAAGTATATCAATCCCCCACTATGCGAAAGGCTACGGGCGGGTGATATACTTCAGGTCGGCGGCAGGTTGGTGGTGGATGTTGGCGTGCTTCTAGCACTTGTCACATCTTCTGATGAGCTCAATCGCATCTACCTTCATCGTTGGYCAATAGTATCCCTGTCGTAGCGCTTTCTGGAGCAGAGCACTGCCCCCAAGTTTCCRCCGCACAGGCCCTCTGAGTGTCGCAGAGCACGAGCTCGGCCTCGGAAGGTCGCAAGCAGCGCAGATAGGGGAGCGTGTAAGATCTTCGGTACAACCATTCGTCTATTATGACGTATTTGGCCACCTGATGCTCTACCCTTCAAGCAGCATTACGTTCTGCAGGGAGGATCCCGCGCAGCAGGAAGCTCACGAGTGGTTCGATCCAGCTCGACTCTGCTTGTATGACAGGAGAGGCCTCCTCTGCCCCCTCGAGAATGCTAGGCCGAGGCAGGTTCTCTACGTACATGGTTCTCATGGTATTATCACTAGTGCTAAATAATTGGAACAGGGCATCGGCCTCAGCGTTCTCTGATCTCTAGATTTGCTTGATGAAGTGTGACTGGAAGTTGAGTAGAGCCTCTCTGACTTTTGCTAAGTAGGCGATCATGGTTGGCTCGCGAGCTTCATATTCACCTGTAACTTGGTTGACCACGAGCTGAGAATCACTGCAGACGACGATGTGATTGGCTTTCACTTCGTTTGCTAGAGCCAGCCCGGATATTAACGCCTCGTACTCTGCTTCATTGTTGGATGTCGCGAACCCAAAGCGCAACACATACTCCAGTTTCACCCTGCTTGGCCCATACAGAACGATTCCAACTCTGTTGCCCTGATGGTTGGATGAGCCATCCACATGAATGATCCAGTGCTCCTCATCCCAGCTTGGGTTCGATCTAACTAGGAGAGAAGCCGCACTAGTTGGTACCTCACGGTGCTTGAGTCCAACCGGCCTGGGAACCTCAGGCTCATCCGACCTGGGGGGCCTCGGGTTCGACCGGCCTAGGGACTTCGGTGCTGAAAGTGCATTCCGTGACAAAGTTAGCTAAGGCTTAGGCCTTGATAGCAGTTCGCAGCTTGTACTGGAGGTTGTATTCGCTGAGCTCGATGGCCCACTTTGTCAACCTACCAGAGACCTCGGGCTTGAGTAAGACTTGCCTCAGAGGCTTGTTGGTGAGGACGACAACAGTATGAGCTTGGAAGTACGAACGGAGTTTCTAAGCTGCAATAACTAGAGCATACGCCAACATTTCGATCTCTAGGTACCTCGTCTCTGCACCCTGCAACACTTTGCTAACATAGTAGATAGGTCGTTAGACCCGATCTACTTCTCTTATCAGTATCGAGCTAACCACCTCGTCATTTGCAGAGAGGTACAGCTCCAAAACATCACCCTCCTCGGGTCGGGTTAAGACTGGGATACTGGCGAGGTACCTTTTGAGCTCATCGAACGCGAGCTGGCACTCTTCGGTCCATTCAAAGCCTTTGGTTTTAATTGCCCTGAAGAAAGGCAGGCATCGATCTGCCGATTTAGACATGAAGTGGCTCAGAGCGGCTATACGGCCATTCAGCCTCTGAACCTCCTTCAATTTCCGGGGTGGTCTCAAATTTAGGATAGCCTTAATTTTTTCTRGGTTGGCCTCAATGTCGCGCCGGTTGACGATGTACCCTAGGAATTTACCCGAGGTGACACCGAAGGCACACTTATTTGGGTTTAGTTTCATATTAAACTTACGCAAATTTTCAAAAATAGAGTGCAAATCTTTTATTAGATCATTTGAAAACTGAGTTTTGAGGACCATATCGTCTACATAGCATTCTATTTTCTTGTCGGTCAACGACTCAAACAATTTGTTTACAAGTCTTCGGAACGTTGACCCGACATTTTTCAGTCCGAAGGGCATGACCTTGTAGCAGTATAGGCCGAGCTCGGTTATGAAGGTTGTCTTTTCTTTGTCAGCAGGGTCCATCCTGATCTAGTTGTAGCCGAATAGGCATCTAAGAAGCTCAGCAACTCATACCCTGAGGTCGCGTCCACCAGACGGCCGATCCTGGGGAGTGGGAAGCAGTCCTTTGGG
The DNA here is from genome assembly GCF_000365185.1 of Nelumbo nucifera. The sequence goes on along the minus strand of NW_010729229.1, from coordinate 1,294,790 downwards.
CAAGCTCGATTCAGGTCGGTATAATCAACGCACATGCGTCATTTACCATTGGCCTTCTTTACCAGGACTAGGTTGGCTACCCAGCTCAGGTAGTGGACTTCTCTAATAAAGTCAGCTGCGAAGAGCTTCCCGACCTCCTCATCAACTTCTCTTCAGCGCTCTAGGGCTAAGTTGCGTTTCTTTTGTCTAACGGGCCTAACTACAGGATCAGTATTTAGCCTATGAGTTATGATAATAGGGTCTATGCCGGGCATCTCTGCCACGGACCATGAAAAAACATCTAAATTTTGAAATAAAAAACTTACCAGTTGAGATCGTAGGGGCTCCTGGATTGAAGCGCCGATCA
>NW_010729229.1:1240463-1281472 GCF_000365185.1 Nelumbo nucifera | reverse complement strand
ACTAATACCTTGTGGTTTTTTGGCAGCCATCATGTCTGGTGTTGACGCGCGCCGCCTTCTTTCCAGCAACCAGAAGCGTAAGGCGAAGAGGTTGCATCCTGACCGAGCTTCCCCTTTTGGGGGCACTGAGTTCAAGTCTGCTGAGCCAGACGTTGTTTCTCCACCGCTTGAGGTTCCATCGGTCCCATCTGAAGGAGTTGCCGAAGAAGGCGGCCTCGAGGAGGACGAGCTCTGAAGGCAAGGGCCGTTTCCTCCTGGGCCTTCCCACCCATTCCCCTACCCGCAGTTCCCGGTAGGGAACTGGGAGGGTGTCAATGACTATATCGTGGCWGGGCGGAAGAGTCGAAGGGCGATCTGGCATGAGGAGGTCGCTAGGTGGGGGGAGATGGAGCCCAGGGCGCTCACCGCACTCGCCACCTCTCATTGTATGGTGGTAAGTGGTCTTTTCTCTTTCTTCTCGTTCTTTCCTTTCTTTTCCTGTTTTCTAACCTTAGTCTCTTGTTGGCGGGTGAACTCCACCATCCACGCCATGCCCTCCAGACCAACATCCACTCCGGCGATGATCGCAATCAGAGGGCCAATGTCCAGAAGCTCCADGGCGAGCTCGACCAGGCCCGAGGTGAGATCCTTCAAGCTCGCAAGGGGAGTGAGGCCCAGGAGCTGCTTGCCTGTGACCAGGAGGCACAAATCTCTAGGCTTTCTGATGAGAGCGTGCACTACAGGGAGGAGTCGTCGAGGGTGGCAACGGAGAGGGAGCTCCTTCGTCAGCAGGTTCGAGACTTGGAGTCTACACTTCTGGACCGAACTCGGAACTTCGACACCATGGTGGAGGTAGAGCGGGCTAAGGCGGTCTGGGACTTCAAGGACTCCCAAGAGTATCACGACCTCCAAGTGGAGTACGGTTCGAGCTTGTACCGCTCCGGATTCAAGCTCTGCTACTGGTTGGTCTGAAAGAAGTTCTCTRGGAACAACCTCGACGGCATCACAATAAAGGGCCTGGCTCCTAAGACAGCGGACCAGGCGGAGGAGGAGGAGCCTGACTCCCCGGAGGACGAGGATGAGGTGGACCTTTGAGGCTGGCAGATCTTCTGTTTTTCTATTCTTCTGATTGACTTCTGGTGGTTCCCGGGTGCCAGAACCCGGTTTTCAAAAATCTTCTTCTTGGGCAGTTGTGCCCTTTTTTACTTCTTGTTGGACTTTACCGAGCTTTTTAGCTCGGTTTTTATTTATGAAATAGTAATGAAGATTTTCCTTTTCTCTGCTAAGTATGGTGTGCTCTTTCATTTTTTGCCAAAGTGATCTCATAACTTGAGCTATTAGAGCTACATACCCGAAATAGGATTTTTCGGTAATTATTACCCCGAGCTATCCCTTAGTGTTTTGAGGCATTTTTATAGTATACCGCGAAGTAGTTATCATGTATGCCTGAACTGCTTGTTTGTAGGTTATTCCTTATTTGGTTCAACTGATGTACTGAGACGAGCTATGCTTCGAAGGGTTTAGACCCGAGCTGCTTACATCTCTGGTACTTCATACTTCGCCTTTACCACTGAAGCGGCTAAGTTTTTCATGGTGCTGAGGTCGTAGTTAGCTCAATGTTTTAGCCCTTAGGCTGAGAGGGTGACTTATAGTCTGCCCTTGGAGATTGCCCATGCATTGGAGGTGACTAGGTCTTATTGCGCCGAGGTCGTGTTAGCTCGGCATTTTGGCCCTTAGGCTCTGAGAGTGACGCATGGTCTACTCAGTAGTTTGCCCAGGCCATAGAGGCGACTGGGTCTTATTGCGCCGAGGTCATGTAAGCTTGGCATTTTGGCCCTTAGGCTGTAAGAGTGACGCATGGTCTACTCAGTAGTTACAGGTAATACTGCCTTAAGTTGATGATATTCCATGCCCGAGGTACTCGTTTCCCTTCAAGGGATTCGAGCTCGTACGTTCCTTCCCTGAGCACCCGTTTCACTCGGTAGGGTCCTTCCCAATTCGGTCTGAGCTTGCCAATGCCGGGCTCAGGTACTGTAACTTTACAAAGGACCAGGTCGCCGACACGGAGATTCCGCTTCTTGACCCTAGTGTTATATTACCGAGCTACCCTTTGCTGGTAAGTTGTGGTCTTGATATATGCAAGGTCCCTTACTTTGTCGAGTAGGTCGAGGTTGGTACGTAGCTCAACTTCATTTGCCTTATCGTCATATGCTTCTAGTCGTAGCGAGGGAACCTCGATCTCAACTGGGATAACTGCGTCAGTACCGTAGGTGAGGTTGAAGGGAGTCTCTCTCGTGGTGGTCTTCTCTGTGGTTCGGTAAGCCCATAGAACACTGGGTAGCTCGTTTGCTCATAGTCCTTTAGCTCGGTCTAACCGTGCCTTCAATCCGCGGAGGATAGCTCTATTCGTGACTTCTGCTTGACCGTTTGCTTGAGGGTGTATGACTGAAGTGAAGTTCTGTCAGATCCCCATGTCTTGGCACCAGTTCTGGAATTTAATATACTCGAACTCCTTACCGTTATCAGAAATCAGTACCCGAGGTAACCCAAAGCGGCACACTATGTTCTTCCAAAATAAGTTCTGGACATTTCGGGTTGTAATTATTACAAGGGGTTCAGCTTCTACCCACTTGGTGAAATAATCCACTGCTACCACTAGAAACTTCCTCTGGCCTGTCGCTGGTGGAAACGGTCCAAGTATATTGATACCCCATTGTGCGAAAGGCCACGGGCTGGTGAGATACTTGAGGTCGGCAGTAGGCTGATGGTGGATTTTGGCATGCTTCTGGCACTTGTCACACTTTCTGACAAGCTCAATAGCGTATGCTTTCATTGTTGGCCAATAGTACCTCTGTCGTAGTGCTTTTTGGGCGAGGGCCCTGCCCACCAAGTGTCCGCCGCACAGGCCGTCATGAGTCTCGCGGAGTACAAGCTCGGCTTCGGAAGGTCGCAAGCAACGCAGGTAGGGGAGCGTGTAGGATCTTCAGTACAGCCATTCGTCTATCATGACGTATTTGGTTGCCTGACACTCTACCCTTCTAGCGGCATTTCGGTCTGCAGGGAGGGTCCCGTGTAGCAGGAAGCTCGCGAACGAGTCAATCCAGCTCGACTCTGCTTGAGCGACAAGAGTGACCTCCTCTGCCCCCCTGAGAATGCTAGGTCGAGGCAGGTTCTCTATGTACACGGTTCTCATGGTGTAATCACTGGTGCTGGCTAACCGGGACAGGGCCTCGGCCTCAGCGTTCTCCGACCTTGGGACTTGCCTGATGAAGTGTGATTGGAAGTTGAACAGTGTCTCTCTTAGTTTGGCTAAGTAGGCGATCATAGTCGGTTCACGAGCTTCGTATTCCCCTGTGACCTGATTAACCACGAGCTGGGAATCATTGCAGATGATGATATGCTTGGCTTTCATTTCTTTGGCTAGAGCTAGCCTGGCTATCGACACTTCGTACTTTGCTTCATTGTTGGATGTCGCGAACTCGAAGCGTAGTGCGTACTCCAGTTTTGTGCCACTTGGGTCGTGCAGATCTATTCCGACTCCGTTGCCCTGCTRGTTCGAGGAGCCATCTACGTGAAGGATCCAGGGCTCCTCATCCCAGTTCGTRCTTGGCCTAACTAGGAGAGATGTCGCATTGGCTGCTACCTCACGATGCTCGAACTCAACCGGCCTAGGAGCTCCGAGCTCGCCCGAACTAGGGGCCTCGTGCTCAACCGGCCTGGGGACTTTGGAGCTGAAAGTGCACTCCACGATGAAGTCTGCTAAGGTGTGGGCCTTAATAGCAGTTTGTGGCTTGTATTGGAGATCGTACTCGCTGAGCTCAATGGCCCACTTCGTTAGTCGACCAGAGACCTCGGGCATGAGTAGGACTTGCCTCAGAGGTTTTTTGGTGAGGACGATAACAGTATGAGCTTGAAAGTACAGACGGAGCTTTCGGTCTGCAATAATCAGTGCATAGGCTAGTTTTTCAATCCCTGGATATCTTGTCTCTGCTCCCTGCAACACTTTACTAACATAGTAGATAGGTCGTTGGACCCGATCTACTTCTTTTATTAGTACCGAGTTGACCACTTCGTCACTTGCCGAGAGGTACAACTCTAAAACATCGCCCCCTTCAGGTTGGGTTAAGACCGGTATGCTAGCGATGTACTTTTTGAGCTCGTCAAATGCGAACTGGTAGTCTTGGGTCCATTCAAACCCTTTGCTTTTAATTACCTTAAAGAAAGGTAGGCAGCGGTCTGCCGACTTGGACATGAAGCGGCTCATAGCGACTATTCTACCGTTCAACCTCTGAACTTCCTTCATTTTCTGGGGTGGTCTCATATCTAGGATGGCCTTTATTTTGTTTGGGTTGGCTTCAATGTCGCGCYGGTTTATAATGTATCCCAGGAATTTACCCGAGGTAATGCSAAAGACACACTTATTCGAGTTCAACTTCATATTAAATCTACGCAAAATTTCAAAAACTAAGTGCAAGTCTTGTATTAAGTCGCATGAAAACTGGGTTTTGACGACCATGTCATCTACATAACATTCTACTTTTTGGCCAATCAATGGCTCAAACAATTTATTTACAAGTCTTTGAAAGGTTGCCCCGGCATTTTTTAGCCCAAAGGGCATGACCTTGTAGCACTACAGGCCAAGCTCAGTTTTGAAGGCAGTCTTTTCTTCATCTGTTGGGTCCATCCTGATCTGGTTATAGCCCAAGTAGGCGTCCAAAAAGCTCAGCAACTCAGGCCTCGAGGTCGCGTCCACCAGAAGGTCAATCCTGGGAAGCGGGAAGCAGTCCTTTGGGCAAGCTCGGTTCAGGTCGGTGTAGTCAACGCACATGCGCCATTTACTGTTGGCCTTTTTCACCAGAATGGGGTTGGCCACCCAGCTCGGGTAATGGACTTCCCTGATGAAATCGGCTGCAATGAGCTTCCCGACCTCCTCGTTGACTGCCTTCCATCGCTTTGGGGCTAGGTTGCATTTCTTCTATCTAACGGGCGTAACTTAGGATCAGTATTAAGCTTATGAGTTATGATGCTAAAGTATATGCCGGGCATTTCTGTCGTTGACCATGCAAAAACATCTAAATTTTCAAGTAAAAAGCGTACTAGTTTAGATTGCAGAGGCTCCTCAAGGGAAGCACCGATCTGAAGCGTTCGGGCTGGGTCCTCTGTCGAGGCTAGGATGGAGACGGTCTCTTCGGTGGAGCGACCGCGGGTGCCACCGTGAGAGGCACGTTCAGACTGGGAATCCCGTCCGTAGAGAGGGGGACGGTGAACTGTCCAATACAGACAGTAGGAAGTTGGGGTTGCTCCCCATAAGCGTTATGACTGGCACCACATTCGGCGTTGCTAGAGGAGGCCAGGAATGCTGAGATTTCAAAAAGGAAACTGTAAAAGCTTAGAGGAAGGCTTTTTGAAGCGTTTCCCACAGACGGCGCCAAATGATGTTGCGCAATCCGGGCACTCCTAGCTGACTGCTGACTGGCTCTTGGCTGGCAACGGATGACACCTGAGAAGAAGACGGTGAAGAATTCCCGGGGGTCTTGCCCGGTGGGAATACTCTGATGCTTAAGTTAGAACACTGGGGAAGATAGTAAAGAATGTAAAGAGGCTAAGAGTGTAGGTCGCGCTAGATCACTGAGTGTTCAAGATTAGCTCGAGAGCAAGTAAGATGATTCAAGATGCGAAAATTAGATCAGATCCCCTCCCCTTCGACTAAGGGGCTCATATATGGGCATTCTTGTCAAATCGGGCGTAACCACCACTGGGCTTCTGTCACAGCCGTTATCTGCCAGGGCTGCACAGGTAACCATTGCAGAGTACTACCCAATCGGGTGAGTGACACGTCCCGGGAGGACAAGCACGCCTCCATCTGTCGAGAGACGTGGGTGCAATCTGTTGAATTGGCAGGGACTGCGACGTCGGTCAGGAGATGTGGCGCAGTCTGACGGGTACGGTCTTGTCAGATAGAAACTTCCTAAAAACATTGCGTCGCTTAGTCGCGAGCTATCCTGTCGCGAGCTACTTTGTAGCGAGCTCCTTGGGGTACTTCGAGGTGACCCCTCTCAAGGTTGCCTTTGGGGCAGTTTTTCTACCCAAGTGTTGGAGCGAGCTGGTTACCCTAGCTCGCGAGCTGGGATAGACTTGTCTTGGAGTATTCCCTTTCAGTAGCTCGGGGGACCTCGAGCTCGCATAGTAGCGAGCTTCCCTTATAGCGAGCTATGGTGTAGCGAGCTGCCCTGTGGGTATGTTACTTAGTCGCGGTCAGGCTGTGGTGCTGAGTTGTTGCTCGTACTGAGTCATGTCCACGTGTCATCGTCTCAAGGGTCGGGTCAAATCACCCTCCATCAAGTTCCTTTTGAAGGATATTTTGAAGTTTTGTAATGGTTGTAGCATCAACTTTAGGTGGATTCCTCGTAAAGTGAATTTTGTTGCTCTTTGGCCATGTTATGTTTTTCTTTTTAGTTGTGGCAAAGACTACTTTTCTAATTTGTTTTTTTGCTAAGGTGCATAGTATTTTTAGTGTATATGTGTGTGTGTTTTGTTTCTTTTCTTCTATAGATGGATGTAGTTCCTGTGGTTTGTGGTTGGTTGCTTTGCTCTCTTTAATTAAATTCTATTTACCAAAAGATCCAAAATAGTATTTCATTTTGAGAAGACCATAATATGCTATCTTTTCACTCAAATACAAGAGAGAGACTCAACAAGTGTGATGTACCCTAATTGAAATAACATAAATACCCTTATGCATTTTGGCCCCATTCATTGTTCCTTGTAACTACAACCATAGAATTACAAATTTAGCATCCTTATTTCTATTCAAAAGTTTGGCAAGGTTTCCCTTGTATCTACTTTTATTGTAGAAGTATGGAATCATTTTAACTTTTTTTTTTTTGCATTTCTTAGATAAAAAGACTTCAAATTGATTTATTTTTTGCAAACATATTTTGTAAAATAAATAATTTTAATGGGATAATAGAGATAATTACAGATGGACACTCTTTACTTGGAGAAAGGGTAGTGACACTTAGCCCTCCAACCTTTGTTTTGCAACAAGACTCCTTGAACTTTTGGATTCTAGCACTTTGCCTCCGTTGTTAGCATTTGTTGGTTATCTTCAAGGAATATTCTATTAAACATTTCCGGCCAAAGTACTCTATTGTTATTTTATTAGACCATTTGGCCTTATAAGTTTTTCTAAAATCCTAACTCTTACATGTTTCTCTCGATTAATTTAGTTAACAAAGTTCATCTTGAAAATGCCTTGAGAGAATAATTAGTTCATTAGTGCCTTGGGAATGATTTGAGCTTTAAAATGGTTATTTTCTTCATTTTCATATTTATTATTCTCAACCCATAAAATCTTGATTGAGCAATTTTGTAATTTTACTTTCATTGTCAACACTATTACTTGGTTAGTGGGAAAAGTGTTGGGATCTAAGGGGCCTTTTCTTCAAGATTGGAATCAAAATTGAAATCCCTTGGAATCAGAATCAGAATAATCTATTTCCCTACCTACTTGGTTCAAACAAGGTGGAGGCTGGAATTGCTATTCCCTCAAATGGAGGAATGCCATTCTATTTGGAGGGGAAATCAGAATCCCACTCCACCCAACCAAACAGTTGTAATTGGAAGTGTCCATTCCAATTCCAATCTCAGACCCTATTCTCATGAACTAAATGGACCCTAAAAGTTTAAGAGGGTCTTTGTTAGAAAATGAAATTTGGGGGCTAAGTGTTACCACCCCGTAATTAACTAATGTTATGACACTCTTAACTAATGTTGTGAGACTTGGATCCCATGAAGCCACAATTCTCATTAGGTTACGTTTTCACTAGTTAATTAGGCGGTTAGTCCATTTAAACCATAGAAACTATTATTTCTTTATTTGGGAAATTTTCAAATTCCTCAACCCCACAAAATTTTATCTATTTGTAGTTGGGAATAGTGATAGGTGGGGGAATCTTACACAATACAAGGGGAGGTATTATATCATAGATGGGGGTTTTGGAAAATAAATGTTGTACGATTTGAGGTGTGCCGAACTGAACACATAGCAAATAAGATCCTACCCAACTAGACGGAGCCGAGGTCGAACAGTGAAGCCGTGCATCGAAGAGATCTGCAGTCAAAGAAGGACATAGAGGCCTGAGGAGGTGATCCCTAGGAAGGCATTCCAATGCTCAAGTTAATAACAAGAGGATGAAGTTAGTTGGGCTAAGCTTTAGAGGCGATCAAGTATGAGTTGAAATAGTAGTAAGGTAGCAAGAGAGCTAGAGAGTTAGGGGAGTTAAATATCCTTTACCATGAGGAAGAGATGTCTTTAAATAGGTGAGTGTTCATGTTGTATCCGAATAGGTTCTTGGCAGGGTTATCGGGATGGGGCCACCCACTGAGGTTCTCAGGAGGCTCTGCCTTCCTTGACAGGGGCGTGTCTCCTTATCCATGTGGGACTTTGCTTCCTTGTAGAGTCTTTGGTGGCGTTGCTGCTTGGACAAGCACTGGCATGGCCTAAAGATGTGGGGTAGGATAACACCCGAATAGGTGGGGTTTTGGAAAATAAAATCAGAAAACAAATAAAAAATTGTGGGGTAGGATAACACTAAGATTTGTCTATTTCTTATTTGACTAGGACTTTGAAAGGAAAATGGTCACCTATCACTGGTTCAACTACTCAATCCAATCTCAAGCTTATAACACCGCTCTAAACTTCCTGAAATCCTAAGAGAAATGCTTTCGGCTTCTAAATCAGCTTGTTAAAGTTTATAAGTAGGAATTTATGAATAATACTTTTTAATTACTGATTATCTAATGCTTTAAGAAATGGGAACCACAACCAACCAATACATGGTGGCTTAATTGGTAGGATCTATTCATTGAAGTAGAAGCTTGGGATCACATCTCATTAACACTAGGGTTAGGGTTGGGGAATGGGCTACTCTGGTTTGTAGCTCCATAAAGCTAAAAAAGGGTAAATTGTTGAAACCTCCCTTGAAGTTTCTAACAAAGAGGCATGAAAATATACAAAATACCCATGTGATTACTTTTGACCAAAATGTTTATTTTCCACATTTTCTCTTCATATCAATCACTACCCCAAACCCTTCCAATCTCTTTTCCAAAATTGAATTATTTTCGAAGTTTAACCTTCATATCGATCTCTCAAAGGTAAAAACACAGATTTAAATTCTCTTAATTTTTTGTTGTTCATAAAGTTAGTATTGTTTAGGGAGAGGTGATTGCAATTACCAAACTTCAAGGGAGGCTATAGCAAAGGTCAGAAATTTTAGGGGAGGTTTCAATAACTTACCCCTAAAAAAGAATTGGGATTCACCGTTGAAGGTCCCAATAGAAGCAAGGGAAAATTTCTTAAATTACCCTTATGATTTAGTTAATTGACTAACTCTATCCTTATTGTTTACATATTGTCTTAAGGTACCCTTAAGTTTTTTGATAAATGTCTAAARCATCCCCTGCTGTTAACTTTCCATTACACTCCATCACATGTGACATCAAGTGACTGATATATATATATTCCTAAAAATTCCTAAAATACCCTTTATCGTCTTTTTGCAATGATTTTTGGAAGCAAGTTGAGGAGTTGACTGTTAAGGAATTGAATCTTCTCTCTGTGGCTTAAGAATGTCATTGAAGCCAGGAGGGCTTCTTGATGGATTATCTCCTCCAATGAGCAAAAGRAAGAGAGTAGGGRGGAAATGAAGATCATGTGGCAGCTACCAAAGAATACAAGGGGAAGATTGAATTTGAGCTCAACAAGATCTGCAATGGCATCCTATGTCTACTTGAGCCACACCTCATCCCTTCATCATCTGTTGCAGAATCAAAGGTGTTCTACCTTAAGATGAAAGGTGATTACCATGGTACTTGGCTGAATTTAAGACTGGCGCTAAGAGGAAGGAAGCTACTAAGAGCACATTGTTGGCTTACAATTCTACTCAGGACATTGCTCTTGTCAAATTGGCTCCACTCACCCAATAAAACAAGGACTTGCACTCAACTTCTCAGCGTTCTATTGTGAAATCCTGAATTCACCAGATCGTGCTTGTAGTCTTGCAAAAGCATGCTTTTGATGAGGTCATTTCTAAGCTTGACACCGTGGGTTAGGAATCGTACAAGGATAGCACATTGATCATGCAACTCCTCCGTGACAACCTAACACTGCGGACCTCTAATATTATGGAGGAGGCTAGGGATTAGATCAAAGAAGCCCCTAAATGGGAATCAGGTGAGGGCAACAGTGATGAATTAATCTTGACCAAAGGCAAATGGTAGATAAATTGGGTTTGCTATGCGGATGGGCGTTGTATTTGCAACTTTTCTTTGTTATAGATGTGCTTCAGTTTGTTGTAGAAAAAGATAATTTTAGTTTATAACTTTGGAATGATTTCATTTTATTACTGTTAAAGCAAGAAATTCATGCATTTGTCGGTGCCATCGGCTGGGGTGGTGAAGGGGAAAGGAGGGGAAGCCATGAGCAACCTTTTCTATGCGGTGGCCTTAGATCTTAGCAACTCTTAGAATTACTTCACGACATCTAACTTTCCAGAAGAGCCCACCACAGAGGCAATGTCAAATGTGGCCATAGGGGAATCAGGTAAGCCAGGAAGGAATCGATAGCTAGTTCTGTTCTTGTAGTAGCCCCTAGCAAAGTAAATGCATGGCTTCCACCCAAACCCAATAGTAAAAAGGAGGGCAAGAGGAGTAATAAGAAGTTTTGTTGTAAAAATAATAAAGAGGTAGAATGGAATTTACAGTAATCGCTTTCCAACCGAACTTGCAGTGGTGTGATGTTGTTGCAGAAACTAGGAACTGAGAATTGCAGGGAGAAGGAGGGCTGAGTCATGCCACTTGATCACTCTCCTTAAAACCGCATTTTCCCCCTATGATGCAGTCGGGTGATAGCAAATCGGTCACCAAGATAAAACGGTCCATAGGCTTCTGGTAGGCATGCATTCGCTTACCAGACCTCCGTGAACCACAAGAAAGATGATGCTCAAATTACAGAGAAGACAGAGAAGAAGATTATCAAAAAATGTTATGTGAAAACTGGGTCAACCAACATCCCTTTTATAGATTGGTCTCAGACCTGAACGGACACAGATGTGTCCTTTCAGACAGGAGCCTCTTCAGAATAGTGCACTTGTTCGAAGAGGCACAAGGAGGAAGAAGAGACACGAAAAAAGAAATTGATTTATTTTAAAATTAAATTCAAAATTGAAGAGACACATTTTAAATTGAAAAGGTGTAATTTGGTTAGAACAAAATGATTCAGTGCATTTCGCGCACATACATGTACACGCGCCCTCGCCCCGGCCCGGCTTGGCTTGGCTTGGCTTGGCTCGGCGCGCATGTAAAAAGCATCCCCAACCCCCCACCCTCCGCCTCACATGCATGAAATATCTATAGTGCTCTCCTCCAAATATACTCAACTTCCCCTCCTTTCCCAAGCAATGTGGGACAAGGAGTATTCCCATGCACTCAAGGGTGGAAAGAGAAAAGACAAAAGATAAGAGAGGGAGGAGAGAGATTCTTGAAAATTTGAATCTCCCTCCAACAATCCCCCACATGATTCAAAATTATAAGATCGAACAATCTAAGCATCGCAGTGAGAAAAGTATTCATGGTGACGTCTTTTGTACTTCAATCAACACTTAGGTATGACAGGCTATGTTATAGAGTAYGGGTGGAGTCAGACTCCTTCAACCTTTCCTCTTTGTCGTAACTAGCTAACCGGTCAACCAATTCAACTCACCAGTTCTTTAGTGGTTCTTTGTTTTGGAACATTTCAGCCTTGTTCCCCTCTTGGAATTATGAGTGTTTTAGAGATTTAGCCCTATATCTCTTTTAAAAGCGGCCACACTTCACAATCACATAGATCAGTTATTAACATGCATTGCACACACCATTCTTAACTAATTAAGAGTCTCATGCTCAACCTCCTCAAACTGCAGTGAGCACTATCTTACCTCGGCATCTGAAATGGGACACAAATTGATAGTGCTTTCCCAAATCATCTAGCGACTCGTTTTTACCCATTCAACCTAATTCCAGGGATCTCCTTTCACATAGGTTGGGTGTCCATCACTAATGACTTTGTAACAAGCTTCAGCCCCATTCCTACCAATGCCTCATAAACCACCTTAGAAGTCTATGGTTTGGTTAATGAATTTGCAAGGTTCTTTTCAGACCTTACAAAATATAGAGCGATTGCACCTTTGCTGAGGTATTGTCTTATTAGGTTATGCCTTAATCGGATGTGCCATATTTTACCGTTGTACGTCTGGTTCTTGGCTCTGACAATTGCTGCTTGGCTATCACAAAGGAGAGATATGGACGGAATCGGTCGTGACCAAAGTGGTATATCTGCTAGTAAGTTCCTTAGCCACTCTGCCTTAGCCCCCACCAATTCTAGTGCAATAAATTCGGCCTCCATTGTTGAACTTGTATTGCATGACTGCTTTACCGATTTCTACGATACTGCTCCTCCACCTAGAGTAAACACATATCCACTAGTGGAAGTACCATCCTTTGACTCTGAAATCCAATTCGCATCAATAAAGCCTTCTAAAGTAGGAGGAAAATCTGAGTAATGTAAACCAAAATTTATGGTTCCTTTTAAATATTCTAATAATCTTATTAGAGCTTCCTAATGTTCGTTTCCGGGATTATGAGTATGCTGACTTAACTTTTCCATAGCTATAGCTATGTCTGGTCTTGCACAGTTCATTAAATAAGACACAAATCCAATTATACTTGCATACTCCTTTTGTGAAACAGGTTCTCCTACATGTTATGTTTCCTTAGGTGAATACTACAGTCAAGAGGTGTTTTAACTGGTTTACAATCATAGTGTCCAAATTTCCTAAGAATACTCTCTACATAATGTGATTGGGGGAGAATAAAGTTTCCTTGTTGTTTATGAATTTTAATCCCTAAGATTACATCAGCCTCACCCAAGTCCTTGGTATCAAATTTGGACATTAGAAATTGTTTTGTTTTTTTTTACTACCTCTAGACTAGTTCCCATTATTAGCATATCATCAACATATAGACAGATCATGACTCCTTTATTATTTTCAAATTTGCTATAGACACATCTATCAGAATCATTTCTGTTACATCCATTAGTTATTAACACATTATCAAATTTTTCAGGCCATTGTTTGGGAGCTTGTTTTAAGCCATATAGAGACTTAATTAATTTACATATTTTATTTTCTAGTCCTCGCATTATAAAGCCTTTAAATTGCTTAATATATATTTATTCTTCTAATTCCCCATTTAAGAATGTTGTTTTCACATCCATTTGATGAACTACCAAGTTGTAGATGGATGCTATAGCAAACAAAACTCTAATTGTTGTTAGCCTTGCAACCGGGGAGTAGGTGTCAAAAAAGTCTACATCTTCTTTTATCTAAACCCTTTAGCAACTAACCTAGCCTTGAATTTATCTATTGTATCATTTAGTTTTAGTTTTTTCTTAAAAGTCYACTTACAATCTAGTGCCTTAGTTCCAGGTGAGAGATCTACAAGTTCCCAAGTGTGATTAGTGACTAAAGAGTATATTTCACTTTTATGGCTTCCTTCCAAAATATTGCATCAAGTAAAATTACGACTTCCTGATAGGTTAATGGGTCCTTGTCCACCAAAAATGTGAACATTTAGTCACCCAAGTTTATTTTTCTTTTTGTCTTTTATATCTCCTTAAGTATGGTTCTTGCCTAAGTGAAGTATTGACTCCTTGAGTACTTACCTATTCTTGTTTCTAATTAGGTGTTGGGAAGGTTCCTTATTTATTGTTTTTTTTTCTCCAAGGAAAGATGTGCTCAAAGAACTTTGCATCTCGGGACTCTATTATTGTGTTGTTTTTGAAAATATTATCAATTATTTTAATTACAAGGAACCGATAAATTGTACTATTTTGTACATATTCAATGAATAGACAATCATATATTTTCAGTCATAATTTCTTTCTTTTAGGTTCGGTGATTCCAACCTTTACTAGGCATCCCCAAACTTTTAGGTAGTTCAAATTTGGTTCTCTGTTATGACAAACTTCAAAAGGTATCTGTCCATTCTTCTTGGGTTGTATTCTATTATATAGGTGACAAACCGTTAGGATTGCTTCCCCCCACAAATTTAGATGTGCACCTGATAACTCCGCATTTTGATGCCTTAAGGGCATCAATTCAGGGGTATTTTCGGCCTTAAAATAGTCAAAGTGCACCATTTTCCTAGTTAAAATCAATTATGTGACCTCTAAGGGTCTCTGTGCAAATTATGTAGAAAACTAGAAAGTTTTTATGGCCGAAATGCAGTTTTTGGGAAGCTGGTGTAAAGTCCAGTTGAGAGAGGGGGTGTTTTTGTGAAAAACAGAAAGTAGAAGGGCGCCTCCTAGCTGCTAAACCCAATTTGGCACCCCTCCTAGTGTATCAGCATGCCACGCATTAGCAAACCCTAGGACGCCTTTTAACCCACTCTTTTCACTCTTAACAAATCCTAACCACCCCTAACGGCTAAATCCTCACCTTCCATCCCTTCTAATCTCCACAATCCATTGTAAGGTATTCCCTTTGTAGCATTCTAACCCTAGGAGCCACCTATTCTACTAATCCTTACCATTTAGCTCCCCATTAATAAATCTCAGCGACTCCCTCCATCTTATATCTCATCCTTTCAATCTAGGGCACCACATATTCTTTTAATCTTAACCCTTCAACCCTAGATGTTCTAATCTACACCCTCCATTTCTAGGTGCCCAAATCCCAGCCCTACATAATATTGGGTAACATCTCCTTCCATCTTCAGCCATAGGATCACCCCAAAACCATCTTAGCCATCCATTAGAAACCCTAGGGCATCCCTAACTTTGCTAAATCCCAGCTGTCGCCCCCATCTTTCTCCCTGTTTTCAGTTGTTTTTTACCCTTCTCTATAAAAAGGGTCCCAGGGGCCTTGTAAAAGGAGTTGGTCAATTCACCCAGGTAAGAAGGAAAGCTGATCTTGAGAAGTTCAAGGGTAGAGGAAGAGGATGATGCCCAGGCAAGAGGGGGGTTCCTACTTGCAGTTCGCTAACACCACTACTGCCACCTCTGGATTTGAATCCCAACCAATTTTTCTTCAGTTTTAGAATTACTCTCTGTTCTTTAATTTCCAGTTTAATTTTTCCTTCATACAAATTTCTTTTTATTAGATTTAGTTTGTGTTTTATTTCTTTTTTGCAGATCTGAAATTTGGCCAAGTAAGACGGAAGGCCTAGCTCGAGAAGTTCGAGGGTCAAAAGAGAGATCCGGAGACTACTACTTCTGATCAGATTCTTAAACACTTTTATTTCGTTCCCTTTATTTATTTGTTTCTGTTATTTATTTTTATGCATGTGTTATTCTCAGTACTGTTTGAATTTGGTTTTAATGAATGCTATATTTTTCTTTTTAATTAATTAATTTTATATTTTTGCAACTCCCCTTTGTGTTCTCTCTCCCGGATCTRAGTACGTAATTATTGTTCCCCTCCTTCCCTGTGGATACAACCTATTCTCATCACTTTACTGCGTTAGTAGTTGTTTGAGAATTGGAATAAAATTATAAATCTTTAAACTGRTTTTCCGGAGTGATTAGCGATGCGCTTCCAAACACATCAAGTTTTGGGTGTCGTTGTTGGGGAAGCAACAGAGAAAATTTTTTATTTGCTTTATCCGTATCTATTTCATTATTTTTTTTTATTTTTGTTTTACTACTTGATTCGTTATCTCATTTTAATTCTTACTTTTCTTTGATTTTGCAGGACGAAATAGTGAAAGGTGGGGAACCGAAGCATTACGGGACTGCGGGAGAAAAGAGAAGAGAAGAGAAATTGGATTGCGCTTCAGGTGTAGTCATCCCATTTTATTTTTATTTTTGAACTCGTTTTTTTAGTAGAATAGTAATTTTCAAATTTTTAATTAATTTTTTCTCTAGATCTGATTTATTTTTTTTAGTATTATTTCTCTTCCATTTTGTTTCTAGATCTATTATTTTTCTTTATTTTAATTTCTTGTTTGAATTTTTTTCCTTATTAGGTTTGTGTTTTTCTTTTATTTCAAAAAAAACAAAAAAAAAATCGTTTATTTTATTTTATTTTATTTATTGTAGTATAATTTTCTTTTGTTTATTTGATTTTTGGTTTAATTTTTAGAATAGCAATTTTCTTGTTATAATTTATTTTGGTAGTTGTTAATCTTTTTAGCATAATTATTTCTTTTATTTTCTGTTTGTTATAATTAGTTGTTGCCTTATTTAATTTCCTTTTTTTTAGTTATTTAATTGAATAATTAATTGTTAACTAGGAAATTGTCCAAATTTTCGAATTCGAATTTAAATTTCAAATTTGAATCTAAATTTTAATTTTCATTCAAATCTGAATTTGAATTTGAATTTCAAATTTAAAAAAAAATAAAAAAAAAATAATATTTTAAAAGTTTTGCAATTGCATCCCAACATTTAGGGTTTGATATTCTAGAGCATGCATCATATAGGTTTATTTAATTGCTGAAATTATTTTGTTAGTTGTGAATGTGCTAGGTTTCTTTTTATTTTAATTGCTTCTTGTGCTTAGTTTATTTTATTCTTTTATGTTATATTGCTGAATTGCATTTTAGAAATAATTGTTCATGCATTATAGTTAGATGCATTCATTTTGTTTGATTGTTTTGTTTTGTTAATCCATTTAAGGGCGCCCAACTTAAATAAGATAAGGTGGGGATTACATCACCCTTCCTTGGCCCAAAAATCACCCCCATTCATGTGCGGTTCACCCTAACCCTAATTTAAATTTTGGATAGAAAGATCTTGTAGGGAAGCCTCACATTTGGTTCAAAGGTGTGTTGAATTTTAGGAAAGCTTGTAATTACTTTCCATAACCGGTGGTTGGTGTTTAAGGAAAGTGGTTAAACGGCTATGCCAAAGTGGGTTTTGTGGTCACTTAATTAGGTCCTTGCGAGAGAAAGGGGAGCCTCCCACATCCCCACCTCTTACCTGGCTAACCAAAGGAAGTGGTGTAATTTCAAGTAAACCTAAGAGGATTCACATTGGTTGAATCTAAAAATTGAATTTAAATTTAAATTTCAAAATCTAAATTTGAATTTAAATTTCAAATTTCAAAAAAAAATAAAAAAAAATCAAATTTGAATTTAAATTTTAGGAATTTAAATTTCAAAATCTAAATTTGAATTTAAATTTCAAACTTCAAATAAAAATTTAAAAAAAAATAAGAAAAGAAAAAAAAAATTAAAAATTAAAATTTGAGTTTAAATTGTAGAATTTAAATTTAAAATTTCGAAAAAAAGGGGGGTTAAAACAAAATGAATTCAATGGTGTGATGTTGTTGTAGAAGCTTGGAACTGGGAGTTGTAGGGAGAAGGAGGGTTGAGTCGTGCCACATGGTCACTCTCCTTAAAACCGCATTTGCCCCCTACGGTGCAGCCGGGTGATCGCAAATCGGTCGTCAAGATAAAACAGCCTATAGGCTTCGGGTAGGTGTGCACTCACTTACTAGACCTCCGTGAACCACAGGAAAGATGATGCTCAGATTACAGAGGAGACAGAGAAGAAGATTGTCGAAAAATGTTGTGTGAAAACTGGGTGGACCAACATCCCTTTTATAGATTGGTCTCAGACATGAATGGACATAGATGTGTACACGCACACACACATGCACCCGTGCCCATGCCCTGACCCGACCCAATTAGGCTCGGCTTGACACGCGTGTGTGAAAAGCACCCCCAACCCCCCTTACATGCATGGAATATCTATAGTACTCTCCTCTTATGGGTCCCTACCCATAGAGAGAGCAAAACTACAAAAATACTCAACTTCCCATCTTTTCCCAAGTAATGTGGGACAAGGAGTTTTCCCATGCATTCAAGGGTGGGAAGAGAAAAGACAAAAGACAAGAGAGGGAGGAGAGAAATTCTTGAAAATTTGAATCTCCCTCCAATAAGTTTCAATGGTTTATAATGGGCAGCACGCTATGGCACAAATATTGGAAGACGAGAGAGAAGAGCGGACAACAAAGCAAGTAGGGGAGTTGCAGGAGACATGAGTGGTAGAGGAAACTGCCACCTCTGGTTCCGCCTATCTCTCCGGAGTCAAATGGTTTTGATAGCCATGAACCTATGAGAAAGATCCAGATCTTGTTTTGGTTTTATCATGTTCTTTTGAGCAATTTTTGTCTATAGAAAAGACACTATAACCGGGAGATAGGTTTAGGGTTATGGTTTCCATTTTTCATTGTAGTCCCCCACTGGGAACTAGCTGATTTTCTCCCACTGGGATTTACAATTATAGAGATCTGATATTATAAAAGGGTACCAGTGGTACAATTGGTGATTATGATCCATGGTTTTTGACATCAATTACCTATATTCACACCATTATAACACCAATAGTCGTTATTTATCCTTTGGATTTAGTGCCAATGTCGACATATTTTGAAAATTTGAGGAATAATGAAGGACAAATTCAACATTTCATTTTTTTCTATTAGTATTTAGGCCCCATTTACTTTTCGGTAAGTTACTTACCCGGGTGCATTTACCCATGTTCTTTTATTTCCCATGTAAATAAGGCAAAGACTATTTTAGTCATAAAAATCCATTATTACAAGGGGTATTTTTATCCCATTCAAGTGTTGGCAATTTTTCCCCAAGGTGGGAAAGTTATTTACTCACCTAGGAAAATCAAATTTTCCTAATACCCATATAAATMTGAAAAAAGAACATGGGATTCTTGGTCAATGGGAATCAAAATCCCATTGACCAACTTTCCCCCTCTCAAAATCCAGAAAAAGAATGCCCCCTTAAAGATAATATCAATTATCCGAAAACTTAGGGGTATGTTAAGAAAATATGTAAACAATAAGGGTAATAACTAACTAAACCATAAGGGTAGTTTAAGAAATTTGACTTAGAATTCATTTTCAACTATTTGATTTGAATATTTTCTATTAAGCTACTTGTTACTTTTTGTGCTGGCCACTGTCCCAAGGACACGGGATCTCCTGCCCACGAGAATTCTACCCATGTGTACTCACAACACACTACTCCCTTGAATTGGGAACATCTTCCCTGCATAAAATATAAAGGAGGATGAAATATTCTCCATGTGTGATTGCCATGTGGGCAAACATGAACAGAGTTTTCGTGGACAGGAATCCGGACTCTGTCCCAAGAAACCATTGTAGTCGTACATCAGGAAAATCTTCCCAATATGCGACTGCATGTAATGACTTGTTGGGATAGTGTTGAGAGTATCTGTTGGGAGTATATTGAATTGGTCCAAAACTCTGAATTGAGATTTATTCATAACACGGACCTCAAGCATATTCCACCAGGAGATATGTTCTCGATGTGCGGCTGGGGCATGCTATGAGATCGGTGTTAAGGAGCGATCTGGGAGGAGCAGATCTGGTGTTACTAGTTACGCATTGGGACGAGTGGGAAGTGTCAGTTGGGTTGCGTAACGGAATTCGGGTAATCCACCCACAGGGAAAAGGGCAAAAAGGGAGAAAAAATGGAAGAAAAAATAGAAGCGGCTTTGTTCCTTATTCTTCTTCTTCCTTTATCATAGTATCTGATGCCACAGAACATGATTCGCTGATAACATCTTCCCTCCATTTGATAAATCCAAATAAACCGCTACCGCTTGCTTCTGCACTCACGTGAAGACGGATTCTTCTCCCGTTTGATCTGAAACTAGGGTTTTTGTTTGAGTCAGTGTCTCGATATCTTTATGGGTGATGGAAGCTCTGCAAAGTAGGGTGGAATCATGGATCAGAGATCAGAAGAGGAGAATTCCCAAGGTTCAGTGGCCACCCCAGTTGAGATGGCCATGGAAGAACGACAGGGATGAGAAGAAGAAACTGCAGGAGGAGTATGAGAGGCGGAAGAGACAACTTCAGGATCTCTGTCATGCTGTCAAGGCAGAATCTGTCTCTGATTTGCAGGACATTCTCTGCTGCATGGTTCTCTCTGAGTGTGTTTACAAGGTACTAGTTAATGTTTCTTTCCGTCATTGAACCATTCTTTTTTGTCTTTAATGGATTTCTATTTTTGCGTATTAGTTGTTTGATGTTAGTTTAGTTTTTAATACTTCTCCTATTTTATGCTTTAGTATGATATTGTTGCATTCTGAAGTGAACGTTGATCAATGGAAATTAGAGGGCTTGCTTCCGTTATTTACAAAGCAATTGTTGTGTTGGAAATTCTTCTTGGCGAACGTTGTTATATTACTCTGGATCGTGACTGAGTATGGTGCTTCACTGCTCCCTATGCACAAAACCCCACTAGGAGGAGCAAAATTCATACGAGAAAACTGCAAGAAAAATAGGGACTGTTACTCTCTCTCTCTCTCCCTTTCTCGCTTCGTTGATAGTAAATAGAAATTTCGTAAAAAAGAAGAAAGGTGATAAGGCATCACTTAGACATACCCAAATAAAACAACACCTCGCTCCACATCCCTAACAATACACCAACTCCTCTAAAGAAGATTAGAACCTCTTAGGGAGAAGGTATAGAGAACTGTAACCGGTAAATCTCAGTTGTTAATGCAAGACTGAAATGTGAAAGTACTGAATCTGAACAAACATTTATATCAGATAATAGACAACAATGTGTAAGACAGTGTGGCCTCAATATGCTGATATTTGGCATTGTTTAGATGGCCTATTATATTTATGTGCCTATGACAGCGACAGGGTGCTGAATTTTCTGTAGATAAAGAGATGGTTTTCATTTTCCAGAACTTCTTGTCATAGAGTGCAATCCTGGTTTAGGAGTTACATTTTTCATTTGAAGGAACTTATGAGTAGCTCCAATAGGTGATAAAATGAGATTAAGTAGACTAAGATGGTTTGGTCTCATGCATGAAACACCACCTACACCACCTGTAAGAAGAAGTGATCTGTTTCAAATTGAAGCGGCTAGAATGGCTAGGGGCCAACCAAAAAGGACAGGTTCTTTATCAAAAAAAAAAAAAAGAAAAAAACCAAAAATGATAGGTTGAAGTAGTAAGAAATGATTTAAGCACTAATAACTAAACAATGGATCTGACACTAAACAGAACAGAATGGTGAAACAGAATTCATGTAGCTGACCCCATATAGTTGGGTATAAGTCTTAGATGATGATCTGTTTTGCAAATGCTTTTCAAACTGATTGCGACTTTTCTAACATGGCAGAGACCTGCTGCTGAAGTAGTTCGAGTAGTAAACAAATTCAAGGCAGACTTTGGAGAAGTTGTTTCTTTAGAGCGTGTGCAACCTTCTTTGGATCATGTACCTCATAGGTGCTTTGACATATTGATTTCAGTTTTATGATTTTCTCTAATAGTTTTTTCATTCAATAATTGACTAAAATTTCATTTGCTTGCTGATGTTTTGCATGCAACTGTATCTAATCTTGGCTGGACCAAATCCTACCTATATTTTGGAACCATAGAGGCCCAGATTGAAAATTGAATGTTTTGATTGGCTTGGCCTTAAGAAGAATTATTTAGCTCTTTTTCATTTTCTTTTGATCAATAACATGAAATTATATTGATTGTCAACATGTATTAGTAAAAAGGCCATAATCCAATGTTTGTCCTGGCATTCTTTGTATTGATTGTTAGATTGTATTGATTTGATATGGACCTAACCTCTGGCATCTTTTGCACATGGCTGCCTCTCTCAGACATGAACCTGCATTCTCATTCATCTATGGTTTTAGGTATGCAAGAAAGGAGAAGAAGAGTTTGGGAGGGTTTAGCAAATTATTGCTTCCACCCCCAAAGAACATGCTTTATTGAATGGGGTAAAAGTTATGTACAATTGCATAAATGGCCTTATTATGTGGGCATATTTCAAGGTAGCTTATATACATTCTACTACAATACAATGAGACCTGCTAATACAAGAAGAAAACAAGAATGAAATAACAATAGAATACAACCCCTATCTAAACTCCCCCTCAAACTGATGTGGTTACAACATCAGTTTGCCCACACGGAACTCATGGTGCACACAAGGAATGGCTTTAGTGAAGATATCAAGTTGAAGATCAGATGAAATGTGTGGCAGTGTGATTGTCCTTGCTACAAATTGATCACAAATGAAATGACAATCACCCTCAATGTCTTTGGTTCACTCATGAAAAATTGGATTGGAATCAATGTGGATAGCACTTGTATTATTGGCATATAATGATGTAGGGGCACTGAGGGGAAAGTGCAAGTTCTTGAAGAAGACCTCTCAACTAAATGAGTTCWCCCATGCAACATATACTCAATTTCACTAGAAGATTTGGACATAGTAGTTTTCTTCTTATACTTCCATGAAATAAGTGAGTCACCAAGGAAGATACACCACCCAGTATTAGATTGATGCGTATCTGGGACACCTTGTCCAGTTAGAATCAGAATATGCATGGGGATGGATTGAAGATGAAGAAGGGAAAAGTAATTCGCGATCAAGAGTTCCATGGAGATTCCAAGTAATCCATGAACCACAATGTGATGAGGATGTCTAGGAGCAAATACAAACTGGCTAACCACCTGAACAGCATGAGCAATATTCGGGTGAGTCATAGTGAGGTAAATAAGACTCCCAATCAGCCTACAAAACATAGTAGGACCCTGTAAGAGTTCTACATCAAGAGATAGCCTCACATTGAGTTTCATAGGAGTGTCAACTTGTGCGGAATCTGAGTTGGGCTAACTGAATTAACTCTGTAGTATATTTTTTTTGATTCACAAAATGACTACTTAGAGAAGATTGTACCTCCAAATTGAGAAAATAGGTCATAGTACCTAGATCATTCATTTTGAAGGAACGTTAGAGTAATAATTTGAGTTGTTGAATCCCTTCAATATCGTCACTTGTGATGGGAATATCATCCACATAAACAAGAAAAATAGTTAGACCATGTTCATCATAATGAAGAAAAAGAGATGTATCATGGGCACTTTGGTAATAACCAACTTCCAAAAGAGCATGATAAAACACTCAAACCAAGCACAAAGAGCTTGCTTCAATCCATATAGTGATTTCTTGAGACGACATACCAAGTGTTGGGTCGGTATAATATCTAGGTGGAGGTTTCATGTATGTGGTTTTCTCTAAAGTACCATGAAGAAATGCATTGGTGACTGTTGAGTAGGAGAAGAAGGAGAAGAAGAAAGGAGGAAGGAAGAAGAAGAAGAAGAAGAGGCAACTGAGTTGAGGCCTCAAAAAGAACTGCTTCAGTCGAGTGAAGCATTGTATTTATACTATACTGGCCGTACAACACAATAGGTCTGCAAAATTACAAAAATACCCCTGYGGGTACTAAACCTGTGTACAGTACATATAATACACCTGTCAACAGTGACATTCATTTGAAAAACTAACCATCCACTGATAGTAGACAACACAAGATGAGCTTTAAAGTACCATGGTCATTTTGATGACTGGAGCAAAGGTTTCGTCATAATCAACTGATACTCATGTAAATATCCATGGGCAACAAGACAAGCTTTATATCTATCAATGCTACCAATAGATTTTAGTTTAACAGAAAATACCCATCTACTACCAATAGTTATAGCATTAGGAGGAAGAGGCATAATTTTCCATGTGTCATTCTCAATCAAGGCACATATCTTAGCATCCATGGCTTTCTTTCAACAAGGAACAGAGAGGGCTTCTTGATAATTTTTGAGAATATCTTTAGTCTGAAAATCAGAGAAAAAGAATTATGGGGGGAAGGAAGCCCATAGTGGTTACTAATGATGGAGTGACTGATGTGTATCATCCACAGGAGGAGCTGAGGGAGTGGCAGTATGTGGACGTCTCAAATACAGCTGCAATGAAGCATTAGAGGACTATACCCATGCAAAAACATCATCTAGCTTTCAGTTAGGAACATCAAAGGCATGAAAAACAATAAAAGAGGTACTCGGATACTTGACTACTTGTTTGAAATAGGAGACCTATTTAAGAAAAATAACATTTCTTGAGATAACCAGACAACAAAGAGTCGGATCATAACAAACGAAACCCTTGTGATGGGGCCTATAACCCAAAAAGACACATATATCAGATTGAGTTGACAACTTAGTATGCTCATGTGGAGGGAAGTGAGCAAAACAAACACAACAAAAGACATGTAGAGTTGAGTAATCTGGAGGGCGATGAAGTTCAATTCCACACTGCCTTTGATCCTAGAGGTAAATTTACTAATATCCAAGTGTTGTTAGATGTTTAGATGTCTTTGCACTGTATTCTTTTGACGATATTTGGAGAAATTGGGGAGAGGTAGCAAAAATCTCTTCTACCAAAAAGGAGGTAAGTATGTCTTACTCACCTCCTATTGCTGGTTTTTTAAAACTGAACTTTGATGGGAKCAGCCAAGGTAATTTGGGCCCCTCAAGTGTAGGGAGTATTTAGAGATGTTAATGGCAACATTGTTGCATTACTTTCGGGTCTAGTTGGTGTGGGGGATTCTGTACGGCTAGATTTTCTAGCTAATTATCCAAGAAGTTCAGATTGCAAAAGATCTGAATTTGGAGAGGTTAGTCATTGAAGGGGACTCCAAGTTGGTGGTGGGACGGTTAGAAAAACTCGAGACAATCATTTGAATTCATAAGGACTTTATGAATAAGTTCAACTAGTTAACCAGAAATATGATGTTATAAAAATTCAATGGCTTAAAAGAGCAGCCAATATGATTGTTGACACTATCAAAACAAGGGGTAAATAGGGGCCATTTGTATAGGGCCAAATGGCCTCAACAAGAAAGGAAAATTAGTGCGGAAGACCATTCCTGCTGCTGTTTTTGGTCTATTTGGGTTGAGAGAAATAATAGAATTTTCTGTAGTAGAGTTAAAAATCCTGAAGAGTTAGTGCAGAGAGCTGTGAGCAAGTTGATCTCTTGGGTGTCGGTTACCAAGGAGTTTAAGCATCAGAATTTGGCTCAATTGTTTTGTTCTGTCTTGGATGAGTCTGTAATCTGATTTGCGCTCAGGCGGTCTTTTTGGCCTGGGTTTTGTTGTAATGTTCTCTTCTGCCTGAATAAATTTACTTCACCTTTTCCAAAAAAAAGTTAGGATTTTGTAATGTTACCATATGTTACCTTTGGATTGGACCAACCTGTTGCACCATTCCTTTTTATGGTCAGTGTCTGCTATTAAACCCAAGACTCTTTCTTTCCACTAGTTGGAGTATAGTCCTCTTCCAGTTTTTAATCTTTTCTTTTGGTGCTGACCATTTTATTGCCATAATATGCTTTCCCTGAACCTTGAACCAAGCATGAGCTCTGCTGCTGTTGACTTCATTTTTTGTTTTTGATTCCTGACCTTTAATGTATTGATTAAAGAAAAAAATGGTTTATATACAACTAGGCAACATCTAGGCATGCCAAGCATCCCAAAATAACGAATTTGATATTTTCTTCTGTTCCTTGTATAATTTCCTTGTTTCTTCTCCTTGTAGGTATCTGTTAGCTGAAGGAGGTGACACATTATTTGCTTCCTTCATTGGAACAAAACAATATAAGTAAGCATGATTGATATTCCTTGCTTTTGCTTGTAAACTATGAAGATTTATCAAAATATCACATTTTTCTTTCTTTCTAAAAAGGGATGTCATGGTCGATGCAAATATATTTCAAGGTGTCATATTTCATGAAGATATTTCAGATGATATTGAAGGGAATGAAGCTACAGAACCTGACCATATTGAAGTTCAAAATAAAAATGGAGAAAATCATAAAAGTTCACTTAAAACAAATAAAATGAAGCGTAAATCAAGACCTGCTGCCCACCGGGTAAGACTGTTAATTCATCTTTCTGAGATTTCTTGTATGTATTAGTAGGCACCCCAGTAATATCTTTAGACTCTTTTCCACTATTCAGTAATTAAGATTTCATAAAAAAAATTCATATTTTTATAATACCTTTCATCTTATCAATAGGGATTTTTGGCTCGTGCTAAAGGGATACCAGCATTGGAATTGTACAGGCTTGCACAGAAAAAGAATCGGAAACTTGTTTTATGTGGACATTCACTTGGTGGTGCAGTAAGTTTGACTCCTCTAAGTTGGTCAACATTTGGCTTTTATATTTCTATTTGCTTTAATTTGACTTTTATATTTGTATATATTTTTACATATCACGTTTCTACTCCATGGTTTGTTTGCGTAGGTAGCAGCACTAGCTACCCTGGCCATTTTGAGGGTTATTGCTGCCTCATCTCCATCAAAAGAAAATGAAAAAGTTCAGGTCAAGTGTATTACTTTTTCACAGCCCCCAGTTGGGAATGCTGCATTAAGAGAGTAAGTTCCTTTTCTATGTTCTTCATAGTTTCTATGTGTTGTTAGAATATATGGTCAACTAACGCTAAAAGTTTTAAGCATCAGATACTTTCACTGGAATGGTGCAACAGGATTCATGTAGTTGTCCGCAAATAGTTGGGACAAGGTTTAGTTGGGTTGATTTAAGAGCATACTTTTGGTGCTTTCTCATTCATTATTGTCAATGTAGACACCTATGATCAAAATAGACAATTAACAGATTTTCATTATTGTCTTCTACTTCCAGTTATGTTCACAGGAAAGGATGGCAGCATTATTTTAAGACTTACTGTATTCCAGAAGACCTAGTACCACGAATCTTATCTCCTGCTTATTTTCATCACTACAATGCACAACCACTGCAAACACCTGGTAATGTGGGTATTTCTGGTTCATCATCAGTGAAACATGATGAAAGGGTAGAAAAACCACAAACTGTAAAACTTAAAGAGACTGAGGGAGAGCAGCTCGTGTTGGGTTTAGGTCCTGTACAGAATTCATTCTGGAGACTTTCAAGGCTGGTACCCTTGGAAGGTGTTCGAAGACAATTGAGTAGGTTTAGAGGAAGGCAACGAGAAACAGGAGAAACATCATCAATGACTAAATCTGGGTTGTCATCAACAGTTGATGAAGTTGAAGCTGCACCAGAGTCTCTGGAAATCCAAGAAGGTTCTGATGGTATATCTCTTAAACTATTATCTGATAAAGAAGATCTTGATGAAGCAAAGCGAAGCAAGATAGCTGAGAAAAGCAGTGTTACTAGTGGGAATTCTATGGGATGGCGCAGGATGCCTTATTTACCTTCATATGTACCATTTGGGCAGGTAAGTGGTGCAATTTTACATTTTCTTGTCATACACAAGGATTATAAATAGTGGAGCTCTTAGTGTCTAGAATTTGAATTCCCAGTAGTATTACCGATTAAGTATATTCTATTACCCATTTTGGTTTACTGAGGATGATTAAGGGAATATAACTCTCTTGTTTCGATCAACACCTGGAAATCCTTTTATTTGTGGCACAGTTGTAAATCAAGAATTATGATAAGGCCCAAGGCCCAGCCCTGCAACCAATGGGCCAACACTCCAAGCCAGCCAACCATCTGACCCATCACTACATCGGACCAGATTCGAGCCAGCCCATGAAGCCACCAGTTAGATATATCTGCACCAGAAGGCCACATCACCCAGGTTGTTGGACACCAATATCAATGGAAACGTAACATCAATCATGAATAATACTTTAAAGGTTATATACCTACCCTGATCAGATTAGTAACGAACTGAAGAATATTCTCTCTCCCTCTTCTGTTCTCCCCTTCCCGTCTTCTTTCTTTTTTTTGTTCTTCTCCAATGTACCTGCTATAAGAGGTTGAGCCCCCCCTCCCCCGAGCGGCTCAGATCTGGTTATTGTAACTTGATAAGTTAGTATCAACTGGTATCAGTCAGGTTTCGATGCCAGAGTCAGGTTTCAATGCCAGTTACCAAAGCAAGTGCAATGGAGGAAAGGGTCGGACAAATGGAAGTTGACCTGAAGGCATTAAGGATACCTTGTCTGATGTTGTCTCACAGATTGTCCAACTGTCAGATTTGGGCGGTAAGGAGAATGACAATGAAGAATTGAGCAGTGACAGTCCTAGATGGAACCTCAATGGTGGAAGGCACTGATTTTCCCAACGTTCATAGTTGAGGACCCCCTCCCTTGGATTTATCAGGCTGAAAGGTACTTCGAGTACCATGATACTCCAGCTACCGAGAGAGTCTTTATTGCTTCAACACATTTGGTGAAGCCATTGTGTGGTATCGGTGGTACCATAAGACATCCTCAACTCACGTGATTTCGTTGAAGCCATATGTGTAAGATTTTGGACCCTTTGGTTTTGAGGACTTCAGCGAGTCCTTATCCTGGGTCAAGCAGACTGGAACGGTCTGGGAATACCAGGTAAAGTTTGAAAGATTGGCTAACCAAGTTGAAGAGTGGCATGAGAATGCCCTTAGTGGATGATTTATTAGGGGACTTCGAGATGACATTAGAATTGAGGTGAAGGCGGTGCAACCTAACACCCTCATAGCAGTCACTTGGTTGGCCAAACTCCATGAGGACTGACTGTACAAGCTTAAGAGAGTCTCTAGACCATTGGGGCCGATCCTTAAGACCCCCTGCTAAGATTGACATACCAGCCCAATGAAGCCCAACCCTACAACTGTCCTACTCTATAAGAAACTCACCTGGGTAGAAATGCAAGCCCAAAGAGGAAAAAAGGGCTCTGCTACAATTGTGACAAGCGATTCGTCCCGGGGCACAAATGTAAGGTCCAATAGGTATATCTGCTTCAGGTGGATGAGGTATCAGACAAAACAGAACCCGTTGAGGAAAAAGAAGAACAACCAGGAGAAGTGGAGGTTCCCTTGGTCGAATATTGTGAAATCTCACTCCAGGCCCTCATTGGGCTAAATTCACTATCAACCATGAGGGTGATGGGTGTGATTATAGGCCGTAAGGCTTCAGACCTTCGGTGCTGATAGATAGTGGGGCTATACTCTATTTTGTCTCCCAATTACTGTACAAGAGATTGGGCCTGGCRGTCTAACCCATGACACCTTTGCAGTCCATGTAGAAAATGGAAGCAAGATCCAAAGCAAAGGGGTGTGCAAGGATGTGCAATTGAAGATTCAAGGCCAAGTGTTCCATGTGGACCACCACCCATTAGACTTTTTGGGGGTGTAGACGTTGTCCTTGAGATTCAATGGCTCAGCTAGCTTATCCCAGTAATATGTCATTGGGCCAATTCTACCATGGACTTTTCAACCCAAGGCCACCAATGCCACACCTAATGGGATTCAAGCCCTCATAGCTGGGTCCAGAGTCATCCCAAGCCCTACTCAAGTCCTGCCAACTCCTGGGAACCTGATGCAGTCCACAATCATAATAAAATTCAGGATCGAGCTTACCATCAAAGTCAGAAACATTAACATGGATGCTCTTGTCAGTTCCTTCTAAAGAACGTACAAGTCGATCCATATCCCAAGCTTGTTGCGAAGGTGTTGATCTTGGTGATGCTCCTCTAGTAGAACTTGATGTGTCGGAATGATCCTCTTTATCAGATGCGCTTGGTTCTTTAAAGGTTTGCTCCATAAATACGGTTGGACCGGTAGGATTGCTTGTAGAGGGTTGCCCGGGGAGTCTACGTAGCATCTCTTCCATCATGTGTTGAATGGTATTGTAAGATTGCTTTAATTCATTGACTTCTTCCCATAAGTAGGCATTCTCTGGTGGAGCCTTGTGTTGATTCTTAGGCCGACCTCTTGGCATTGTGTCTCACTTCTTTGAAAGGTTCGGATATGTAGTCAGCTTTGTCAACCGAATTTGTGTCGCTTATAACTTTCTGTAGAAAATTCTGATTGACGAACCGTTTGTTGCGTTAGAAAGTAGACTCGAAGAGTTTTCCAACGATATATAACATGCCCCAATTTGATGAAGCTTTCACTGCCGAAATTGGGACGTCAACTGACCTATTTTC
Source organism: Nelumbo nucifera (assembly GCF_000365185.1). The sequence goes on along the minus strand of NW_010729229.1, from coordinate 1,251,621 downwards.
TGGAATTGTAACATTGTCTCTAGATGAAGAAAGTGAGTAGAGCAAAAGGAATTACAATCTCTAACTCATTCTACTCTAATACCAATTGATGCAGCTCAAGTATGAAGGAAAAATGTAAAAGAAATTTGCTCAGAGAATTAGAGAAAAGAAGGAGATTGGATGAAACTCTATTAATATGAGACTTACAGTATGAGGCAACTAGGTTGGGGACTCACTCACCCAAAGGGGCTGGGGACTCACTCACTCAAAGGGAGGATTCTCTCAACTCTCAAAGAAGGCTCTAGGCTTCTCAAAACAAAGGGAAGATCTCTATGTGTTTGGCTTGAGATTACAAGGCTTTATATACGGAATAAACTAGCTGTTGGAACATTAAATGAAAAAACTAGTTGTTAGAGTATTAAATGCAAAACTAGATGTAACAACATTGAATGAGAAACTAGTTGTTAGGAGTTATTGGAGCTTTTAATGATCTAGCTGTTAGAAGTCCACTAACAACTAGCCATATGATTCTATGTTTCTTGGAGCATGATTGTGGACTGCATTGTGGAAACTCATGGGCACTCAACTTCAATTCTCAAGTGCATATCATCCAAAAACTGAAGGACAAACTGAAGTAGTGAATCGTTCTCTTGGTGATTTACTTCGATGTTTAGCAAGTGATCATCCTCGCCAATGGGACTTTGTTTTGCCCCAAGCTGAATTTGCATATAACAGTTCTAAGTGTCAATCTTCTAAAAAGACCCCATTTGAAGTAGTCTATGGAAGGAGTCCAAGTCATATATTCGATAGAGTGCCATTTCCCATTCTAGGTAGGAGTAGCATAGAAGCTGAGAAACTTTCCAATCACATCCATGAAATTCAAGAGCAAGTTAAAATGAATCTCGAAAAGGCAAAATAAGCAATAAAAAGAAACTGCAGATGTTCATCGTTGACACTTTGAATTCCAAGAAGGTGATTTGGTGATGGCATATTTGAGGAAGGAAAGGTTCCTAATGGGTACTTGCTACAAGCTCAAGTATAAGAAGATTGGCCCTTGTTGCATCTTAAAAAAAAATTGGTCCCAATGCATATAATATTGAGTTACCTTGCGGAATGACAATTAGTCCAATCTTCAACATTACTGACTTATATCCTTGTCATGGTGACCCAAATCAGTCCTCGACCACTATTGATGATTTGGGAATTTCATCTTCACTTGGAAGATCATAGATAATTGATATTCTTGATTTATGTTTAAAAAGTACGGGACGAGGCACTTACACACAATATTTGGTTCGCTAGAAGGACAAACCCGCATCAGGAGAATGATGCAATCAACAATCATGCTCCAAGAAACATAGAATCATATGGCTAGTTGTTAGTGGACTTCTAACACCTAGTTCATTAAAAGCTCCAACAACTCCTAACAGCTAGTTTCTCATTCAATGTTGTAACAGTTAGTTTTGCATTTAATGCTCCAACAACTAGTCTTCTCATTTAATGTTCCAACAACTAGTTTATTCCCTATATAAAGCCTTGTAATCTCAAGCCAATGGCATAGAGATCTTCCCTTTGTTTTGAGAAGCCTAGAGCCTTATTTGAGAGTTGAGACAAACCTCTCTTTGGGTGAGCGAGTCCCCAACCAAGTTGCTCCATATTGTAAGTCATATTAATAGAGTTTCATCCAATCTCCTTATTTTCTCTAATTCTCTAAGCAAATTTCTTTTACATTTTTCCTTCATACTTGAGCTGCATCAAAACCCATACACTCATGTCATTATGATCTTATTCTAGGGCCTATCCTATCCACTTTAGGCCCACCCAACTCCAAACTTCCAGCCGGAATCAGACCCAACTCTAGGAATTGTTACATGCCTTCCATGATTTTTTCCAAGAGCCAGAAAACTTATTGCTTACTAGACCTCATGATCACTGAATCCATATGCTGCCTGGGGCCCCACCCACTAATGTGAGGCTGTACCACTACCCCCACTATCAGTGACTAGAAATTGAGAAGACAGTCCAAGAATTGTTGTCCAAAGGTCATATCATAGTTTTCAAGGCGCCAAGCAAGGCTAGGCGACAGGGAGGCGCCTAGGCGATGAATTTTTTTTAAGTAAAACCATATATCCTAGGGTAGTTCCCTAGGTTCTATAACCATATTTCCTTAATAATTATTCATAATTTTCATAAGAAAAGTATAAATTTCATGTTTAAGTCTAGAAAATCAACATTTTAATAGAGGAAAAAGAACAAAGTAAAGAAAATTCAAAAAATATACAGGCTGAACCCGTACTTTTGTTATAAGAAAGAAGAAAAGAAAAGGTGGAAGAAAAAGAAGAAGAAGAAGAAGACATGGAAGAAGAAAATTTGTTGATTAGACAAAATTTTAAGTTCTTCCTTTGCTTCTAGGTTCAGGTTTTGAAAATTTTGAGGGTTCAATCAAGGATCAAAATTTCGATATGAAACGCCCCATATCGGGTGTATTGTATTGTATCTTTGGGGTCCTGATACTTGTTTACAGGTGTTTTCGGGGACCCATTTTTTGAAATAATATATATATATATATATCTATATATATGTATATATATTTATAAATGAAATTGAAAACTAAAGAAATAAAAAAATAGGGGAAGTATCGTTATAAGTACCGATACACCTCTGCCAATACAAATAAGTGCATCGGTACTATGAACCATGGGTTCAATACGGCAGTTAGCAATGTTGCATTGATTAAATCCTAACAGAATAAGAAAATAATAAAAAGAAATTAGCATATAAACACATAAAATGAATATTCTAGTTTAATAATGTCTATTTTATAATTATAATGTCAAAAAATTAAAAATATAAAAGTATTTTATAACCCGATGCACAAAACTGTTAGGCGATTGGGCGAGGCGAGCTTCCAAGGGTGCCTTGTCGCCTAGGGCGCCTTGACAACTATGGGTCATATTCAACCTAGTTGCAACCTCTACTCCCTAGTACTGTTGGTAAAGAAGAAGGATGGCTCCTGGAGGTTCTATGCATAGTTTTCAAGGTGCCAAGGTGAGGCTAGGCAACATGGGGGTGCCTCGTTGCCTAGGCGATGGGTTTTTTTATGTAAAAACATAGGTCCTAGGGTAGTTCCCTAGGTACCATAACCATATTTCCTTTAATCAAAAAATTTTGGGGCTGAACCCTTATTTTTGTTATAGGAAAAGAAAAAAAAAGAAAAAGTATTGGTAGTAGTAGTAGTAGTAGTGGTGTTGACTAGACAAAATCTTGAGTTCTTCTTTATTGGTTCAGGTTTTGAAGTATTTGAGGGTTCAATTACAGCATTTAGCAATGTTTGTGTTGATTAAACCCTAACAAATAAGAAAATAATAAAAAGAAAATAGTATATAAACACACAAAATGATTATTTTAGTTTAATAATGTCTATTTTATAATTATAATCTCACAAAATAAAGAACAAAAAAGTATTTTATAATAGAAAGTAAAAAGCTGCTTGGCGATTAGGTGAGGTGAGCCTAAAAGGGTGCCTTGTCACCTAGGCATCGCCTTGACAACTATGGTTTTGTGTGGACTACCGAACCTTGAACCAAATCACCATTAAGGACCGGTTCGCAATACCCGTAATAGAGGAGTTGTTTGATGAATTGGGCCAGTCAACTTATTTTTCTAAGCTGGATTTGAGGTCGGGATATCACCAAATCAGGGTCCACCCTGATGACATTAACAAAATGTTCTTTCGAACCCCGGAGGGATACTACGAATTTGTAGTCATGCCTTTTGGCATGACAAATGCCCCCTCCACCTTCCATAGATTGATGAATGACATCTTCAAGCCCTTTCTAAGGAAATACATACTCGTCTTTTTTGACAATATATCGGTCTATAGCCCAGATTGGGCTTCCCATCTACAACACCTTCAGTGCACATTGGAGGTAATGAGAAGCCATCAGCTGTATGCCAAAGCTACTAAGTGTTCTTTCAGCTAGACACAAATCAGTTTTCTTGGTCATATTATTACAGGGGGTGAAGTGTTAACAGACCCCGATAAGGTGGCTTGCATGGTGAGCTGGGTTTGTTCCACATCCTTAAGGGGCTATGTGGATTTCTGGGTTTGACCAGGTATTACTGCCGGTTCATCAAGGAGTACGGAGCTATTGCAGCAGCTCTCACTCAGCTTCTCAAGAAAATTCCTTTGAATGGCGGGAGCAAGCTGACAAGGCCTTTAACAAGCTTAAAGAAGCTGTGACATATCCACCAGCTCTCATAGATTTCTCACAAGACTTAATAGTTGAAATTGATGCATTAGGAAAGGTTGTGGGGGCAGTTCTCATGCAACAGGGCTAGCTGATTGCTTACTTGAGCAAGGCCTTGAGCCTCAGGGCCAAGTGAACTCCACATATGAGAAGGAACTTATGGCAATCACTATGGCAATCCAGAAATGGTGGGTCTACTTATTGGTCTACCTATTTACTGTGAGAACAGACCACAAGAGTATAAAACACCTACTAGGCAAGCAGGTTTTGGGCCTGGAGCAGCAGAAATGGGCTTATAAGTAGCTTGGATAAGACTTCAAAATCGAGTACAAGCCCGGACCCTCAAATGCAGCTGCTGATGCCCTCTGTCAGGCCAAGGAGTTTCAGTTAATGGGGCTATCCAGCCCAGTTTTCCCTTGCTGGATCAACTCAAGGCCGAAGCCCAGAAAACCCAGAGCTCATGAAGATCAAGGATTTATGGCCGCAAGACCCAAATCAAGCCCCAGGGCACTCGGTGTCTAATTCCACCTTCCAAGCAAGTCAAAGCACACTGAGGACTTGCTAGATTTATTCCACAACTCAGCCGCAGGAGGGCACTCAGGTGTTCTTAGGACCTATAAGTGCCTAGCTGTCCACTACTACTGTAAGGGAATGAAAAGGTCCATTCAGACCTACATCCGCAAGTGCACCACCTTCCAACACAGAAGTATAGCACTCAATCTCTGGTAGGCACTCTCCAACCTCTACCAATTCCAGAAAGAATCTGGGAGGATGTGACCATGGACTTTATCACTGGTCTCCCTATCAGTAGGTAAGTCTGTAGTTCTTGTGGTGGTTGACCGACTAAGTATGGTCATTTCATAGCTCTTCCACACCCATATATGACAGCCTCAGTTGCTCGAGCTTATATGTAGCCAAGCTACATGGCACTCCTCATCAACAGAGATCCCCTGTTCATGAGCTGGTTTTGGGAGGAATTTTTCAAGAACCAAGAGGTCAAGAAGATGCATTCTACGAGCTACCATCCTCAGATGGATGGTCAATAGGTCATTAATAGGTGCTCTGAGATGTATCTCAGATGTTTTATTGGTAAGGACCCTAAGCAGTGGATAGTTTGGCTACCATGGGCGGAATATTGGTATAGTACAACTTATCATATTTCCACTGGCATGGCACCATTTTCAGCTGTTTATGGGAAGGAATCACCTGCCTTGTTTCCTTATGAGAAAGGGTCAGCGGCAGTTGAAGTAGACCTATAGCTTACAACAAGAGATGAAGTCCTTTGGTCCCTAAAACATCACCTGATGTGGGCCCAACAGAGAATGAAGTTAATATATGATAGAAGGCACAGAGAAATGGAGTTTTCAATAAGGGATTGGGTTTATCTCAAGTTGCAGCCGTACAAGCAGACCTCCTTGGCTCACTGAGCATGGCAGAAGCTTTTGGCCAGGTACTTGAGTCCATTCCAGATCCTTGAAGGAGTAGGGGAGGTCGCCTATAAATTGAACCTGCATGCCACCTCCAAGCTTCATCTAGTGTTCCACGTATCCTTATTTAAGCTGAACCTCACTCCAGCTGTGGACACACCACCACTTCTACTGGAATTTATGGAGGAAGGAACATTACAGGTGGAACCGAGGGAAGTGATGGACTTTAGATGGATCAAGCAGAGTAAGAAAATAACCAGGCAAGTCTTAATTTCCTGGAAAGAACATACCTCCTTAGGACGCTACATGGGAAGACTATTTGAAGATGCAGCAGAAATTTCCCCAATTAAACCTTGAGGATAAGGTGCCTCCTAAAGGGGGTGGGACTGATAAATCCCAAGGTCCAGCACTGCGACCAGTGGGCCAACACTCCAAGCTGGCCAACCATCTAACCCATCACAGTGTCGGTCCAGATTTGAGCCAGCCCATGAAGCCACTAGTTAGATATATCTACACCAGAAGGCCACGCTACCCAGGTTGTTAGACACCAGCATGCATGGAATGTGATCTCAATCATTAATAATACTCTCCCTTCTCTTCTCCTCTTCCTCTCTTCTCTTCTTTTTTTCTTCTTCTCCAAGGTATCTTCTGTAAGAGGTTGAGCCCCCCTCTGAGAGGCTCAGATCTGGTTATTGTATGCCCTTGTTCATTTTAATGGGCACTCAAGATGGTATGGCATGTATAGGAATTTCTATTCCTAGTTATTCGTGTTGTTTATAATGATGATGCATTGATGCTCTTTTGGGATTTCCTCTGAACTGTTGTGTCATATATGGAATCTTATTGTTTGTTATTCATTTTTTTGATCAGTTTATTGTTGGTTATTCATTTCAGCTTTATCTCTTGGGGAACTCTTTGGTTGAATCACTCTCTGACACAGAGTACTCAAAATTGATATCGGTACGTGCTTCATTTATTAAGCTCAGTATTTGTTATCATAGGGCTTTTTTCACATTGCATGACTGTAATCTTAATTTAATTTACATTGTTTTGCAACCATAGAATTGCTGTTTAGCAATTTCTAGAACCTCTCATGTTGGTTACTTTCTGCTGGCAAAGGTATTTGCAGGTGAGGTCTGTGATCTCAGAATTGAGAGAGAGATTCCAGTCACATTCAATGAAATCATACAGGTCTCGCTTTCAGAAGTAAGATTCTCCAAATTCTATTTAGAATTTCAGCCAATTTTTTGTAACACTTTTTTTTTTCTTTTTTCTGACACCCCAATGAATGGACTGTAGCTAATCAACTAATCTGATAGTGATTCACACTTGAGAGTAGCAATGCATAATGGTTGAATAATCATTTTATTAATGATCAAATAGGAACTATCAAAGGATACAGCATAAAAATTCCAAAGAGGTGCAAGTTGCGGCCTCAAAATCAAATTAGGATTACAATTGAGCCCAAAATAAATGATCCCTATACATACACCCCTTGCATAGCTTGAAAGTCTGCCACCCCATTAACTGATATCCTCTCCCAATGAACTCTCACTGTTATATTGGAGGTTAGCCACTTGAATCTTCTCATCACCTCTCTAGAGGACCAAGCTACAGTGTCCGGCTCCTTCAGCCTTGCAGTTACCAGTTTAGAATTACCTTCAATTAGGAAACTTCCATAATTCAGTTCTCTAGCAATCTGTTCTCCCTCTAGAACTGCTTGGACCCTGCATTAACCTCATCCCCAACTCCAATTGGACCAGAAAATAAGGTTAACAATCTGACCCTCTGCATTTCTAAAAACTCCTCCAATACCAGAAGGCCCAGGATTACCAAGGCAGTTACCATCAAAGTTCATCTTGATAGAGCCTTCTTTTTGAGGCTTCCAAGCTACTATAGGATTGTCCTTAACCAAGGAAGATTTTGCAACAAATTCCCAGTTTCTCCACAAGTCGACAAAGGAGAATTGTGAGAAGAGATCCAATGCTTTAGGCCAATTGGTAGCCCTGTTCACAATGCAATCCCAAACAGTAGCCTCATCCCTCTCTTTATCATTAAATATCCTGGCATTCCTTCCCTTCCATACTGTCCACACTAAAGCATCCCTAGAACATCTCCATAGAACTTTCCCTCTCCTCTTAGGCTACTTGAAGGTAGTAGTGTGGAAGAGCCCACCAATCTGCAGAGGCACTATCCACTTGCATCCAAAAAGACCAAAAATCTGTTCTTAAAGTTGTACAACAAAATGGCAGGAGATTATTTCTAGTCCCTGATTTGTCTTTTTTTTTTTTTTTTTTTTTCTGGTGGGCATGTCTATACTTGATGTCTGTGAAAAGTTGATCCCTCTCTCCTCCCTCTTTCCCTGTTCTCACTCCCCCTCCCAAAAAACAAAAAAAGTTTGTTACTGTTGCAAAATTTCTTAGGCAGGATGATTGTTTGAGTTACTTTTCTTGTTTTAAAACCTTCTCATGTATATTATTGTATTTTTTCTTCCTGCTGGTTAAGCAACTTGCTACTTGAGGTTGGTTGATGTCTTGCTTACTGCAGTTTGGTTATATTTAAGACTTTTTTATGTTTTAACCTTTTCTTGATGAAAATTTCCATTCTTTAAATCTGGTATTAGATACTTTTTTAACCAGTAAGTGATCAATGATTTTATTAATTAAAGAAAAGAAAAAATATGAAATAATGATAGGACAAAACAAATGCATAGTAGCATCTTACTAAAGAATCAACCTAAGGGCTAATCAATGATATGTTTAGAGTATGACAGTAGGTGGCTAATTCATCATCCACTAGAAGGGTAACTCAAATGCAATGCATTCCATGAAGGAATGGCTGTGTGAAGATGAATTTTCATGGATGTAGAATTGGGGACCCAAGCCCATCTAGAATAGGTGAAGTATTCAGAAATGAATGCAATAACTAGATTTGTAGTTTTGTACTTGGGACCAATTGGAGCTGGAAGTTCCATAAAAGGCAGAACTCTTGGCAGTGTTAATTTGGGATTCATACATTCTTTAAATTTCAAGTAGATTGTCATAGAGGTTGACTCAACAGTAGTGCTTAGATGGTTGGAAAACATAAATCGAGCAATATGTTAGTTCAGACAGATTCTTAGAGAAACTAAAGATTCGACCAGAGAACTTGAAGAAACTCTACAGTAGGTTAGAAGATCAACAAACAGTTTGACCAATGCATTGGACAAACACGGGGTATAGATGGATACCCTCATGGAATCAACTTAGTTCAGACAGATTCCTCCTCATATGGAATCAACTTATGAAAAGTGATTAGGAAGGTTTGTGATGAATACCCTCTCTTGAGTCTAGAGATTTCATACCTATGATCCAAGCAGATTGCCAATCGGCCTTGGTTTCCTCCATCACAAGGAGCAATAAACTTCAATGGCTACCCAAGCCCATCACAGATAGGAGAAGCTTTCAGAGAGGCTACGTGGGATCCCATTGGCTTTGTACCCATAGACTATTACATTATGACAGAATTGAAGGCTTTAGTGCAAGACATAGTTTTCAAGCCGCCAATGTGAGGCTAGGCGACAGGGGGGCGCCTTGTCGCCTAGTCGCCTAGGCGATGGATTTTTTTTATGTAGAAAACATAGATCCTAGCGTAGTTCCCTAGGTACCATAACCATATTTCCTTGAGAATTATTCATAATTTTCATAAGGAAAGTATAGAGTTCATGTTAAAGTATAAAAATCAACATATTCATGAGAAGAAAAAGAAGGAAAAGAAAATTCAAAAAATATAGGGGCTGAACCCTTATTTTTGCTATAGGAAAAGAAGAAAAGAAAATGTGTTGATTAGAAAATGTGTAGTAGTAGTAGTAGTAGTAGAAAATGTGTTGATTAGACAAAATTTTAAGTTCTTCCTTACTTATTGGTTCAGGTTTTAAAGTCTTTGGGAGTTCAATACAGCATTTAGCAATGTTTATCTTGATCAAACCCTAACAAATAAGAAAATAATAAAAAGAAATTAGTATATAAACACACAAATGAATATTTTAGTTTAATAGTGCCTATTTTATAATTATAATGTCAAAAAACAAAGAATAAAAAAGTATTTTATAATACATAGTACAAAACTGTTTGGCGATTAGGCGAGGTGAGCCTCAAAGGGTGCCTTGTCGCCTAGGCACCTGCCTAGATGTCGCCTTGACAACTATGGTGCAAGGGTTGTAACTCATGTTGACATTGAAATTTCAGCAAGTGAATGTGGAAGTGGAAGGAGACTCCAAAGGGGTAATTGGCTGGAGGCAGTGAACTGAAGGCTCATGGAGGTTTAAACACATGGTGAGAGAAGCTAAATCTCTGATATATAATGTTAACGTCTAATTCAAATGGATCTGGAGATTTGGGAATGCACCGGCAGATGGGCCATCCACCAGCCAGACAAGGTGTAGGAAAGATGGATATTTATTGTGGAGCATCCCTCCTGAAATAGCTATTTTTAATGAGTCTTTATTTCCACGCTTTCTTAGCCTTTCCTTTCAGAAAGTTCTTGTGGAGCATCCCTCCTGAGATGGCTATTTTTGACAAGTCTTCCTTTCAGAAATTTCTTATTCCAAGCTTGTTTATTGGGTTATATGTTTGCAGCCTTATTTGCTTTATTTTGAATCAACAAAAGTTTCTTCTCTTCATCTTTTTAATGATCAAAAAGAAGATAAAAATGAATAGCTTCCAATAACAGAATTGAAGTAGTTGATGGTTCCAAAAGCATATATCAGGATCATATGGTTAAAGTGGTGTTGCAAACCCTGCAAAGGAGCTGAATATTAGCAGGTTGATCATTGAATGAAGTTTAAAATTGGTAATAGGCAGGGTAGAGGAGGATGATGGAATGTGGGATACACTAATGAAAGAAGGAATTTAAGTGACTGACCCAGTAGAACTAATAGAAGTGAACTTGCAGTGAGTTAAGGGAAGTGATAATTCCTTTGCATATGCACTTGCTAAACAAGGGGTGGGAAGGGATCAAATGTTTTGGGCTAAGTTGTAATCCTTCTTCTCTATGTGGGGAGAGTTAAGAGTGTCTACCTCTCCCTGTGCCTTTCTGTACTTGTATCTGCTTTCTTAATTCTAATAAAATGCTTCTGTTATTGATCCAGAAAAAAATATTCATACCTAAGAACAAGATACACTCACTAGACTTGCCCTAATGACATTTTAAGTCTTCTTACTTGAATGAAAGTTAGATTGGCTCATTTCCTCATCTTAGTGGGTAGCTTCCCTCCATTGGAATCCCCAAATCTTTTACCCAACCTTACAATTAAGAAGCAAATGATCCACCTTTTCACATATTAGACACTTGCCAGTTTGATGTTTTCTGGTTTTAGTTTTTGTATTTACTTAGTCCAATGTCTTGGGTGTGGATAGTGGTGTACTTCAGAGCTTTTATTGGACAGTAGCGTGGAGTGTTTTGACAGTAAAGGTAATTTTATTAAAAGTGCAAGTCGTGAAGTTGTAAAAAAGGGAATGAGAC
>NW_010729229.1:1192049-1231038 GCF_000365185.1 Nelumbo nucifera | reverse complement strand
TTTTAATTTCTTGCCCAACTAAGGGCCTCTTTGTAAATTATTAAAGTTTAACTTAATAAAATAGTGTTAGGGGTGTAAGAGGAGAGATTAAGGTTCAAAACTCTCTTTCTCTGAACCCTTATTGCTGCCATCTTCTTCTTCATCTTCTCTTCCTTAGAAGAATGATTTCTATTGTTTTATTTTGATTTCTGCATCTGTTCTAAACAGTCCTTTATTCTCAAAAGACTGTTTTTCTTTTGATTTCAACACTTGAGAGGGTCTACTTGGACCAATTTATAGCTGATTGTAGAGTTTGGTCCCCAACTTCTGATGGTTTATTTTCCTGTGCATCTTTCTTTGGTTTGCTCACTCACAATGATCCTATGCGGGTGAACTTCCCAGTGAGAGAAATCTGGTCCAAACCGATCCCTCCAAAAGTACAAGCCTTTTGTTGGGAAGTGTTCCTTGGGAAGTTTAACACTTGTGATGTGCTATAGAAAAGGAGGCAAAAAAACTGCCTCTCTCCTCGTGTGTATCCTTTGTTTGGGTTGTGGTGAAACCCTAACCCACCTACTTTTATCCTGCTCTTTTGCTTTTGGTATTTGGAATGTTGTTTGTTCTCTCTTTGGATGCAGATGGGTTCCCCCATAGGATGTGGTAAGTCTATTCAGCCCCTCTTTCCTGTGTCAACAGAAGAAAAGAGGAAAGTGCTTATGGAAGGCAGTAAGAGCAGCTACAGTATGGACTATATGGGAGGAAAGAAACCTAAGAATTTTTTCTGGAAAAAGTAAAAYAAAGGAGGAAGTTATTGAAGCCATAAAAATCAAAACTGCACATTGGGTGAAGRCCATGGAGATATTCAGAAACTACTCCACGAATGAGATCCTAAGAAATTGAGCTGAAGTAGCACAAACAGATGCACCCAAAGTACTTGTAAGCATGGAATGGAAGCCACCGGCATTGAACCAACTAAAACTGAGCTTTGATGAGAGTTCTCTTGGCAACCCAGGAAGGGCAGGCATAGGGGGTGTGTTTAGAAATTATCTGGGTGTGGTGGTGGCACTCTACTCAGGACCAATAGGTTTTGGTGACTGAATACAGGCTGAATCTCTAACCCTACTTCAAGGTCTAAAGATGGCTGAGCAGATAGGAATAACAGATTTAGAAATAGGAGACTCACTATTGGTCATTTCTTGGGCCAAAAACATCACATCAGTACCTTGGAAACTCAAATTTATCTTCAGAGAAATTGACACACTTGCAAGGAGGATTAACACTCAGTTTGGTTGGGAAACGGGATGCAAATGGGGTGGCGGATACCCTAGCAAAACAAGAGGCAAATAGATCTTCATTGTCTTGGGCAGAATTGTAACTGATTGTTGGAGATTGCAGTTCAGATTAATGTTCCTCTGCAATCTTTATCTATTGTAACTGAATTTCTCTGTTATTAATGAAAATTTCTTGCTGATCGAAAAAAAAATAACTGGTCCTGTGTACAACGAGTAACTGTACAAAAAAGGACCTCACAAAAAGTCCACTCTCAAAAAAGTATGATCAGAAAAAGTCCACACTCAAAAACTTTTTTAGCATTCTATGTATTGACAACCAGCTCCTAATGGCATCCATGGCTGAATTGATGACCTCGGCTTCAGAAGTGGATTTCTGATTAAACAATCTTCTGTTTGTTTCTGACCACACAGCCCAGAGCACTGCTGGAGGAACAGAAGCCCAGCAAAGTCTCCCTTTTTAGCATTTTTTTTTGCATTTATCTGCCTTGCTTTGGAAAGCCGTGGGCCTTGCCTTGCGCCTTGTGCCTCAGGCGCAAAATTCCCCATTGTGTTTTTTTGTGCATTGTTCTTTTGAAACAGTGGGAAGAACTGAACTTGTGGAGAGGAACAAAGAGAATTGAAGAACGAGGCACACAAGAAAGACCTTTAGGATGTGGGGTCCAAATTTGCCTATCTAGTTTAGGGGAATCCAAACAAATTTTCTCAAGAGTAAGCAACAAGGCCACAGCCTCGTCAAGCTCACCATCCATTAAGCCCCTTTTAAAACTAAAATCCCAACAACCACCCATTGGAACCTCAAGAGGTGTAAGGAATTTTAAAAGAGGTGTTTTTTTTTTTTTTATACAAAGAGACAATAAACAAAGAAGGAAAGATGTCCTTGATAGGGGAATCCCAACTCACACATCCTTCAAAAGTAATACAAAATTCTTAGAACAGAGATCATACATGGCTGAGCTTAGAAATTGAAGAAGAATGTCATGTGTAGCTTTCTTCGGTGATGCCGAAGTTTTTGAAGAGATACACAAGCATCCCAATCATTACCCTCCACTCCATGAATATTTGCCACCACTTTGTGCTACAATCTTTCTCTTTCCAATTACCTTTTCTAAAGCCATTTCCCTAGTAAGGATAAATTCTTTTTTGCCTACATTACCCATTCCCTAACCTATCTCCTTGCTACTATAGACTACCTCCCACTTAACTAAGTGTTTTTGCCCTCTCTAGATTCTCCACATGAAGTTCTGTACTTTTTCTAATTTTTTTTTTTGGAAAAGGTAAGGTAATTTTGTTAGGAAAGTTGAAGATACAAACAGAAACCTGGCATGGAAAGGACAGAAACCTGTACTTTTTCTAATTTCTTAGCCTCCTTTTGTGGTATCCTAAACACTATTATTGGCAAATTTGCAAGTGTAAACTTAATTAATGTTTTCTTACCTCTTGGAGAGATATATTTCCTCTTGCATGCTGCCAATCTTTTCACAAATCTCTCTTAGATTGGATTGCAAATCTCCTCTCCTTGGCTCCTRGAGGAAGCCCCAAGTAGTTCAAAGGCCAAGAGGTGACCAAACACCCAACGGAACCGGCTATGGACTCTAGGATACTGTCAACCATACTAAGGCTAAGTTTGGGAGTGCTTAAAATTATGTGCTTATTTGAATAAGCATTTATTTTGGGCTGGGACCACACCAATAAGAACTTATCTGCATTTGGGAAGTAAGCCCAAAATAAGTTCTTATTCTGAGAATAAACACTTATTTTCGAAGCCCAAATTTTGGGCTTATTTTTAAGTGCTTATTTCCTTTCTGGCCCATCTTGACTTGCCACATCATTTTGAAAATACCTATACTACCCCTGTTCAAAATTAGTGCTTTTTTCACCAAACACTCATAAGTGCTTATTAGAATAAGCACTCCCAAACTTGGTGTAACCCCTGCAATACAACTTTGTCAAATTTGATTTTTGAATTTGACATTTGCTCAAACATCTTAACCAACAACTTCAAATTTCTTGCCCTCCTGAGATTATCACCTTCGCAGAAAACTATTATAGTCTACAAACTAAAGATGAGTGACTGCAATGTTATTCCTTCCAACTCTCTACCCACTACAGATATCTTCTCAATAAACTCTAGAAACTATTTTTCTAAAAACATCAGCTATCAAGGTGATGAGAAAGGGAGAGAGTGGGCCCTCTTGTCTTGAATTTCTACATACCAGAAAGAAATCCTTCATCATTCCATTAACCAAAATCAAGTAGTGGCATGATTGCAAACACCCTTCTACCCATTTAGACCATTTATCACCAAATACACCATTTTTCATCACCTCTATAGGAAAGACTAATACACAAATCATAAGCTTTTTCGATATCTAGTTTGCACACAAAACCTTTGCCACCGGATCTTCTCATTTCCTCAATACATTCATTAGCAATGAGTATTTGATTGGTAATCTACTTGTCCGCAATGAATGCCCCTTGAAATTGAGTAATATTAAGAGGAGGTACAAGTTTAAGCCTTAATGAGAGGACCTTTGCAATGATCTTCTAAATGCTAGTCACTAAACTGATTGGCCTAAAATCCTTTGGGTGGACGACTTTAGACTTCTTCAAATAGTGCTAAAAAGTAACTTTGATGCCTAGGCTAATGAAATGTCTATCTACAAAATCATTAAACACCTTACATAATTTATCTTTCAGAATCTCCTAATAATCTTGATAAAAATCCATAAAAATGCTATTTGGACCTTGGGCCTAAGATCTATCCATTGAAAGAACAACTCTCTTTATTTCCACATCATCAAAATTCCTTCCCAAAAATCTTGCATCATCATAATTCAAAATTGACCACTCGGTCCCTCCAACCTTCATTTTGTCACCCAAAGGCTTTCCATCTCTCTGCTTGTAAAATGCCACTCCTTTCCATGTTATTCTTCTCAACTCTTCTCTCTATCACTCCTATACCTTGTGAACAAATCTGGTTGAGTTAGCCACATATTCTCAAGCCTAAAAGGGGTAGAACCACCCAACAACTCTTCAGGCCCTATCCTAATAGGACAATGGTCTTAGGTAACTCTTAGTCAGGTTCTAGAGACCATCCCCTCCCAATGCTCTTCCCACCCTAAGTTAAATAAGAATCCATCCAATTTTGAGCAGAGAGGATTCTTAATGATTTGACCAGGTGAATTGAGCTTGCAATAAGGGAAATATCCTTTTAACTCATGGGAATCTATAAACTCATTGAACTTCTTCATGCTTGTTGAAATTTGCAGGTGTGAATTATTTGTTTTATTGGAGAACCTAATCACATTAAAATACCCACCCAAACACCAAGGCCCATCCCATAAACCTGTAATTGCATAGAACTCCTCCAACATTTCGTTCCTCTCCTTTTGGCTTGTCAAAGAACTGTTCAACCTAAAAGCTTAAACTGCCAGGTAAGGTCCCTGAATAGGTTTTTATTCTCTAACATATCCTCTCATGTGAAAGCCCATCGGGCTTGAAACATGGACAAACACAGGCTCACCCTTACCTTGTGCTGAAATTTAATTAATTATAATGGGGGGTGAGGAGGATTGAACAATGGACCACATGGTCAAAAAGGATCTGACCATTTCAAGTAACCATTCAACCTAAAAGCTTATGTTGTTAGGTGAGGTCTCTGTATAGGTTTTTATTCCCTAACGTAGCTTTTAGGTCCATACACATGAGATTGTTCCCAAGTGAACCCCTCCAAATTTTTGAACTTTACAGACATAGAACCTACCAATCAACTCTTTCAATGGCTCCACTACTTTGGCCCCATTTGGTTTGTGGGAATAGGGGTCTGGAATTGGAATTGGAATGGGCTATTCCAATTCCAAGTGTTTGGTTAGGCGGAATTGGAATCCCATTCCCATTCATGCTGGAATGGCATTCCCCCATTTGAGGGAATGACCATTCCCTGCCCCTCCCTTGGGAATGAAATCCCATTCCTGTTGATTCCAATTCCCATTCCCATTCCTGTCTGAACCAAACAGACTATGGGAATAGACTATTTCGATTCCGATTCTGACTRCGAACCAAACGGATCCTTAAGTCCTCCATAACGTAAACTAGTCCTCCTGATGCTCCCCAGGAAGGGGCAATAATCCAGCTTATTACCCCTAAACACCATAGACTGCTAACTCATTTTCTGTCCAATTTTGCAAACTTTTTTCTGCAACAAAACAATGTCTTGCTTTTCACTTTTCTAAAGGTCATTGATCACTCTTATCTTTCTAGCACTACCAAGCCCTCTTACATTCCAACTAATAATCTTCCTGATTTCTACTATAAGAGACCCAACTCTAACCGAGGGTGCATGGGGTCGTTGGAAGCATGTTTCTTGAATACACTTTCATCTTTTCCTGACCTTTCAATTGTAATCCCATCTACTCTATCACTTACTTGGGCTGTCTCATCCTTTGATAATCTTTTCTCTTCCATTCCTCCCTCCTCTCCACTAACTTGCTTCTCCAATGATCTAAATATCTAATTCTTCCCTTCCTATTCCTTCTGTTTTAACTCTTCCAACATCTCACAAATCAATTGCCAAATTCTCTCACCCTGCTCCCTTTCATCCGTCCCTAATTGCCATCTCACAAATCCTGCCCCACTTTTCCCCTAATTGCCATTTCCCACCTCCTTTACTCACCCCTTCTGGTAATGCTCTGTGAACTGGTGTGTCTATTACAGGCACAAGTGAATCATTAGTAGCCAAAAATGGTTAAACACTCATTCCTGATTCTTGGAGTTCTGGACATGGATGGGAGAAGAAGCTGAAGACTGATTCAGTTCTTGGAGAGACTCCAAAACCTAATCCTTTTTCCCCTAACAGTTTTTTATAGGAAGTACCATCAGAGCCATCCCTGCCTTCAAATATCAACCTTACCCTGTATACCCCTGTATGCCCCTTTCTGGCTCATCAAACCTTACCCTGTTTTTTATTGCAAGTTTTCTTTGATGTTGCTGCCGCTTATTGTGTTTTCACAACATGCTACTTTACTCATTTACTCATACTTGGTAGCATCTAGTGTCTTCTTCCTCTGGAAATGGCAACTCAGTATTAAAGCTCTCAGCTTCTTGTAGATCCTCTTTTCCATTACATCCAAACTACCAATTCTTGATGTCTCAACTGAGTCAGAATTGCTGATCCATTGCTTCTATGTTAGCTTCTCTACCTGTAGATTAGGTGCATTTATCTCCGTCCTGCCTACCTGTTTTTTCTTTGAAATTAGAAGGCAGAACTTCTTTTTTCTCCCATTCCATCACTACCTTAACTGCCTATGCACCTAAGTGTATCCACCATCAGCTGAACATCTATCCTTGCCCCTTCCTTCCATCCCTCCTATCCCTCTACCGCGCTCCCTCTCACTCTCTCCATTTTTGCTGTCATACTCTGCTTGCATATAATCGTTTGCTGTTTACTACAAGCTTCAGCTTATCTTGTATAAAGTTCTCTTATTGATTAAGAAGAGAGAAAGAAGTTTGAATGAGTTGATTCCAGAAGGAACATGTTTCCTTTAAATGACTCTAACAAAGAAGAGTATTGTAGTCTTCTATCTTTTTCTTTGGGTTGTAACTGTTAGGTCTGGTTCATCAGATTCCTGCATGTGGGAATGTTGATTGGGTAGCTTTTTATCCCTCACCAACTAGTGCATGATCTCTCTCTCTCTCTCTCTCTCTCTCTCTCTCTCTCTCCTTTCTCTCCCCTCTTCTGGTTATGCAAATATAGGAGTATTAAGTGGCTAAATGGGTTAAGATTGTTGATCTCTCATATGCAGTTTCTGATGGTAATTTTCAAATATTAAATCTCTCTTTCTCTCACTCAGTATTTCTAAGCTCTAAGTTATTTAAATAGAGGTTCAGATATTCAGATTTAGGCACCGCTACATCATATATATCAGATTTATGCCGGAAAGAAAAGCAGGGTAGTTCTAAAAGTCTCTTGAGAGTTATTCAGTTTGGGAAAAACCAAGATAATTGGATGCCTTTTTGTCCAATTAAATCTTCAACTCAATCTGTTCTGTTAATTAAATTGTCAAGAAACTGTCCTAAAAGTCACTTCACACGGGTTTCTTACCATTTACTGAATATGCTTCTTGTGGTGCTTTCTCTGCAATGCTAGTACATCACATTGTTTATGTTTCTACACATACATTTACATATACAAGTGTTTAGTCAGGTATGAAAGTTTTARTAAGGTCAATTAAGGATTTTCCTACATGACCCTGCCTATTACTGGCATGTGGTGGAATCCTATGACCGACCCAAACAAATCCTAAGATATCTAGATTGGTTGCACTCACTCCCAGAGTCCATATTGAACATATAACTCTCCTTGTGTTGGGGTTTTCCTTAAATGAGCCATCAAAAGTTTAAATACTTGGGAAAGAAATGCCCAATGGAAGTTACTTTAATGATGATGTTTGCTAAATTTTCTCATGAATTGAGGGAGCCTAGATAAAATGTTTATTTAACCATGTATATGTCTTATTTATGTGTGTTTCTTCCATCCAGGTGTTCAACTACAGTAGAGTCATTACCTTCAACTCCAGTCTATTCATCAAATCATGGGTCAGAACCTGATTTACAAAAGATACGAGTCTTAGTTGGAGCACCACTCAAACGGCCCCCAAAGCACCAGATAGTGTCAGATTCTCTATTACGTGCTCTAGATCCAGAGTCCATAAACCCCAGTAAGAATTGTAGTACAGGGTCATTTCATGAGGGAGGAAGCATCTGCCCAGAAGGTTTAAGTGGTTTTGTCATATTCTGTACCAGTGATTTCACTACTGTCTTCAAGGAGGTTAATGTGAGAACTCGTAGAGTGAGATTAGTTGGTCTTGAGGTATTGAGCATTTTATTTTATGAAACATGGAAAATGCATTAAAAATTTTAATGGGACGAATGTTTTATATACTGATTTTATGTTTTTATAGGGTGCTGGCAAAACCTCTCTATTTAATGCGATAATGGGTCGGGGCAATCCAACAAGCACCATAAATCTTGAGTTGGTGCGTTCAGACACTTATACTCAAGAAGGAATTTCTGGTGGTTTGTGTTATACAGATTCAGCAAGTGTAAATTTGCAGGTGCTTTTCTTTTTCTAAGTTTCAATTTAACATTTTCTTCTTGCCTTTTTGCATTTCTTTCAGTTTCCCAAGTTGTCACTGAAGCTCCATTAATGACTGCTTGCATGAGCAATGCTCAATATGTTCACCCTTTAAGAGTTCTAATATTAACCAACTGTAATACCTGTTTCAATAATGTATGGTTGGTATTAGAAACTTCAAAAATGATCTTCTGGTAAAAGTTTACAATGTGTACTGTCATTTTGTGTTTATAAGAAACATAAATCACACACATGTAAATACGCAAAAGATAACTACTCAGGAACTCAGGTAGTAGGAGGGTTAAATATTCGAAGAGACTAGCAGGTCCAAGGAAGCAATCATTGAAAGTATAAGTTTAAAGGTTGTGCATTGGGTAAAAAAATGGAAATATTCAAGGATTTTTCAGGATTTTTTGGTGGATGGTCATGATAACTTGGGGAGTGGTTGCAGCCTCCTCCACAGTGATCTGTCAAGCTCATAAAGATTGGAAGCCTCTGGAAATAACAGATTGAAGCTAAACTTTGATGGACGCTCACACGGTAATCCAGCCTATCCAGGCCCTTTTGGAATGCAGAAGAATGGACTGATTAACTGCCCTATACTTGGGGCTGTTAGGGACTGGAGACTCCCTAAGCAGTTAAGTTTCAGGAAGTTGAAGGGACTCTACGCTGGTAATTTTAGGCCCTGAGGGAGCTAGCATGCATTGGTGGACTACATTTTCTTGGGTCAGATCTGCAAATGGATTGGAAGATTTGTTAGCCATGCAAGGGGTAACTAGAAATCAGGTGTTTTGGGCTGTAATGAAATAACCTTTTTGGGTCAAATTTCTGTCTATCTATATATTGGATGGTTTTCAAGATTATCCGGGGGGAGGGGAGGGGGACTGTATCAATGGTATATTCAGGCTCTATTTGTATGGGGGATGATTCAAGATTGGGCTGGGCTATCTGCTCTGAGAAGGTTATAGTGGAAGGCGGATTCACAGGTAGTCATTAATTGTTTTCTTCAAAACTAAATAAAGGTAGCTATAGCCATGGTTCAATAAGTAAAGAAATGTCAGATGACTTAAGTTGTGTAATAAAGACTAATCAATCTAACTTCTAGTGTAGATTCAATAAGAACAAGAACAGAGAATAGAAGGAGAAGAGAAGAGAAAATGGAGGGAGATTAGAGAAAGAGTGTGGGTCAATAGAATTGCCGCCCCACTCAGCTATTTATATATTAGCAATTTAAAACATAGTAAAGTTCCACTAATGCCTCTACTTCTTACATAAACAAACAACTAACAGAAACTGATATAACTAACATAACTAACATACCAACAGCAAACATAAATAACACAAAACAAAAATGCAGTAGTGGGGACCACAATAATCATTATTGCACTATATCTCTACACTCCCCCTCAAGTTGGAAATAGATATTAGTCAATCCCAACTTGCGTAAATCTGTTTCCAACTTGGTCTTTGTAACTGCCTTAGTGAAGAGATCAGCAAGTTGCATATCGGAGGCAATATATGGAAGACACACTTCTTGAAAAGCAACTCTCTCTGATATAGTTTCGATCCACTTCAATATGTTTAGTTTTGTATGTTGTACCGGATTATGGGCAATGTTAAGAGCAGCTTGATTATCACAATACGGCATTTGGGGCTTCTCATAAGCAATGCCTAGTTTAAAAGGTGTGGGAGGTGTATGCCTATAGGCGTGCTAGGTGAGGCAACCCAAAACGCCCTGAGGTGTATGCCAGAGGCGCTGACACCTTGTTGAGAATGTAAAGGCATTTATATCCTTTTGTCGTTTTTTGTATTTGGGTTCCTATTCAAGGGCCTATTTGTAATTTTCTTAAAATGTTAAGAAAGGCTCTTTAGGTGTGAACAGTAACACATCTGATTTTTTAGACAAACTCTTCTTCCTCTATTCTTCTTCTTCTTCTTCTTCTTTTCCTCCTCTTCTTCTTCTCAAATCTCAAGTACTTTAACTTGGTATCAGAGCATCGGAAGATCAAGGAGAGCATCTACCGTTGGTCGTGACTCACAGACGAACTTGCTGACATCAGCACGCCGCCGGTTGATGTCAGCAGTCCGTACAGTCGGCGGCATTCATTTGCGGTTTTGACCTCTTGATGTGCCTCATTTTTAGAGGAATTTTGATATATATATTTCATGGAGGTTTGAAGCTCTTTTACATTTTTCTTGGATTTTTTAGATGAAAATTGGCGAAAAATACAGATTTGGAGTTTAGGGCTTGCATGCTCGCATGGTGGGCTGGTTGCTGTTAAACCCACTTGTGTTTGAAGTGTGGTAATTTTCTGAGATTACAGGAAGCAGACTTAGATTTTTTGAAGCCCTGAAATTATTTTTGGGAATTTTTTTCTTCCCCTATTTTGCCGCCAGCACCGTTTCTTTTGTTTATTGTTGTAGCTCGTGTTTAACCTTCAAGGAAAGGTGTTTGGGTGTTCAGCTAGTGTTGGGAGATTGTGGTGTTGGTAAGAAAAGTTTTTTTAGAGGGGTGGTGATCAATGGATTCACACAAGGATGTGTACGTACCTACCTATGTCCTCCCAGGAAGTAATGACAATGCTGGAGGGCAAATTACTACTGCAAAACTTGATGGACAAATTTTCTTGAACGGTCTCAATCAGCTAAGCTCACAACCGCAGGAGGAGGTAAGCTTGGGTTTATTACCGGTGAGGAAGCTAAGCCGAAGCCTGAAGATCCAAATTATTCCAAATGGGAGCAGGATAATTTGCTAGTCATGTCATGGCTGGTATGCTCTATGCAGCCTCTCATTGCCCACAACTATATGTTCCTTCCAACAGCTAAGGACATTTGGGATAGGTTAACTTCAACTTATTCTCAAGCGAAGAACACGGCTAGAGTCTATCAGTTGTGAAGAGAAGCATGTGATATGCGATAGGGGAAGAAATCGGTGGCCATATATTTCTCTTACTTACAATTAGTTTGGGAAGAAATGGACCATTTAGAAGCTTTGGAGTGGAAGGATCTTATTGATGCTGAACAATATAGGAAGTGCATTGAGAAAAACCGAGTCTTTGATTTTTTTGTTGGACTAAATGCCAATTATGATTTCACCAGGCAACACATCCTTAGTGCTGATATTTTGTCGTTCTCCATGGCATATTCTTTGGTGCAGAATGAAGAGAGTAGGAGGATTGCCATGATGCAAGTTCCTGTCAGTGAGCACACTGCTCTTGTGTCTATAAATCCCAAACGGAGTTTTGGTAAACCTGAGGATGTAGTTTGTGAATTTTGCAAGAAGCCAAGGCACACCAAGGATAGGTGTTGGAAACTAAACCCCCACCTAAAGCCTGAGAAGTTTAAAATCGGAAAGAAGGTAAATGCTCATGTTTCTACAGCTGGTCATGATTCTCAGACTCACATGCTTGAGGGAAGTTCTTCTGCCTAGGCATCTACTCATGACACATCTGATGTGATGGAAAAATTGAGAGGCATCTTGCTCCATCTTGAAAAGAGTGGGTTCCCTACATCTGCTGGTTCACATACACCTTCCAATGCCTTTATAAAATCAGGTACTGCTCTTGCGTGTCATGCATCATCCTCTGGCTCTTGGATAATTGACACAGGAGCCAGTGATCATATGACTGGTATGCCTTTCTACTTTACCACGTATAAAATTTTTTCAGGGAAAGATAAGATTACTATTGGTGATGGATCTCAAACCTCAATCTCGGGTTTGGGTGAAGTTAATCTTACTAACAACCTTTCTCTGAAATCAGTTCTCCATGTCCTACAACTACATAGAAATCTCTTATCTGTTAGCTCTCTTACAAAGTCTCATAATTGTTCTGTAACATTCTTTCCATCTTATTGTGTCTTCTAGGATCTGAGTACGGGGAAAACGTTTGGCAGTGGGCATGAAGCCGATGGAGTTGATCTTCTTGATTAGTCTCCAAAGTTTGGGTTAATGTGTCAGTCTGAGTTCTGTCATGATGAAAATCTAGGTCAATTGAAATTGTGGCATGGTCTTGGGCATGTGTCTTTTGGTTCATTGAAATTTTTGTTTCCTAGTCTGTTTGAGTCCTTGTTTAGTTCCGGTCTACATTGTGAAGTCTATCAACTATCAAAGCAATGTAGAACCACATATTTTGCAAGTAACAAGAGAAGTAATGTTCCTTTCCATTTAATACATACTGATGTTTGGGGACCTTATTCTATTCCATGTATGGGTGGTTATAAATATTTTATTCTCTTTGTTGATGACTACTCGCGATATTCCTGGCTGTATTTGATGAAGAGCCGTGCTGAAGTTCCTTCAATTATAAAAGGCTTTTTTAATATGGTGGAGACACAATTTGAAAAGAAGATTAAGATTATTAGATATGACAATGCCAAGGAATACTTTGAGAAGCACTTACAAACTTTCCTTGAAGAGAAAGGAGTAATTCACCAAGGTTCATGTCCTCATACCCCCAACAAAATGGGGTATCAGAGAGGAAAAATAGACATGTGGTTGAAGTTGCAAGGGGATTGTTATTCCAGACGCATGTCCCAACTCGGTTTTGGGGGGATGTTGTACAAACAACTGTATATTTTATTAATAAACTTCCTTCGTGGACCCTTCATCTCCAGTCTCCTCATCAGCTTCTTTTTCTTGATGAGGATACCTTTCATCTTCCTCCTAAGGTCTTTGGGTGCGTCTGTTTTGTCCATGACATGAGTCCTTCTAGGTTGAAATTTGATCCAAAGTCTATTAAGTGTGTCTTCTTGGGATATTCTTCAGTCCAAAAAGGGTACCGTTGTTATGACCCTCGCTCTGGAAAAATGTACGTGTCCAAATATGTTACATTCTTTAAGTCTACTCCCTTCTTTTCGTCTTCTTGTCCTTCTCTTCAGGGGGAGAATGCTAGTGAAGATCGGACTCCTTTTTGTATGCCGATTCCTGCTCTAGCTGTAATTGGTATTGTCGATCCTTCTCCTTCTCCTCTTCCTCCTTGTGGTGGTAGTAATACTCCTCCTGTGCCTCCTCCTATTCCTCGGTCTTCACACCAGTGGTTCGTTAGACGAAAAAAGAGGATGACTCCAGAGATTGAATATCCATTACAATCTGACTTCATGGACTCAGGTAATCTGGATTCCGAACCTCTTGTTTCTAATACGAACTTGTTATTGAGCCTCCTAGTGTGGTTTCTGACTTTAACCTTCCTATTGCGGTTCGTAAAGCAAAAAGGACATGTGCTAAATATCCTATCTCAAATTATGCCTCTTATAGTACCTTATCTCCCTCTTATTGTGCCTATATCTCTTCCATTGCTTCTGTTTTTATCCCTCACAGTGTTACTGAGGCAGTGCAGTTCCCTCATTGGAAGGATGCTATGAACCAGGAAATGGAGGTGCTTGAGAAAAATCAGACATGTGAAATTGTTTCTCTTCTAGTGGGCAAAGTTCTTGTTGGATGTAAGTGGGTTTACACAGTGAAGCATAAAGCTGATGGCTCAATTGAAAGGTATAAAGCTTGACTTGTGGCAAAAGGGTACACTCAACCTTACGGCATTGATTATCAGGAAACCTTTGCTCCAGTAGCCAAGATGAACTCAATTCGAGTTATCATATCTCTTGCTGCCCATTATTCTTGTCCCTTGTATCAAATGGATGTTAAGAATGCATTCCTTAATGGTGACCTTCAGGAAAAAGTCTACATGGAACTTCCTCCTGGAGTGAACATCCTTGGGAGTGAAAGAAAGGTTTGTCGTTTGAAAAAATCCCTTTATGGCCTTTAACAGTCCCCTAGAGCTTGGTTTGACAGATTCAGAAAAGCTATCTTAAAAATTGGCTTTTCTTAATCTCAAGCTGACCATACCTTGTTTATCAGGAGAGCGAATGGAAAAGTGACTATGTTGATAGTATATGTTGATGACATTGTTAACACGGGGGATGATATCTTTGGAATTAATGAACTAGAGTCTTTTCTTGCTACTGAATTTGAAATTAAAGATCTTGGAAATCTTTGGTATTTCCTAGGGATTGAGGTCGCAAGATCAAAGAGGGGCATTTATATTTGTCAGAGGAAATATGTCCTTGATCTGCTTCAGGAAGTAGGGAAATTGGATTGTAAACCAACTGAAACTCCAATTGATCCCAATCATAAGTTGGGAGTTGATGATGGAGATGTCCTTCCTGACAAAGCTGTGTATCAAAGACTTGTCGACCGCTTTCTCTATTTGTATTTGACTAGACCAAATATATCATATACTGTGAGTGTGGTTAGCCAATATATTTACAAGCCTAGATCATCTCATATGCAAGTAGTGAATAGAATACTAGCCTATTTAAAAGGATGTCCAGGAAAAGGGATGTTGTATTCTAATCATGGGCATCTCAAGGTATAGGCTTATTCTGATGCTGATTGGGTAGGTTCTATTGATGATAGGCAGTCTACTTCTGGCTATTGTACCTTGGTGGGTGGTAATGTTGTATCTTGGAGAAGTAAGAAACAATCAGTTGTGGCTCGATCTAGTGCAGAGGTAGAGTACAGAGCTATGGCTCATGGAGTTTCCGAATTGTTATGGCTGAAGAACTTGTTGACAGAAATGGGAGTGCAAATTGATACTCCAAATTGATATTATATTGTGATAATCAAGCAGCCATAAACATAGCCCACAATCTTGTTCAACATGATCGTACAAAGCATATAGAGGTTGATCGACATTTCGTTAGAGAAAGAGTTGCCAGTGGAGAGATTTGTTTAACTTTTGTGAGGTCTGAAGATCAATTGGCCGATTGTCTTACTAAAGGTGTCTCCAAATCAAAGCTTGACAACAATTTGAACAAGTTGGCATGACAAATATCTATGCTCAACTTGAGGGGGAGTGTTGAGAATATAAGGGCATTTATGTCGTTTTGTCCTTTTTTGTATTTGGGCACCTATTCAAGGGCCCATTTGTAATTTTCTTAAATTGTTAAGAAAGGCTCTTCAGCTGTGAACAGTAACGCATCTGATTTCTTCGACAAACTCTTCTTCTTCTCGATTCTCAAGTACTTTAACTACCTCTAAGGCATACGCCTCAGGTGAAAGAGGCATACGCCTCAGGTGAAAGAGGCATACGCCTCATACGCTTTTTTCATGTAGCGTGCTAGAGGTGTATGCCTCAAGCACACCTTATGTACAAGGATAGAAAAAAAAAACAAAAAAGAAAGAAGAAAGAAAAAAGAAAAAAAAGGAAAGGAAAAGAAAACAAAGGGAAGGGAAAGAAAAAGAAAGAGAAGGAGAAGAAAAAACAAGAGAAAAAGAAAGAAAATAAAAGAAAAGGGAAGGAAAGAAAAGATAAGGGGAAAGAAAGTGGGTCGGGGGCTAAGGCCCCCTTTTAACTAATGCTATGCATCTTCATTCTTCTTAATATAAAAGATTTTTATTAAAAATAAAGAAAAATGAGATCCTCTTTCCTCCTCCTTATCCCTCCCTCTTAAGTATGCGCACGCCTCCTTGTGTTTGGGAGACTTATGCCTCTTACGTTCTGAACTACGCCTCATGCCTCTAGGTAGTGGAACGCCTTGCATCACGTTTGTGTGTTTTAAAACATTTTGCCTAGTTCTGCAAATAAGGATCTCAACTATAACACTTAAGCCACACCATTAACCACGGATCTATATTCGACTTCAGCACTGGAACAAGCAACAACATTTTGTTTCTTCTCCAAGAAACAAGATTTCCTCCTACAAAAGCACAATACCCAGAGATAGATCTCTTGTCATCAACCCTCCTAGCCCAATCAACATCTGTGTAAGCTTCTGTCTTCATGTGACCATTATTTTTGAAGAGTATGCCTTTGTTTGGACATCTCTTCAAGTAGGCAAGTATCCTTTCAACTACAAGAAGGTGAGTGGTTATGGGGGAAGCATATATTGGCTAACAACACTGACTGTATAAGAAATGTCTAATCATGTGAGGCAAAGATAAAGAATTTTCCCAACCAACCACTGAAACGTAACCTTGTCTTCAAGGGGCTCTCCACCTTCTGCACTTATCTTATGGTTTTGTTTAATAGGTGTGTCAGTAGGTTTAACACCTAGCTTCCCAGTTTCTTTCAAAAGATCAAGAATGTACTTCCTTTGGGAGACAAAAATCCCATGTTTTGACTAGGCTACCTCAATGCCCAAGAAATAACGTAGTTCTCCCAAGTCTTTGACTTCAAACTCTTGGTGAAGTAGTTGCTTAGGAGTTAAGGGAGTTAGTCTCGTAGGTATCACTCCTTGTCACCACAATATCATCCGCATATACAACAAGTAGAGTCAAAGAGGAGTCCTTTTTCTTAATGAAAAGGGTGTGATCTGATTGGGCTTGCACATAGCCAAATTTTTTACGAGCCAGTCTAAATCTATCAAACCAAACTCTTGGAGACTGTTTTATTCCATATAAAACTTTATTCAACCAACAGACCTTCCCTGCTTCTATACCATAGAATTCAGGGGGTAACTCCATGTACACCTCTTGCAAATCACCATTGAGGAAGGTATTTTTAACATCTATCTGGAATAGTGGTCATGAGAACTTTGCCGCAATAGACAGTGAAACTCTGATGGTGTTGATCTTGGCTATTGGTGCAAAAGTCTCCAAAAATAGTCTATGCCATAAGTTTTGTGTAAGCCCCTTTGCAACTAATCTGGCCTTATACCTCTCAACAGAGCCATCAACATTATGTTTCACTAGAAACACCCATCTACACGCAATTGGTTTCTTCCCTTCAGACTGATCAACTAACTCCCATGTATTGTTTTTGAGAAGGGCATTTATTTCTACCTTCATTGCATCCTTCCATTCAGGTACTGACAAGCCTTCCTACATTGTCCTAGAGATGGAAATAGCATCAGTAGATGCAAAAAAGACTTGTAGGATGGAGACAGATGATCATAAGAAAGAAACTGAGAAATATAATGTGTTGTAGATGAAGTACAACAACGCTTCCCTTTATGGACTGCAATTGGAAGATCAAGATCATCCAAAGGAGGCAGAGGAGGCTCAACAATATGAGGTATCTCATCTGTAGTGGGAGGTAAAGGAGTTGTGGTACCTGGATCTAGAGCTGCAGAGGAAACTAGAGTCAGCCTAGACTGTTGAGGACCGAAATCAACCTGCCTCCACTGCGTGTGAAACACTCTCAAATCCCTACACTTTTGACAAACTTCCTCACTATACTCCTCTTTAGTGATTGGGGCAAGTAATGGAACTTTTGATGYAGGAGAACCCATCTCACTACTCTCCCCTTGAGAATAAACTCTATGATGGTAGGGTACATCCTCAAAGACTGTGACATCCATAGAAACAAACCGTTTCCTAGGAATAGGTTCATAGCAACAATACCCCTTTTGATTTTGTGCATACCCAAGAAATATAGTTTTAGGATCAAATTTGTAGTGTTGAGGCCCAAGAATTTGAACAAAGCAAGTACATCCAAAGGTCTTAAGGGGAATAGTAAACAAATCCTTATTGGGATATAATAGGTTAAATGAAATTTTCATCTCTAGGACCCGTGAAGGAACTCAGTTGATGAGGTACATGGCTGTATGGATAGCATCCCCCTAGAAATGTATAGGAGCATTAGAGTTTAACATAATGCTTCTAGTCACCCCCAATATATGCCTATTCTTCCTCTTAGCAACCCCATTTTGCTGATGTGTACGGGGGACATGTGCTTTGATGGATAACCCCATGGTCAAGGAAATATGAAGCCAAAGGTTTTGCAAAATACTCTTTAGCATTATCGGATTTGAAAATTTTGATTTTGACTCCAAATTGGGTCAGAACCATCTAATGGAAAGTCTAAGTCAAGGTAGGAACCTCATCTCGAGAGTGCATGGATAAACCCATGAGAAACGAGTATAGTCATCAACAAACAATAGAAAATATCTGTATCCCCCCATAGTAGTAATGTGATATGTTCCTCAAACATTAGTATGCACAGTTTCAAAAGGAACAATACTTCTTTTATTGCTCAAAGAATATGTTGTTCTACAATGCTTTGCAAATTCATAATTCTCACATTTTAAATTAAACATTTGGACCGACTCAAACAAACTAGGAAATGGATTTTACAAAGACCTTAATGACAAATGACCTAACCAATTATGCCAAAGCATAATCTAACTCATAGATTGAGAAACAAATGACCTTTCAACTTCTTTATCTTTCCCATGTGAATGCCCTCCAAGTAGGTAGATTCTATTCGTCTCACAACCAATCCTAATCACCATCCTTGTCTCTAAATCCTAAAAAACACATCGATCAGGAAAAAAAGTAATTGTACAGTTTTGATTTTTAGTGATGTTACTAACTGAAAGCAGGTTAATACTAAGTTTAGGAACATGCAAAACTGAGGACAAGGAGATGGCATTGGACAATCTAATGTCTCCCTTGCCAGAGATGGGAATAAGGAAGCCATAAGCAATGGACACTTTGTCTCTGCCAGAGGATAAGCAATAAGTAGTAAATAGAGAGGATAGGCCTGCCATTTTGTCAGAGGCACTTGAATCTATAACTCAACAAGGTCCATTGTTACTTGGGGCTGAAGCATGATATGCTAAAGCCCTTGTACCTAAATGAGCAAAGGCTGAAGTGGGAGTAGCAGATGTAACTGGTGGCTGAGATGAGGGTGTTGAAGAGCCAACTTCACTTTCCAACTGAGACAAAGCAGCTCGGGCAGTAGCTAAAGTGTCTAGGGATGTGTCTCTTGTGCTATAGGAGGATGCATCATCAGTAGTAATGGCCACATTGGCATTTCCCTTTTTGTTTCTGAGCTTTGCTGGGATTAGATGTGGATATAACTTCCAACAAGTGTCCTTGGTATGCTTTGGCTTCTTGTAATGACGACAAACTTACTCCCTCTTATCTTCCTTCTTTATGTCCCTTTCCTTGTCACCCCTAAACTTTGGTTTCATTGCTGCTAAAGCTGATTCCATAAGCTGAAATTGCAACATAAACTTTCTCCTACTTTCTTCATTGTGCACTAAAGAATAGGCTTGAGACAAACTCACACTCTCTCTGGTGGGGAGGAGTTGCCACACAATATCATATTCTGAACTCAAACCAGCTAGGAATTCAAAAACCCTATTGGTTTCAATCTATTTTCTATATGTTTTTTGCATCCTTCTGACTTTCCCACTCAATTGTTTCTAGGTGATCAATTTCATGCCATAAAGATTTCAAGGTAGAGAAGTAAACCGAGATTGGTTTCTCTCCTTGCTTGAGATTATTTACTTCACATTTCAGTTCATAGGCCGTAGCAACATTAAGTGGCTGGGAGTAGGTTTCCTTCATGATTTCCCAAATATGCTTAGCAGTTTTTTCCTAAGTAGTTCCGGCTAATGTGTGGCTGCATAGAATTATACAGCCAAGTCATGACCAAATAGTTTTCCTGAACTCATTTGGCATATGATGGGTCTTCCTTGGCTGGTTTCTTTACATCCCTGTTTACATAGCCTAATTTCCCTCCACCCCCAAAGGCCATCATAGCTGACCGAGTCCATTCCAAGTAATTGGAGCCATCAAATTTGACAGTGGTGATTTGAAAAGTGTTTTCAGTCATGTTTCCAGCCTCCAAAACACCTTCCTTTAAGTCTTTTACTCAGTTCCCAAAAAAAGCTTATTGCCACTTCCAATCCTAGACTGAACCCTAGTCTTGAACTTTCTTGTTCTTCTCTGATTCTTCCTGATTATCGGACACTCTCCAAGACTCTACAAGCCCTTGGGCATCTGCTGCACTCTTCCAGTAACCTCCAAGAATCAGCCAATGGATCAATCTTGTTAAATTTCCAGCCCTAGGAAGTTCTCATGCAGTCGGCTGAATCAGACACACATGAGAAACCCTAGGTTGGCTCTGATACCAAGTTGTCTAATAAAGACTGTAATCAGTCTAACTTCTAGTGTAGATTCAATAAGAAAGAACAGAGAATAGAAGGAGAAGAAAACACAGAGAGGTTAGAGAAAGAGTGTGGATCAATAGAGTTGCCGCCCCACTCAGCTATTTTTATGTTAGCAATTTAAAACATAGTAAAGTTCCACTAATGCCCTACTTCTTACATAAACAAGCAACTAACAGAAACTGATATAACTAACATAACTAGCATACTAACAGCAAACATAAATAACATAAAACAAACATGCAGCAGTGGGGACCACAATAATCATTTTTGCTCTACATCTCTACAACTTATTTCGTTGTCGAGACCCAATGACAGAATATTAAGGTAAATTTTAAAATACAAAAATATCAGTCAATGTGTCATAAATTTTGGTCAACATTGACTAAATCAACTGATACACACAAGATGTATATTCAATACGGTTTTTTTTCAATATTTTTCATACAGTTTCAACTCAAATAATGTAATCAAAAGAAAAGCAAGGAATGGAAGAAAAAAAAAGCAGTTGGTCATTGGAGAGACTAGACAGAAGTGGGGAAAGGGGGTTTACATACCAGTAAGGTTCAAAGTATCAGAAATGCAAGATGTATCGGTAAGGCAATTTTAAAAGACATATTGGGATATGCTTTAGATACACATGGATACACTAGTAAACTCAAATAAAATCTTAAAAATAAATATTAATACCAATAGGTATAAGTTTTATATAATTATAAATGACTTGCTTAAAACATAAAAAACCATATTTCAAGGGTTTATCTAAATTGTATGATATTAGGGCACAATTGGTAACCATTGAAGAATAATGGAAGAACTAAAACTTATATTTATAAATCTTAATTTTCATAAATCAATATAGTTTGTGTTAATATTTATTAGTATATAAATTTTAATAATCAATTTTAGTATTCATTGCCAAAAAATCCCTTAAGAAAAAAAAGTTAGTTAAGAACAAAAATGCATAAGTTTATAACAAGCAACTATAGCATGGCTTAATGGCGGATTTGTGATTTTACATGCTAATAACCAGGGTTCAAATCCTCCTATTTGTAGGGGCCGTTTGGCAAGTCTTCTTGGGAAGATCTTTTGGTAGCTCTAACAGTCAAAAGACGCATTAGCTTTTGCATTAAGATCTCCCATTTGGTTAAGGCGTGTCTTTCCGTGTGTCTTTTCGTGCGAAGACGAATAGAAAAAAAAAAAACTTAAAAGCTCCATTTGGAGCTTCYCGAAAATCGCTTGATTTGGGCTTCTCGTGTCTTTTTGGCGTGTCAGTTTTTGGCAGCTAGATATGTCACAAACCAAACGGGAAAAGACCGAATCGCGGTTTGTTGGGCTTGCAAATAGCCGATAGACCACACGAAAAGACGCGCCAAATGGGGCCATAGTTTTCATAGCTAGTTTAATGCTTTAAGGTGTATTTAATGGCATGTTTTAACTTTTAAATTCAATTATTGATTAGAGATATTAAACATTGCATTAAATATAGGAGTTATTGAAAGAGTGGGAGTAATTATTGGAGTTATTAGAGAGAAGAGTAATTATGGGGGTTATAGGTAGTAATTAGAGAGAAGGAGCGATATTAAATAATATTAAAAATCTGAATGTATTGCCCGATGCACATAGTATACATACACAATTTTTAAATAATATTAAAAAGCCTAATTTAATGGTTTATATAAATTGTACGACATCAAGACACAATTAATATCCATTGAAAATTAATGGGACTAAAATGTCTATGTATATACCCTAATTTTTAGAAAAATCAATATAATTTGTACAAGTATTGATTTAGGGTTTGACTATGATGCTGGAAAGACATGATTCTGGAAAAAAAAACTTATAAAACAATGCTATGCAAATTTAATAACTTAGTAATTATTAATGATAATGGTAATGATGATGATGAGTTGGAGACCAAGAGATAACTCAATGTTACCTTGGTTCATTGACTCATAACAAGGGAGAGATTGATGAGGATGTCATGCAAAATGGAAGGGTAAATCGGAGCCTTATGTGATAGGTGAATGCCACTCAGGTCAAAAGGAAAATTCTATGAAACAGTTGATAAGACCAGCAATGCTGTATGGAGTAGAGTGTTGGTCATTGAAGAAACATGTCCAAAAAATGATTGTCGCAAAATTGTGTATTTTGAGATGGATGATGTGTGGAAAAACTAGAATAGAGCCAAAATTGAAGTCATTAATCAACCTAGGAGTAGCTCCAATAGGTAATAAAATGAGAGAAAGTATACTAAGGTGATCTGGTCATATACATAGCATTGTTTTAAAAGGCGTGGGAGGCATACGCCTGAAGGCACACCTCCAAGTGAGGCGCCCCAAAACGTCTTGAGGTGTATGCCAGAGTCACTGATGCCTTTGAGGCATATGCCTCAAGTGCAAGAGGCATATGCTTCATATGCTTTTTGCATGAGGTGTGCTACAGGTGCATGCCTCGTATGCCTTCCACATGCCTCACACAGAAAGACCAAAAAAAAAAGGAGAAGAAAGGATACGAAAAGAAATTAGAGGGAAAAAAGAGAAACGTAGGAAAAGGGAAGGAAAGAGAGGGGAAGAAAGTTTGGCTTTGCTCCTAGACTCCTTTGGCTAGGGGCCTTCGCCCTCCAAACCCCAAACCTCTTTTTAATGCACCCCAGTTCAATATTTTTGTGCTTTTGGGGGGGGGGGTGTCTTGTCGATCTTTATTGAAAAAAATTACTCCTTCCTCATCCCCTCTTAAAAAGGCTTACACCTCTAATGCCTCACACCTCTTGGTAGTGGAACATGTTGTGTCATGCCTCCACATTTTAAAACATCATGCATAGAAGACCATCTACAGCACCTGTATAAAGAAACAATTAGTTGCAAGTTGAAGGGGCTAGAACTAGAAGGGCTAGGGACAGACCAAAAAGGACATATGTAGTTGAAGTAGTAAGAAATCATTTAAGCATTAATAATTTAACATTGGATATGGCACTAAACATGATGGAATGACTGAGGAAAATTCATATAGCTGACCCAATAGAGTTGGGATAAGGTTTAGATGATGATGATGATGACATATACTTYTTGTATTACTCATCCAAAAAAAAAGGACATGAGACAAGCACATAATGAGGTGGATGAATGGAAAAACTAGAAAGGATAGGATTAAAAGTGAAATTATTCATAGGAACTTAAGAGTAGCTCCAATAGGTGGTAAAATGAGAGAAAGTAGACTGAGATGGTTTTACCATGTGGATAGAAGACCATCAACAGCACCCATAAGAAGTGATTTGTTACAAGTTGACAAGGATAAAAGGGCAAGGGTTAAACCAAAAAGGACATTGATAGAAGTAGAAAGGAATGATTTAAGTGCCAATAATTTAACAATGGATATGGCATTAATAGAGCAGACCGGCAAAACAGGATTCATGTCCCCATATAGTCAGGATAAGGCTTGGATGATGATCATAAAAAAAGGCATGCTTTTTGTATTTTAGCTTGTTATATTATATTTCAACATTTTCAAACCGCCGTTGACCCGGATGGTCAGACCATTCGGCCCGGGAACCGTCTAGGAAACCAGTTCTGTTTTACCCCAAACCCGGTCCTTGACCAAAATCCGTTGAATCGATCAATGACCCATTGACCCGGGCGGTCGAACCGTTGAACTGTTCAACCAGTCAACGGTTTTGACCTTTTTTATTTTAATTATTTTTTTATTTCTTTAATTTTTTTTTTCAGAATGGGCTGTCCATTCGGACTGGATGGTCGAACTGGTGGCCAGAACGGTTCCGGTTCTGGGTCATTTTTTAAAACATTGTTATATTTGTCCTCTGATATTATTATTACTGTCATTGTAATGTTGTTGCTGTAAAGATTGCTTATGATAGCATAATGGCTGTGTATACCTGGCTTCTTTCATTTCATAATTCCTATTGTTTATTTATTATTGTTCTTGTTTCGAAGGTTGCTTACAGTAGCATAATGGGTTGTAAGGGTTTCCATGTATTCACATTCTTTGTTCACAATGCTTCAACCATGTATTCATGCATCCCATGTTCAAAAGGGTTTACATGTATCCCACTGTCTTGTCCCAAAAAACACCACTATGGTTTCCTGTTATATGTTGTGGTAATCATTTCAAATATTTTTGGTTTTTAAGTTTTCAAAATTCTATTTTCTTTACACTTGCTACAGGACTTGAGTTTCGAGGCCGCTCGTTTCAGGGATGAACTGTGGATGGGAATTCGAGATCTTAGCAAGAAGACTGATCTAGTTGTTCTTGTGCATAACCTGTCACACAGGATACCACGGTACCATCAACCAAATTCACAGCCACAACCACCTCTTTCTTTGCTATTAAATGAAGCCAAAGCACTTGGAATCCCTTGGGTCCTTGCTATTACAAACAAATTCTCTGTCAGTGCACACCAGCAAAAAGCAGCAATTAATGCTGTCCTACATGCATATCAAACTTCTCCAAGCACCACAGAAGTTATTAATTCCTGTCCTTACGTAACACCCAGTGCTGCAATTACTCCCCAATCATGGGGAACTATGGATGACGGAGACAAAGGAAAGACAGCCACCCAAAAGATCATTCTTGCCCCCATTAATATTGTACGGATGCCTTTCCAAAAGAAAGCTACAGTTCTGCCTGAGGAGGGTGTGACTGCTCTTTGTCAACTCATACACCGTGCGCTTCGGAGCCAAGAGGAAGCTTCATTCAAGGTAAAGGTATTTGCTTGATGATGTATTTGATTTGCAAACCATGCAAACCAAAGCATGCTCATCCAAATACACTTGATCTTGCAATGCTTGTTTGACTGCTAATTGGTGCAAAGTTGAGTGGGCCCACATTGACATGACTTCGATGGACTTGTAATGAGACAATGTTCAGAAGGAATCTATCTCAGAGAGGCAACATGATGGACAAAAATGATTAGTTAATATTTGAACTTGCGAAGTGATTCATTTGATGGGCTCTTTTCTGTATCATTTTAAATCTTAATTCTTACTTGAATATGACAAACCTGCCAGATCATGTTATGGTTTAGATGTCCTTGTTGAGAATCATCAATTATTGGGTCAAAGACACCTCTCTGTTAGGTGTACCTTGCCCACTAGTATCCTTGTGGTCCACTTTTCCATACAATCAGAACTGTTTGGTACTTGAGCTGATCCAACTTTGTAAGCACTTGATGTGATTTTAAAATTCTCCTTTCCATGCAGGAACTTGCTAGGGACCAGCTCTTGCTAGAATTAGCAAGAGAACAGGCAATGGCAGGAGATGCAAATCGAGTTGCTCAGAGCAAGGGAAATTCCATGACATCTGCAGCTGTAGGTGCATCCCTTGGTGCTGGTCTTGGACTTGTCTTGGCAATTGTTATGGGTGCAGCTTCTGCCTTGAGGAAACCTTGAGATTTACAGTGTCCAACATTTTTTTACTGCCTAATTGAAGAGGTTTTGTTATTGGGCAAAGTGGCAAACAATATTTCCAAATCTCAGAATCAGGTTCAAGGTTCACTCCCATGGTTTTCTGAAAGGTATACGTGTATCTTATTGGTAGTAACACGAGTATCCTTGAATCTTCAGCTTCTCTCATTTGTTCATTGTATTATTTAAAGTTGTGTACATGCAATATTTCTTCTACACAATATAAACCTAAGGTGATGAATTTGTCTTTGGACTTGGGATATATGGTTGTGTAGAGAGAACACCTGGAATAAGCACATGTGCTTTCGTTTACCATTTAACATTTTCTTACTATTTTTAGACTTCTCATTATTGAAATCAACTTTTTTTTTTTTTTTTTTTACATCCAAACAGGTGGACAATTGATTCGGGGCCCTAAATGTCCCCCACAAATTCCTCTCACTATCCTATTCTTATTCTTATGGGGAAAAATTTAGCCCAAAAATCCTTGTCTTATTCTCTGATAAATTCCTCTTTTTGGGCAAGTTTTACTTTAAAATATTGAATCTTTCAATGGCCACTATCACTTGTTCACAGGACTGCAAGATTGCACAAGTGGATTAGTGGCCCACTTGATGGAGGGAGTGCTAGGATTGACCACATCAGGCCTTTACATGCCACAGTTGTGTAGGGAAATTCCCAACTTAAACCCTATTAGGGAGTCTTTCTATTCTACACGCTGGTATGCATCATGCATGTGTGTGTTTATGGCTTTTCCAGATCAAGGTTCAAATTATAGATAAGCACATTAATTGTGTTATTCCAAGGGTCTAGGAAAGGTGTTAATGATCGAAAATGGGCTTTCTTCCCATCTCATTATTTGGCATATCGGTGGGTTCAAAACCTTGAAGTGTCGTACGATACAAACTGATACATATTTTGACACTTAACCTTCGGTTCTCCACTTAACATTCTCCTTTTTAATTAAGATGAGGGTGGACTGCCAAATTAGCAATTCAAAGCAACCAGAAAGTGATTTTAGTCGTCAATGAATTGGATCAAAGCTCAGATTCGACCTGATTAAGCTGCAATGGATCTCAAATGGTTATTCGTTTATATTCAGATTGAATCTTGATACACCTTGATCCAATCAGATAATATTCCATTATGGAAGCCACTTCTAGTGGATTTTATTAATAGAAACACAATATAACAAACTCAGGCCATATTTTGTCCAAGCCAAACCCAGTTAATTGGCAAGTTACTTGCTTAAGCAGTATTGAAAACCAGCCCCAGTGCTTGAATGAAGGCCAAAGTGGAAGTGTGGAACGATCAAAAATAAAAATGGTGAGATATTTCCTTTTGAGTTGATGATCCACCCATCTCAGATTAGGATTTCGCATGTATGAATGGGGTAGGTGAAAGCAACTACATGACCCATCTTAAATAAGTTATTTTTATATCTGACTGGCAGTCGGGGAGATATTATTAGGGCTGTCTTCAATTGTCCATCCAATCCACGCCATACATTTCTAGGTGGGGACCCAACAAAAGACTAGAAATAGAATATCTTAGTTTCTGGTTCCAGGTTGCTTACATGTCATCATAATCGCTTTGGTCTCCAGCGAGTCTGTTGGATAGTTGTTCAGAATTGTAGTATTTTGTTCACCATTTCTTTTGAGCATAATCAGTAATAGAAATATAATGCTTCAATAGCAATACAATGCTTGCATCTGCAGGGTGTTTGTAAGAGATGTTTTGASTAGGGGTTTAACTTTAAAGCATTGTTGTCTACAATTTGAGTATTTCTCAGTGTGAGTTAGCTATCTATCTTTTGCCCATAGAGAGACCAGGTGACACTAAAATAAGAATAAGAATAATTAATTGAATTAACAAAATGAATTAATAATTAATACCTAAAGTTCAAAAAATTTGAACCCGAATTCAGACTTCCCGAACCAATGAACTAGGTAGGTAACCATGGTTTAAACTTTAAATTATTCCAGTTTTTTTTTTTTTTTTTCATTTAAAAGCTTTGCTGCAATTACAATTCGGAAAAGTTTTTCGAAGTTGCACATTTCAAGGGGCATTATAATTTATAACAACATCCCGCCGAACCCTGATTGTGGTTTTTTCTGATAATCGCCCCATGGGCAGATTTCATGGATACTTTTTTTGCGTAAATGGACATCAAGTCAGGTGGGTTAACTTATTAATTCATTTTTTGCTGGAACACTGATATGGAAATAGCAATGGTAGTGAAACAATCAATGC
This sequence comes from Nelumbo nucifera, assembly GCF_000365185.1. The sequence goes on along the minus strand of NW_010729229.1, from coordinate 1,203,067 downwards.
CAAATGAATGCCCTTCTAGTCAGGTGGTTTAACTTAACACAGATAATAAAAACTTCCACATAAGAACATGAAATGTGTCTTTCATCATACTGTTTATGGGGGAAACCTTAGTCCTCAATTTTTGAGTTAAATAGATGAAAATTTTGAAGGCTAACGTCATAATATGGATACAAGGTTATATATAGGGTTTCCATACAAACTCAGAGATCAAATACATGAATTGCCTATCAAGAGGAAGACCAAATGCATGACTAATTCCAGAGGTTCTATCGGTTTGCAACAGCAATATATATCATCCATACAAATGGCAAGGCAGAAGCAGTAATCAAAGTTGTTTATTAAGCAACTTGTTTGGGGCCTTGAACTTCACTATAGTGAATCAACAATTCAAATTTTCTAGAAGTTGACTTGGAATTGTAATCGCTCAATACGAGTGGTGGCTGCAAACTGTACGTCAGAAGCTGTTTTAGTGTTTGAACTCAGCAATCAAAGTGATGGTCAAGAGTTAAGTCTAGGCTTTTGGATGCAGTTTCCTTTTCCATGGTTTGTCAACTCTTTTCAATTGCCTTCTCCAATCAAACAGCCAACAATGGAAAAGATGACAGCATAAGCAACCTTATTCTTTACAAGTGGCGCAACGTGGATAGGTGGGCCAGGTTTAATGTCAACCAGGCCCAACCCTAAGAGTTAAGCCTAAAGCAAAATTGTTGACCAAGCCTGAGGTCAAGTGGAATATCTGTTCTAATCGCACTAGAATTTGATATAAGCTCAGGTTGGTTAATCTATCCAAACTAAAATTCACATAGGTGGTGTATGTATGCATATATGCAAATATACATGTATAAATGTATAGGTTTAAGTACTTCAGGAAGTACCAAAAAAAAGTCCCTGGCTAACCATTGAATGGCATTGAGATCCCGTTCCCTATAAATCCTGGTTCAACCGGTCAGTCTGATCTGATCAAAACAGTGGTCACAGAGTCCTAAAACTATGAACACCCTGTAAGCTATGGTTAGGCTCAGTTTAGGAGCATAAATATAAATATATACAGTGCAAGACCTTGTATTTTTTATTATTTTGTACAAATACTCTACAAATTTGTATTTGTACTCCTTCCAAACTGAGCCTTTAGTGAAAAGTCCAAAGAAACCAGATCGACTATCAGTCTGCCATTTAAAGGAATGCCTCCTTCACCTTCTCTGAATAGCTCATTGGAACACTTCAAACCAACTGAATTATAGTTTGACTGAGTCTTCAGCTCAACACTCCCAAATTAAATGGGCCCAAAGCAAATTAATGCTAATGTGAAACCTAGAATAGTGACGCACCACAAGGTACCAACCGACTGGTTGATAAGGTCTCCATCGGATCGGATTTAAAGTAGGATATATCTGAATCCGGTCTGATCTGAACATCCGATTGGATCTGATAGGCAAGGATCTGAATTCAAAGTCGACTGGGAAGTTGGATCTTCAGATCTGATCCAATTGGATTTGTTTTCTTTAAAAATAATAAATTATTAAAAGAAAAATAAAACGTACCAATTTAAATAAATAAAAACAAAAAATATAAATAATTTTTTAATTATTTTCATCATATATATATGTTTTTATAAAAATAAATAAATATTATAACAATTCACAAAAATACATAAAAATAATATTTATAAATAAAATTTATATGAATAAATAATACCTTTCCATGGAACAAAAAGGAATAGTGAAGCACCATTTAATAGGACTTGTTTAAACCAACTATTTATTTGTATTAATAATATATCAACAGTCTGAACTCAAGCAAAAAAGACATTGACTAAACATTCGTAACTTGAGCAGGAAGTTGAAGCTAATTGACTTTTACATAAAAGTCCACAACTCTAAAAATAAAAGAGTTGAAAAATGTGGCTGCTGGGATTCGAGCCCAGGTCTCCACGGCCACAACGTGGAATTCTTACCACTAAACTACAGCCACTGCAATACACTTAAGTACCTTATAAGTTATTGACATTTCGTATGAAAGATGATTATATCTGTTTCCTTGATTAATGGTCTTCTTTCCTCTGTGATAAACCTACAACACATCACAGATCTACCATGAACCCACAGTTCAATGCACGCTTGCGATAAATCCATTTATTAGCGAAAGCCTAAAGCAACCCCAGGACGAACCTACGATGAGGCGCACACGTACCCGGCCCAACGATAAATTCTCAATCTCTGCGGGGCCTCGGTTCGTTAAGAACTGGATCCAAATCTTACCAACACATTCGGCTTTGAGGTAACGAATGCAACAAAATGCCACATAGGTCCGATAAGATGTCACCTGCCAGAAGGTGACATCACTAGTGCCACATCGGTTAAGTAAGGTGTGAAGGGGTAGTAGTACACGTGGGTTATGAGGATCTCCGAGTGAAAGGAAAGTCAATCTTCGGCCAGATCCTCATAGGGACATGCGACGAAACCCCAGCAGTACCCTTAATAATTGACAACGGATCCAATATTCACTTTCCTACTCGAACACAAACGCCTTTAAGTCTTTCTTTTTTGGATCTCGGGGTCTTCCCCGATAAATAAGATCCTTCTCATAACGAAACTCATTCACCCAATCACCATGTATCCCCATCACTGATCCCTTACCCCAACATTCTCTCAAACACACCGATTGAACCATTTCCGGCTCCAGGCCTTCCTTTGTCTTTTAATGAGACCATCACCTTTAGCCTAACCACCACCTTACACTACCGGCTTCAGGCCTTCCTTTGTCTTTTAATGAGATCATCAACTTTAGCCTAACCACCACCTTACACTACCTTGAAAAGAAACATTGTTCGTTTTCTTCTACTTGGCGTTGGTGTATTCTTTTAACAAAGAGGTAAGAAATCATCTTTAATTTGTTGCTCAACCATTAAAGAAAGCAAGATGGTGAAATCACAGAATTGGACTGAGATTCAAATGCAATCAGCTTTACAAATCTTATTTTTGTTTCCAATCATTCCTCCGGGTGAGGATCTTTACTTAACGGCCTCCGGCAACTTCTTTCTCTTTTCATCGAATAACCGCCATGAAGTGATCATCGTTAATCTAAATAACCTTAAATTTCCTAAATTTTAAAAAAGTTCTCAGCTCTCTCTCTCCCTGTCTATTTTCACTCCATCGCTATTGCCAAAGAAGACAAAGTTGTCATTGCTAGGAAGTGATCGTCGTTGTCTTTGTACCCTTGAAGCACCGCCACCCAAACCCAAAGAAGCCACCACGTAGGGCTTATTTTCCATGAACAGACCCCTAAATCCATTACTACTCAAGAAATTAGATAGAATTGAAGAATACCCATTAGAACCCAAATGATAAAACCCTCTAGAATTTAAGGGAAAACAATCCAACTTGCATAAAACATTGAAAAAATTTATGGATTCTTGAGCAACAGCTGAAGTAGGCATTGTTTCATATTGCAGGTCCTATCGGAACTCGACCCATCAATCCATGGGAATCCTTGTCGTGAAGAAATTAAATATGGATTACTTTAAAAGAAAACAAAATAGAAGTAATGCAGTAGAAAACGGCAAAGGGGAAGAGCAAACAAAGATGAAATGATGTGACTTTATCAGGAGAAAGACACCAGACCAGGAGAATGGGAGTTAGGGGTGGTTGAGACTCAGAGAGAAGGGAAGGAGACGAGAGGCATTCAGATGAAATCTGACAATGGAATTGAGCCACAGAGAGAGGACTGGTGTGCAGAGAAGATTCTTCATTGTTCCATGTGCCTTTTCTAAATGAATCCATCGAGAGATGGTGAATGGTGACTGGAGCTGAAGTGAAAGAGATGCCTCGTAAACATAAATCTCCTAAACCAGAGATCCTCTCATGTGTTGATGCCTTCTAAAGGGGTTTCTTACAAACTCACTTGAATATCGAATGTGCGATTAGAAGTTGCAGCCTCGGAATGTATGTTTGCGAGTTTGGCAGTATTTTTCCGAAAGTATTACACTGTTATTGCTATCGCCATTGTTGAAGCTATTGAGTACCTTTAATGGGTATCGAGTCTTTTTCATGTCATTGTCCACTCTATTTTGTCCATTCGTCTTATAAGAAAATTAGATGGTAGGTGAAGGGCAATTTTGCTATTTTATATAATACTTTACGTTCGTTAACGGTTTTAGACCAATTTGACATTGCCACTATTCCCAAAGTTCAAAGTACAAAAGTAGAATTTTCCCTATTTTTTTCTTCATGTTTCATTAAAAAACAAAACGAAACAAAACAACTTCATCTTGATGCTAAGCAACATTAAATGTTTTATAAAATCTTTGATAGTATTATAAACTTGCTCTTGTAAACATTGTACAATTGACTTGTAATTGAGATTTAAGTTTATTAGCCTCTCTATATATAATTCCAACATTTCAACGCATATGATAAATAGATAAAGAGATGAGATCTTTTTGTCTTATCTCTGAAAGGTTTGATTTTTTCACTTGGCACCCAAAATTTACTATTTAGCACATTATAGTTGTTAGGTATTCCATTATTGGTTTAACTTGACGCACGCAATATCAAAATATAAGTATGATTATTCAATAATATCTTATTCTAATTTATGATAAGTTAATTAATATGCTAATAGTATATTTTTGACATATATATAGGGATATACATTCAAGAACTAGTCTTAACTATTCTTTCTTAATTTAGAGGCAACATTCTATAAGCTAGTAGGTCTAAATTGGTTAGAATTCTTTATAGTTTTTGGATTTAGAGTTATAAAAGTTTTGTTTAATTTGTTAATAATCCTCTTTAAATGTAAAAAATAAAAAAAAAGGAAAACTTGAATCAATCCTATAATTGATTTTTCTATTTCTCCCAAAATTTTTGTAAGAAAATGGCTTATAGGTCATTTAGCCTGGTGCTTTAGGGTCTAGTACATGATTCAATACTTCTTTGATTTCTTTTGGTGTAGTTACTTTTGTTAGTTTAGTATTATTATATTTTCTAACTAATATACTATAATATAACCTCCAAGACTTTTGATATCCCTTCAATGATGATTTGAAACTATGTCTAATACATTCAACAAACCAAGGTTTTTATTATACCATCTTGATTATCATGTCTGATTCCATCTTGTCTCTAAGTGGGTTTTCTACCTAAACATCATTTATTAGAGAAGAATTTCTATTTAGGTTGTATGATTTTATACTTAGAACAAAGACACTTTCCATATTCATCCTAAACCCATTCAAGAGTTGAATATTAAAGTTTTATTACAACTAGGATTCCTCTCCAAGAATCCTTATTTAGCTAGGGTTCTCCCATATTCATCCTAGTGTTATCCATGGATTATTATATAGGAGTTTTAGTGTCATTGGGAATGAATGACCCACCTTTTTAGTGAGACACAACCTAATTGTTTCTATGAAGTAATCTTTTCTGTAGTGTTTCTTCTTAGAGTTTTACTTATTTACTTTTTTAAAGCAATTCTACAACCTTTTCTATACCACTTCTTTGTTTTGCTTGGTTATTTTATAGTTATATGCAAGGTCCCTTTGTTTTAAGTCGACACAACCTCTAAATAAGTAACCTTTAATTTTGACTAAATCACATAATATTATCAATAGAAAAGAATTTAGTTTAAGTTCTAGCTACACTATTAGGGTTATACAACAACATTACATATTTTCAAACATGTACAACCCTAAAACCTAATACAATTCTCTACCTTAACCCAAACTTTGGTATAAAAGATTTCCTTAGTAACAAGGCCATTATTTTTTATCACCCTTATTCCCTTGTTTTTTGTCCCTCGTGACATCTTGTCTCATTCTTTAGTGATAAAAGAACAAAACTTTTTCTAGCGAAGCAACGCCTGAAGGGTTCTATAAACCAAAAGCGAGAAGATAAGAAGTAGAATAAATAGCATCCGTTAGCTAAAAATATTGATATTGACATGTGTTGACCAATTTTAGGATTAGATAAATCTTATTTTATATTTATCTCTATATGTTACTCAAACCATTAGAGACCATGAGAGTACAAGATCCATTTTGTATTTTTGAGGAAAAAAATAAAATAGGGAGTACAAAAGAATATAAGAGCACAAGATCCCACAATCTTATTTGATGGAGACCAATGTCTCAATATGATATTTATTTGTGTACATCCCATGTTTGGTAGTCTAACTAGTTTTATCTAATTTAATAAAATCACACCCTTTTCATTGCTTGGCATTATCATCTTTAAGTTATTTTCTTTTTTTTTTTTTAAGTTTACTTACCTTTGGAAAGATTAAGTAACTCAAGAGAATCATTTTGGAATATGTAATTCATTCATTTTAAATCTCAACATCACAATGGTTTTAAATTAAGAATCTTAGTCATAGTACTTCTAAACTATATGATATTCTTGGCAATGCATTCCACATAGAAATATATACCAAAATGCTCCCTTAAATATTGTTATATTGCTTCTATACACGCATAACACGTCTCCCATAACTCCTTCCATACTTTTCTTATAGAGTTATAAGTATTACAATAACCTCCTATTGGTGACATTTTCCTCCACCTTCTAAGTCTCTTGAGTTTTACTTTTACAAGTGTCCTTTGTATCTTATTATACATTTTATTCTTCATGGGATCAATCCTTTATAATGGGAAATCATGTTGAATCCATCATTTCTATCACCCCCATTCATTCTCATCTTTTATGATATGTTTCCTTGAAAGGTGGTTGTTCAATAGTTCTTGATTCATCCTCTTGGGATATTTTAGCAAGTGCAGGTAAAACAAATACCCAAGAAGAATAATTGACCAAGGTGATAGGATTTTTTGACACAAATATCCTATAAGTCATTTTCTTAAACTTTAATAATTTCAATAAATCATAGACGAGAATTTGACATCTAGACCATTATTTGTAATGAAAGTCTTCAAAAAGTTTTCAAAAACAGGTGGCATGATATGAATTTAGTTCCATGCTATAATAACATGTTTTGGCCGTGCTTGTCCGCCTTGCAACCAACCATGACCTCAATTAACAGAAGCCCCAACCCACTTACGGCCTTTACTATAGCTACTCAACTAGCCTACCCATAATAGCCCTAGATGCGATCCTCCCCAACCTTAGCCTATGCCCCTATTGTGGTAGCCCTAGTTATTTTGTTTGTAGCCTTGAATTAAGTCCATTCAAATGGAACCATTACACTTTTGTTAAATTCTTTTTCATATTCTCATACTTTAGTGTTCACAACATAGAAATCCTATAAAATAAGCTACCAAAAAAAAAAAAGAAAAGGAAAAACCTAAGACAGAGGACATCAAAATCATTCAAGTACCACATCATCTTGAGAACATTATCTCTAATTGGGGTTCCCTCTTGCATTAGTGTTTAATAAGACCTTCATGGTCATTTGCCTTGCAATTTTATGTTGTTTCCCAAACATCTTTTGTAAGTTGTCCATGATGTCCTCAATAGTGGTAAAACTTGTATGTTGTTCTAAGGCATTGTACATGAGGTTAGAATGTAAAACTTGGCCATCTCATTAGCATCCAACCATTTCTTATGATTATTAATATCCTCATTAAGGGCATTAATGTTTGAAATTTTATGCTCTATTTTGAAATGAAGGAGATCTTATCCATAATGAGAACAAAGTCCAAATTGCATTTCCAATCAATATAATTGGGTCTTATAAGTTTGTTACTATCCAGGGTTTTGGATGAAGAGGTCGTTGCTTGGAGTCAGGTTTTTTGTTAGTGTTTTACTTAGTTTGTTTTCTGTTTCAATAAACCCTAGTTTTTAGGGATGTTATTATTTGACCTATTCCTTTGCTTTGTTAATCACTTAGTTAAGATAAAGCTAACGTGTGCTGCTTTTATGCTTTCTGTTAGAGTTGTAAATGGCTATAAAAGCTAAGTTCATTTTCAATAAAATAGTGCAAGTCATTCAGTCCATTTTGTTGAGCTCTTGTTATTGCATTCGATTGTTGCATTCAATTGTTTCCAACATACTAGTATCAGAGCCACACTGGGCCTGAGAGAGAGGAAAGCCGCAGTCTTTCGATTGACTTGTAAACACAGGAAAGTTTGAGAGAGATGTCGAGTGCAAGCGAAGGTCCTTTCGTCCAACCAGCCATTCCAYGTTTTGATGGTCATTACGACCATCGGAGCATGCTCATGGAGAACTTCTTAAGGTCCAAGGAATATTGGAGCTTGGTCGAGACAGGATATGAAGAATTGAAAGCAGGTGAAGCTGTGACATCAGAGCAGCAGAAGAGGCTCGAAGAGATGAAGTTAAAGGATATGAAGGTCAAGAATTACCTGTTTTAGGCAATAGACAGAACAATTCTTGACCTTCATATCCTTTAACTTCATCTCTTCGAGCCTCTTCTACTGCGCTTCTATCATAGCTTCACCTGCTTGCAGTTCTTCATATCTTGTCTTGACCAAGCTCTAGTATTCCTTGGACCTTAAGAAGTTCTCCATGAGCATGCTTCAATGGTCATAATGACCATCAAAACGTGGAATGACTGGTTGGACGAAAGGACCTTCGCTTGCACTCGACATCTCTCTCAAACTTTCCTATGTTTACAAGTCAATCGAAAGACTGCGACTTTCCTCTCTCTCAGGCCCAGTGTGGCTCTGATACCAGTATGTTAGAAACAATTGAATGCTAGAGTGACACATCGAAACAAATCTGGGATTCGATGAAAAAGAAGTACGAAGGGAATGATAGAATGGACCGGTCAGTCCTTCAAGCTCTGAGGAGGGAATTCGAGACTCTCGAAATGAAGTCAGGTGAATGTGTTACTGAATATTTTGGTAGAGTTATGTCAGTAAGTAACAAAATGAGATTTCATGGGGAGCAAATGCGTGATGTCACCATTGTTGAGAAGATTCTTAGGTCCTTGACAGACAAATTTACCTATATTGTTTGTTCTATCGAGGAATCTAAGGACATTGACACGCTCACCATCGATGAATTACAAAGTTCATTAATTGTACATGAGCAAAAGTTTCACAGGAAAAATGGGGAGGAGCAAGCTCTAAAGGTGACCACAGATGAGAGAGTTGGAGCAAGAGGACGTGGCAGAAACAACTATGGAGGAAGGGGAAGAGGCAGAGGGCGTCAAGCCTTCAATAGAGCCACAGTGGAATGCTACCGATGTCATCAACTCGACCATTTTAAGAATGAGTGTCCTACATGGGACAAGGAGGCCAATTATACCGAGTTGGATTAGCATGGGGAAATGTTGTTGATGGCTTACATAGAAGGGCATGAAGGAAAACGTGATGATGTATGGTTAGACTCGGGCTGCTCAAATCATATGTGTGGAGATGCTATGATGTTTAGTGAATTAGATGAGAGTTTCAGGCAGCAAGTAAAACTCGGGAATAACTCCAGGATGACAGTGAAAGGAAGAGGAAATGTCAGACTACAGTTGAATGGCTTCAACCATGTCATCACAGAAGTCTTCTACGTGCCAGAGTTGAAGAATAACCTTTTGAGTATCGGACAGTTATAGGAAAAGGGGCTAGCCATTCTAATTCATGGCGGAATGTGTAAGATCTACCATCCAGATAGAGGTTTAATTGTTCAAACTGCTATGTCAGCAAATAGAATGTTCATCTTGCTAGCCAATACACAAGAGAAGAAGGAGGCATGTTTTCACACAAGTGCACAAGATCTCACTGACTTATGGCATCGCAGGTATGGCCATTTAAGCCATAAAGGTCTCAATACCTTGCAAACCAAGAATATGGTACGTGGATTGCCTCATCTTCCCCCTACTACTATGGTGCGCACTGATTGTTTGAACGGAAAGCAACACCCAGACCCCATTCCTAAGAAGAGTACATGGAGGGCAACCCAAAAACTGCAGCTCATACATGCAGACATCTGCGGTCCAGTGGCTCCCACATCAAATAGCAAGAAGAGGTATATCTTATTCTTTATTGATGACTTTAGTAGAAAAGCATGGGTTTACTTCTTAGTTGAAAAATCAGAAGCTTTGAATTCATTTAAATGCTTTAAGAGACTTGTTGAGAAGGAGGCAGGCATGTATATCAAGTGTTTACGCACTGATAGAGGGGGTGAGTTCAACTCAGAGGAGTTCAATGAGTTTTGTAGATAGTATGGTATCAAAAGGCAGCTTACCAATGCATACACTCCACAACATAATGGAGTGGTCGAGCGAAAGAACCGGATAGTGATGAATATGGTTCGTTCAATGCTCTCAGAAAAGAAGATCCCTAAAACCTTCTAGCTTGAGGTAGTGAATTGGGCCATGTACGTGTTAAATAGAAGTCCTACAATGGCAATCAAGAATATCACTCCCAAAGAAGCATGGTCTGGTGTGAAACCCACAGTGGAACATTTTAGAGTCTTCGGGTGTGTGGCACATGTTCACGTGCCAAACACTAGGAGGACTAAGCTAGAGAACAAGAGTTTTGGATGCGTGCTTTTGGGAGTTAGTGAGGAGTCGAAGGGCTACAGGCTGTATGATCCGGTGGCTAAAAGGGTGGTGACTAGCAGAGACATAGTATTTGAGGAAGATAAACAGTGGGAGTGGGACACTAGCTATGAGGAACAAGTGTTGGTAGATCTTGAGTGGGGTGATGACAAGAATGACACAGATGATGAGCATGAAGCAGAAGGTGATGAGAATCTTGAAGCTGCTAGTGAAGGCAATGAAGAAGCTGTGGGTGATGAAAATCATGCAATCGAGAGTGTTGTATCTAATCTAGTGAATGCAGAAGGATCTGATGCTAGAGAAAGAAGGGTCAGACAGGCTCCTATTTGGATGGAAGATTATGTCAGCGGTGAAGGACTATTGGAGGAAGAAATTGAGCTCAATATGGCCCTTGTTGCTTCTATAGATCCCATCAACTATGAAGAGGCAGTGAAGAGTTCAAAATGGAGATTGGCAATGGATTCGGAGATTAACTTAATTGAAAAGAATCAGACCTGGAAACTTACTGACTTGCCAGCTGGTGCCAAAACCATTGGAGTAAAATGGATTTATAA
>NW_010729229.1:1152049-1189549 GCF_000365185.1 Nelumbo nucifera | reverse complement strand
ACTATTTCTAAGTAGTTGCTCGCAATCAATCACTAGGGTATGTTAGGGATTCCTAGATCATTTAGGATACTAAAGGATAAGCCCTAGAAACTTTCCTAAGAGTCATAATGATACAAGGACTCTTCCTATATTCATTCTAAAGGCATTTGAGAGCCGAATACTAGAGTCCTAGTGGAACTAGGATTCTTCCCTATGAATCTTCGTTTAACTTGGATTCTCTCATATTCATTCTTGTGTTATTTAGGGACTTATGTAAGAGGCTTAGTGTTACCGGGATTCCTTTACCAAAGTCCTAATTCGACTGGGACTCCTGGCTAGAGTCCTTATTTGAGTCAATTACTTGGCAATAACACTCTCCTCTTGTTTGAAGGTACAGATTCCTTGTTGGAGATTCACAAAACCATAGAACCATTCATAAACAACCAACATACCTTGTCTCTTAGTCATAGGTCATCAACAGATTTCCTCGTGGTACATCAAAGTGATTGATTGCCATCCTATAATCCTAGATCTCCTTAGGTCTAAGGACTGAAAAGACTTTGCATAAGAAAGATTCATGCAACTAACAACGAAAGATAAATTCTTTCATGATTTTTTCTCCAAATTTGTTCATACCAATGTGTATCCCAAATCACACCCACATGGTAGTTCACAGTGCTACTTTAATGGTTAAGATCTCACCACTCTACCCAATGGGAAATATCCATGTTATAACCTTTGGAGTGAGTGCTCTAGGCTCACCCATAGTTAGGATGTTTTAGGTTTATAAGAAACTGGGCTATCTAAATCTCTCATAATCAATTTCATCTATTAATTGGATGTCCTACAATAATTATAAAGAGCATGCCTCATGAAAAAGCATAAGTTTTATTAGCAAAGAGAATGTAAACAAATACATTTGGCTTTGAATGAACATATGGAAATCCTATTTCAAACATTCTATATATGGGGATAAAACAAGTCTCCCATTAGTGGTATTTAAAGCTTCACCATGTAATTTCTTCATTTGGTTTTTTTAGTGAATATTGTTGACCAATGTATATACATCAAGGTCTGTGGAAATAAATTCATCTGCTTAGTCCTATATGTAGATGATATTTTTCTTGCTAGTAATGATTTAGGTTTGATGCATGAATCAAATTCGTTTTTATTGTCTGAAAGACAAATGTATTTTAATGATAACAAATTCACCATAAAGATTGTGCTAATCATGTTTGAATCTTATAGCCTCTAATGTGCTTAAATGGGTTAAGTAATTATAAATGTTTGAAGTATTATTTGACATACAAGTGTTAAGGTTCAAAGATGTTGCAAGAGGAAGAAAGATGAAAGAAGGTTGTGCAATTCCAATCTTTGATCAACTATTTAACTCAAAGAAATCAACAACCAAAGGAGATGTCATAATAATAGTTTAAAGGTATTTTGAGAATCAAGCGACTAAAATTAAAGGTAGATCAATTATTGCTTGTATTTCAAAGAATTGATCAACTCAAGATGAGTGGTTCATGATGGAATAAAAGAATTTCACTCAAGTGCCAATATATTAAGCAGCTAGCACATTTGCACATCAATGACACAATTAACCATTTAGGGTTGTTTCAAAACCTTACATATAGACCTTAGGAGGTGAATATATGACTATCTAACCTCAGACTCTAAGTCTTGATTGGTTTGGAGTCCTTCTTGGTCAAAAAGATAAATTATGAAAAGCCTCTAGGTTTAAGGGATCATCTATATGGAAACAAAGAGTCAATTCATGAACTTTATGAGTTGAGTTAACATATGGTAGCCGGCCCGTGGGACCATAGGAAGGGAGTGGGAGTTATCACCTAATTTTTGTGTGCAAAGTTAAGAAAAAGAGGAGAATAGAGAAATATGAAGTGGGGGAAATTTTGAAAACCCTTTTGTCTAAGAAAACAATGAACTTTTGGTCTCAAGAATTCCCTAAATAACTTTAAAAATAACTAGGTTCAGGATTAAGGTAAAAGTATGGAAGGAGTTAGGTACCAAACCCACCTAGGGCCAAAACCCTAGCTTCTATTTCATTCCCTCATTCTTTAAAATAAGTTAATATGCACTCTAAACTATAAACTTATGAAATAGAAGGGGTGCCTCATGTATACTTAAACCCGCTAGAAAAATCTAGGGTAAATTCAATTCTATATGACATGTTATTATGCAAGGAACTTAATACAAGTAAATGTAATTCTAGGGGATTAAGTGGCATAACACAAATTGCTCAATTGAGCGTTACAAGATTTGTCTAATTGCAAAATCATTTAACTAGAAGGAAGGACTAGACTACATTGAAACATTGAAATCTTTGCACTTACTACTATTCAAGGTTGATTCTTCATTAACTAAATTTGGATGAAAGGAGGAAACATAGATATGCAAGCTCAACAAGTCTATATATAGACTAAAGGAGGCAAGTTGTTTAAGTTTTTATGTATAAATTGTCATTGGATTTGCATTAATAAGGTAATAAAGTGATAAATCAATACAAGTGAAGGTACAAAAGGTATAGAGAAAAGGTTGAAATTAACCTGATATAAGAAATAGAAAAATGGACTTAAGCCTGTGGTTGTTAAGATCGCTACTAAAAGGAACTAATGAGACGGCCCAAACAGCATTTGGAACACCGTATAATAGGGTCATGTAATGTTTGGCGAAACCAAAGGTGGCGCCCTACAATATCTAAGGCGGTGGTTCGGAACACCAACTAAAAGGGTCACCCAATGTTTGGCGAAGTTCTGACATACCATTTGCGTTAGAGATGTTTAAACCGCCTCAGACCAGCAACCAAATGTGGTGGTCTTCGTTATTTGAGCCAGCGGTCTTTACCTAAGCTAGCAACCAATTAGATAATGGACTGAAGACCACCTCTAAGGTGGTGGTCTAAAGGCCTTTTCTTGTAGTGTTGCAAGTGGTCTGTAAAATTGTAAACCACTCTTAGAGAAGCTAACTATGATCAGTCAAAGGCATATTACTCTTTGTTTGTCCAATCCTAAGATGAGAATAAAATAGATGTCTTAGTTTACATTGATGAGATCATTGTAACAAGAAATGATCTTGAAGAAGTCAATGGGATCAAGCAAATTCTCAAGAAGCATTTTAAGTTGGAAGATTTTGGAAATCTAAAATACTTCCTTGGCATATCATAAAGATGCCATGTTCTCAACATGGAATTTATCTTTCTCAAAGAAAATATACTTTTCAGATACTTGAAGACATAAGTTTCCTTAGGTCATTACTGGTAGATTGCAGAAGCACAAGAGTGCTCATGAAGGAAAACTTGTACCAAATTCATCTTCACAAAGATGGATCTTGATCCAATTCATGGATAAGCCACCCATACCACACATGAAGGAAGTATAGAGTGATGAACTACTTAAAGAAGATAATAGGACAAGTAGTCTTACAATCAATCTCAAGTTCAATTAAATTCAAGACATCTTGTGATTCAGATTGGGCATATTGTAATGACACATAAGTTCATGATCTTTAGTAGAGCCTACATAAGGTCAATGGTGAAAAATATGTTGTCAAGAATAGCTCTTATACTTAAAGATGAGGATCAATCACCCATAGCCAGCTTTACTATATACCATGACAATAAGGCAACCTTGCACATAAATTCAAACCCAAATTTTTTTATGAATGAACTGATAGTACATTGAGATAGATTGCACCTGGTTCGTGAGATTGCAAGTGGGCATCATACAAATGACATATATTTCTACCATACATTAGCCCACTCACATTTTTACCAAGAAATTCGTGATCTTTAGTAGAAGCTAGATAAGGTCAATGGATATGTTGTGAAGTACAATAGCTCTTACACTTAAAGATGGGGATCAATCACCCATAGCCAGCTTTACTGTACCATGACAATAAAGCAGCCTTACACATAATTTCAAATCCAATATTTTTTAGGGATAAGTTGACTGCACTCCACCTCAGAATTTTGAATTCAACTGCAGACCTATAACAATTCAAAATTATAAACACCTCCACTTATAACATTTATATCCACCTGTGAATTGACACCTACCCCAATTGTATGGTGGAGCTAAGATTTCTGGGGGTAGACTGAACAGTAAAAACTCCTATTTTTCTATGAACAAACCGAATACATTGAGATAGACTGCACCCAATTCATGAGATTGGACTTGATTTAAGGCAATCACATTATCTCCTTGGCAAGTTGGGAGTGTTGAAGATTGGCCAGGTCACAAGCACAAGGGAAAAATGTATTTGGACTTGATTTTAGGCAATTATGAATTGCCATATACCCATATATTTGTACTCTCTTTATACTTTTGATTTACATTAATACAACATGCACTTTTTACCCAGTCCAGATCACCTCCCACAAAATATGTTCCGATACCCTCCCAACATGATCTGACACCGCACATCTCATACATGATAGGCCCCATTTTTATGATGGGTTACATAGTCTCATGGTGAGGTTTTGAGGGTGTCGTTACATGTTTCGTTGGCCGTGATCCCAATTCATTTTTACCCCTCTTTTGGCCAATTGCTCTTATTACAGAATGTACCTTAGTGGGGCAACATGATGGGCAAAAATGATAAGTTCATATCGAACTTGCAAAAATAATTCATTTGATGGATTTTTTTTTTTTTTGTTTCCTTTTAAATCTTCTTCTGACATGAAATATGATCAATATTGTTTGGTTTGGATTTTTTGGCGAGTAGCCTCAATTATTGGGTAAAAGACACCTCTATATACGGTGTACCTTGCCCACAACCACAAGTATCCATGTGGTCCACTTTCTTATATAATTAAAACTATTTAATTAGTACCTGGAATTTTCTCTTCCTCTATAACAAGCTTTATGATTAAGCTTATTTTCAGTTTTTTTTTTCTTATGGCATTGCATAACTTAATAGCATATCAATTTGAGTTAATCCAACTTTGTAAGACTTTTGTGTGATTTTGAAATTCTCCTTTGCATGCAGGAACTTGCAGGGACCGACTCCTGCTAGAATGATCATCAGGCAATGGCAGGGAATGAAACTCCATTACACCTGGAGTTGTAGGCGCATCCCTTTGTGCAGCCTCTGCCTTAAGGAAGGCTTGAGGCTCACAATGTCTAAATAGAGAAGGTTTTGTTGTTGGTCAAACAACACAATTTCCAGATCTCATAATCAAGTGTACGGTTTACTCCTAGGTGTGAATATTATTCAGTTCAAACCGAAATATTGAACCAAAATCAAATTTTGTTATATAATATGTAATATATAATATTATTATATAATACAATATATAATATATAATAATGAAATTTGGTTTCATAATATTAATAAAATTCAGTTTAAACCAAAATAACTGAACCAAACCAAAATTTTTGGTTTTAGTTATTTCAATTTTTCTATAATTTAATATATTCAATTTTATTTTTAATCGAATAAACCGAATGTTCACCTTATTTCTTTTTCTTTTTCTTTGTGTTCATGGGCCTTCAAAAACCTTTCAGCCACTTGTTGTATACTGTTAGGTCTGGAGTCCGGGTTTATGATCCACCCAACTGGTGGCCTCAGACTAGGATTGCGCATGCATAAATGGGGTAGGTGAAAACAACTACATGACCCATGTATTAAATAAGTGATTTTATACAGGCTGGGAGATTTTCTTAGGCTAAAGTCTTCAGTTGTCCATTCAATCCAGGCTATACGTTCTTTGCTTCTAGTTGCTTACATGTCAGCATCATCACTTTGGTCGTCAGTCAGTGAGTCTATTAGATGGTGTTAGGCATTGGGGCCTTTCTTTTGAGCATGATCAGAAATGCTTCCTTGATTTTTCATCCATAAGTGTGTTTGGTAGAATGATGGTTTGACTAGGGATTGAAAGCACGGTTGTCTGCATTTTGAATGTTCTATCTTTAAACTTCAGAGATTAATTTGCTAATTCAATCTCTAATTGAATTACCAAAACGAAATATAAAAAATTGGAACCCGAATTCAAACTAACAGAGCCAAAGAACTAGGTAGCTATGGTATAAACATTAAATTGTTCCAGACTTGCAGTTCTTTCATTTAAACGATTTGCTAGCTGAAATTAGAACATCATCTCAGAAATGTTCATTTCTAATTTTTCTCTGTTCTCAAGTGGTACATCCATCTCAGGGGGCATTATAGCAACAACCCACCGAACCCTGATTATGGAATTTCCAAAACGGTCTTTATGATAATCTCCCCATGCACAGAAATCTATGTATGCACCACTGTTTGATTGGTACTTTTGCATAAATGGGAACCAAGAAAAATGGCGTTTATCTAATGTTGCTGAAAAATTGATAATGAAAATGCAATGGTAGAGGAACACATCAATACCAAACACCCTCCTTAATCAGATGGTTTAACAAAGAAATAGATCTTAAATGATAATAGGAAATTCCACAATAAGCAATAAAGCTCTAGCTATGTCCCCACAATGATATAAGGCCATTTTAATTTTTAAGGGCAACTATAGAAATAGAAATCAAATAATGATTCAAAAGGCCCTATCCCATGGATAGTTTGAAACAGCACTATCAGCTCTACAAACGGCAGAAACAAGGTAGGCCAAGGGAATCATCTTAGTTGACCACATTATTATTTATTAGGTGGGAATCATCATCATCGTCATCATCAGTGCAAAGCAAATATGTTTTGGGCCTTCATCTTCA
The DNA here is from genome assembly GCF_000365185.1 of Nelumbo nucifera. Next base: position 1,182,854 of record NW_010729229.1, on the reverse strand, counting down.
CTATAGTAGTGGATCCACAACTCAAGTTTTCTAGAAGTTGACTTGGAACCGTTAACAATACCGCAGCGTGAGTGCATATCACTCAAATATGAATGGTGGCTACGAGGTGTTTTATTGTGTTTGAATTCTGCAATCCAAGTGATGGCTAGAGCTGACTCTAGCCTTTTGCATGCATATTTAATTTCTCTCCAATGATTTATCAACTCTATTCAATACTCTTCTCCTATCACGTTATGTCAAAGGTAACAATTTAGAGGGTGTTTAGTTTTGTTTATGTTTATTAAGTAAATATTTTATACTTGTGTGGTTGTAAAACTGAGAAAAGCAATTAAAAAGGGCATTTATGACACATAGGCACCATTAGGCACCACATAAAAAAAGTACTAATAAATATCTACCTGTTTTAGGAAGCTCCAAAATGAAGCTTCCTGAAACGGGAGAGGCGCACAGAAATTACAAACATTGATATGTATGAATGCAATTAATGAGACCTTTGCTGACGGGGTGCCTATGTGGCAGCATTTATTCAATAAACGTAAACGGAACCAAATACATACTTAATCAACCTTACTCTTTTCGAGTACAAATCGGGCAGACTTGGCCCGTTGGCCGGGTTTAAGGTCAATCTAGGCCCAATTATGAATTGGACCTCAAGACCAAGCCAAAGGTTAAGTCTGATATGTCCAACTTAGACCCGGCCCAAACTGAAATTTGATATACATGATCGAGTTGGGTTGGGACAGGGGCCGGGATCAGCTTGGTCAATCAGCCAACATTAGCACTACCCTTTGGATTTATCAATCAATTAATTAACATATTATGGCATAATATTAAGGTGGCATCTATTACTACATATTAAAATAAAACCGGCAATGTTAGATAGCTTTTCCTTTCTCTATTCCCCCTTTCGGTGCTTTCTCCTTTAACTCTCTCTCCTTTCTCCCTGCTTTCCGGCTATAATAAAGGGGCGTGTTTTGTTAGTTTGGGGTTGAGTTCTCCAATTTCCATATTTTCATCCCCAAGGATAAATTTTGTGAGTTTGGGGTTGAGTACTCATCTATAGTTGAGGTTTACTATTCCATCTAAATACCTAGTAAGAGCAAAAGGCCAGGGGTGGAACTTGGATTGTTCATCATAAGCGATATTATATTCATCTTCATAATTCTCTCACACTATAAGTGATGGATCAGTGGGGGTATGCATTATCATAACATCAATTTAGTCATAACATTTGTGTAATTAAAACAAAAAAAAATTAAGATAAATAAGTATATTTCACAAATGATTCATCCTTTTCCTAAACTTTTCTGATATTCTCAAACATATAGTGATTTAAGATGTAAAAAGAAAGAGAGTAAAGAAAACATTGTTCCTGACATAACAACAGTTAGATGGTTTACATAAAAAAACTAGGGGTTATAATTTGTAAAATAGCAACAGAGACCTCAAGTGTGTTTCATCCCGATTTCCCCCTCAACAATCGAGCAACTTGCTCCAGGCCTCATGGTTTGAATGACCCCCTTTAGTTTTCAAGGGGAATGCTTATTCGTTGACGTATTGGAGAAAGTATGAGAGTATAAGAGTCACTTCACTTCTCATTATCTCAGTTTTAGATTTTAAATAGGTCTGACACATGGATATCATTATTTGATCCCTTACTACCAAAAAAAATATGATCCCTACTATTTTACTTGAGTGGGTCAATTGTGAAAAAATTTAATATTTTTTCATTGCTAATTTACTATGTAAAAATTTAATATTTCATTTTTTTTCATTATTACTATGTTCACAATAAATCTCCAACTCCCTTTCTTTCACCTCTAGTGTTGCCCACATTGCCTTAATCTTCTTATTTTGAAAAGGGTACTACATCCCAGTCTACTTGATATTTGAACCCAGGTCGAGTGGTTGCTGTCAGCACCTAATGGGAAAGCTTATTTTGTCCATCGCGATTCCAAGAGGAGACGTATCAATTGCATTATTGGTTTCTCTCCCTTTTCCTATCTTTTCCTTCAAACCAAATACAACCAAAAAGGTTTGACTTGATTCTCCTAACTAAGGTTTTTAAAACCAACCTAGAGAACGAACTGGTCAGGGGTCCAGTCTGGGTCGAACGGTTTGACAGTTCGAACGAGCCTGTTTTGACAAAAAATAAGAATTAAAAAAAAAATTAAAAAAAATAAAAAATAAGCTTGTGTCAGTGGTTTGCTAACCAAAATCAATAGTTTTTGGGAAAAATCTGATTTTGAGAAAAAACGGAACCAATCACCTAACAAGTTCCCTGTTTTTCTAATCCGATTTTGAAAACTGTTGGAAAATGGGGCCACTGTAACTTTGGAGGAGAAGCTCTGAGGTGCGTCTGAAGACACTGTCTTTAGAACGTTATTTGCTCCCACTCAATTTCACCGAATTTGCTGTTGGGTTACAGGCAAATCCGTTCACAGGATACAACAGAGCCTTGGGTGAGAATCTGCAACCAGCAAAGTTGAAGAATCTCCGAAAAAACCTTCTGTGAGACTGTAGCAGACCAGATTGAGAGAGAGAGAGAGAAAGTGGATTTTGAAATTGTGTGTTTTTGAAGTCTGATTCATGCTCCTTAAATAGTTTATGAAGAGGTATGAAGAAAAGGTAGATGTTGGTTTAAAGAAGGCACCTTGAACAGTCACAATTTCATACATTGTGATTGTTTAAAAAGTAGTTAACAATTAATGACTATTAACTTTGAATTGTGCCTCTTGATCACACCCGATCGAATCGTGACCGTTGATCTCATCAATGGTGATCAACGGTCAGCATCGCACCAAAACCAAAGCCGCCCTTCGCGAGCCATGCGGGTGCGAGCGAAGTAAGAGCAAAGTGCACCTCATTGCGCCGCACACACATGTGTGCGCGCGTTGCGCGGTATCAAACCCCCATACTCTCCTCTACTATTTCTAAGGAGTGTAAATCAACTCCTATTAAAATACTGAAAACAAAGCTTATAATTTTTCCAATGTGGAACAAGTTCAAAATTGGGTTTTGTAAGAGAAAAACTAACTTTTCAATCAAGTGTGCATGTGCAATTTCTCATGTAATTGACCAATCAAACCCATTGGATTTAATCTCTTATAAGATTAAAATCCAGCAATCCCCCACAGTGATTGATCAATTGCATAGTTCTCTCTCAATCCAAACTACTATGACACGGTTATGCATACAAAAGGTGTTTATCAACTTAAACCTTTTGTTAGTATAGATATCTAAGAGCCTTGTCAAAGTTATTGGTGATAAGACCTTAAACCAATCACTCTCAAGACAGATCGGAGACACCTATACACACAAAACTGTCCAATCTCTGCAAGAGTTTCAAGTTTTGCTCAGCACTATTATGGCTAGAGCTTGATGGGTAATAGAATCAGTGTGAAGTTTTCTTTATACAAGTACTAGAGCTTGATGGGTAATAGAAGATGATGTATTATACCAAGAAGCTCTCATGGCTTGCCTTTGTTAAGGTCAGTAATGGCTCTACCCATAAAGTTGTTGTCTAGAACCTTCTTGATAAGGTAATACGTCGGTAATACCACAAGCAGCCTTGCTTTGAGCAGTTAGGATTAAAGTGGGAGTCTGGATTTTCTTCCTAGATGATCTTTGAGATACGGAGTTCTCCTTCTTAGACTTCAATTGATTGAGGACTACGAGCTATTGCCCGTGGATGCCCTAATCTTCAGAAGCTTGTTCTAATATGTGCCACTAAGACTGGGTTGGCGAGTATCGCCGACGAGTACCCAACATTGCAGGAATTGGAGTTGCACCACTGCACGGATCTCTCGTTATGTGGGATCCCATTCACGGGTGGTGATTCTTACTTGATTTACAAAAGAGGGACGGAGGGGTAATATTGGGTTTTAAAAAATTGTATACATCATGTGGTGTCACATGTGTATGAATTTTGATGGAACATTAATGGATGCTAATGGCAAGGATAAAGCTAGTCAATTGTCAAAAAGCTTAGAGGTACTCTAAGACAATATGAAACAATAAGGGTAGAGTAAGTCAATTAGCTAAATAGTAAGGGTAGCTTAAGAAATTTAACCTATTTTTAACCTGTCGTTGACCCAATCAGTTGAATTGTTCAAACCATCACCTATACATGATTCCGGGTCTAGTTTTAGTAAAGCCCTACCATTTGGTTGAAAATTGTTGACCTGATCAAAAACATTCTAAGGGCGGTTGGACCATTGACCAGGTCTAATTTTAATAAAACCTTACCATTTTGGTTAAAATCTATTGACCTAGTAAAAAACTATATAAGGGTAGTTGGACTGTTGACCCATTTGACCTGTGACCAAGTTGCGGGTTGCACACTAAATGTGTATGCAAACTTCCAAAGGCCATAACTTTGTACTTCGATTTTAGGCCATAGCTATTGCCCTAAAATTGCAGTTTTTAGCATTTTTATAAATAAAAAAAATTAAAATATGAATTAAAAATAAAATTTAACATAAAATGATAATACAATTTTTGTTGATAAATACATGTTAATACATACCTCATAACTATACACATCTAACATATATACATATATACCTGTGACCCAAAAGCAAAAATGGTTTGGCCTCCATGTCAGTTTTAATGGCATGATCATAAATAGTTGAATGTTTAAATAATGGCATAACTATAAATACGTGAATGTTTAAAATCAAATATAAAACACATATTTTAATTGTCATGATTACTTTTTGTTCTATGCAATGGTATTATCATAAATATTTAGATCTTTAATAGCGATTATAAAAAAAGTTAATTATTACTTTTTGTCCTTATATGATGATATTATCATAAATATTTCGATCTTTAGTAGCAATTATAAAAGGAGCTAAGCCCTTCACACATTTCATGCCAATAGTATGCGGGATACCATATACAACAAGGAGATACAACCACATAGCTGAAGAAGATTCCATTTGTCGGCTCCTCATTAAGACATTAACGACCATACACCCATTTTGATAATAAAATTGATGATATAGGATGTGATGACTATTCCAAGCCTATTGTAATGATGATGTGTTAAGAGATCATAGACGGGGATGATGACACTAACTCATTAAAATTAGAAATTAGGTATAGAAAAGGTTCTCAAAACCAAACAAGACATTGATATGTATTTAAATCCAGTTCTGGCTTTTATAGGTTTAGCTTTAGAAAAGTGCCAAACTTAGTCCTGGTTGCCATTGCATTGGGCCCCCTGTAATCCTATTGGTTCAATGGGTTGGTTTGATCTAATCAAAACAATGGTTAAAGGGTCCTAAAACTAACTAATCATCTCACTTAATAATGAAACACCATTGACTCTTTCTAAACAAACTCTTCATTGTATAATCATATATATACTAAAAGCAAAATAGGTAACTAGCACCCATTTAACTTCAAATGGATTCTTAGCATGTGAATGTTCTATGAGCTCGTGTGAAATATTTTATTGTTTTGGCACTGGTGGTGCACGTGGATGTTCATGAGTATTTGCTAATTAGAATAGTGTCATTATTTTCACCTTAAGTTCTTCACTAATTACAAGAATTCATTATTTGTCATCTTGAATGTTTTACTAATTACAAGAGTGCCATTGAAAGCAATTATTACCTCTTTTTAATTGTGCTTATGACATTCAATTTTCTTGTAATTACAAGAATGCCATTATTTATCACCTTAAATTTTTACTAATTACAAGAATGCCATTGAAAGCAATCATTGCCTCTTTTTTAGTTGTACATATGACATTGAGTTTTCATGTAATTACAAGAGTGCCATCAAAATGTAATTATGATATTGGCACAAATTTGTTATTACTCTCTTTAATTTTCATTTATTACCCCTCTTTCTCTCTCTCTCTCTCTCTAGGGCTACCAATGGGTGACCCAATGAACCCAAATCGATTGGGTGGGTTCTGGTTCTTGATATATTGTTTTGATTCTTATCGGGTCAAAACTGATTCCTCCCAATCCCAAACTGAGTCAGACCCAACCCGAGCTATAGTATTGGGCCAAATCTTGGGCTAAAAATTTGTAGGGATAGGCCCAAACCAAGTCTAAACACAAAACTTAGGACCAAGCCTAGAATTTTTGGGCCAAACTGAACCTTTTTATCTATATCTCTTTAACGTCTGAATTGAATTCCTTAGAACAAAAGCAAACTAAGATTTTAAAACAWTCTCTCTTCTCTCACTCTCTTTCTCTCTCCAAGAATTCAACCACTCCCTCCCATCCCTCCTCACCCTCTCTCCCCCAACCCCTTCAATAGTATATACTTGGTTAAATGTCTTAGTACATACCATATGTTAAATTACTTAATTTCACTAAAATGTATTTTTAAGACCTTATTAATTATTTTAAAGTTATTAATTGTAATTGTAAACTTATTTGTTTTAAAATTTGAGTAATTAATGTAATTTAAGGAATTTCATCGCATGATTTTTACCCAATTAAATGTTGAGATACAAACTTTCCAATCAGATAATGCGAAAGAATATTTTCATCTTGATCTAGTTGACTTCTTTAAATCTAATGGATCTTTTCAGTGAAGCTTTTGTGCCAAAACACCACAATAAAGTGTTGTAGAAAGGAATAACCAACGTCTTCTTCAAGTTGCTCGTAGTATGGTGCTACATATGAATGTTTCCAAGCGGTTCTGGGTTTACACTGTGATGACTACGGTGTATGTTATTAACTGCAGGCCCTCTCGCCTCTTGCAATACAAGGTCCTACATCAAATGTTGTTTCCTCAATCCTCTCTGTTTTCTATTCCCATGTGTGTGTGTGTGTGTGTTTGGCTATAATTGTTTTGTTTATGATTTGTCCCCAAGTTGAGGTAAGTTGGACCCCAAGTTTATCCCATACATTCTTTTTTGGGTTACCTATTTTCCCAAAAAGGTTACAAATGCATTGATCTTGTCTCTTTCAAGTTCTTTGTATTAATGGATGTCTCATTTTTTTAGTTTGATACTTTCTTTCAGGCATCTCCTTAGGAGGAGAATAGGGTGTAGGAGGAGAGGCATGTTCCCCAAGTGTCACTCCTATTCATTCTGGACTCCATCCCATTTTGTGTTTTCTTAAGACTCCATAAGGGACAACTGAGTTCAAAGGGTGTGGAGCAACTAAAAACTATGCATCCAACATCATTTGACTCCTTAGAGGCAGATCCAAGTATCCTTGTTCCCCTTGATATTACTAAACCAATTGCTATTGATGATTCTACTAATGGTCTTGATGTCCCAATCGATCACAGAAAGAGTGTTAGACCATGTACTACTAAACATCTTATTGCTCATTTCTATCTTATGAAAACATCTCAACCTCATTTCGTGTTTTTTTATTGCCATTGATTGTATCTCCATTCCCAAAAGTGTTGTAGAACCCTTGTCTATCCCTGAATGAATAGATGCAATGAAAGAGGAAATTTGTGCTCTACACAAAAATAAAACTTGAGAGTTGGTGGATCTTCCTAAAGGCAAAGAACTAGTGGAGTGTAAGTGGGTATTCACAGTGAAACACAAAGTTGATGGGACTATTGAGATGTATAAGGCTAGGTTGGTTGCAAAAGGGTACACAGGTATATGGGGTCAATTATGTAGAAACCTTTGCCCCAGTTGCTAAAATGAATGCTATCTGGATCATATTATCTTTGGTTTTTAACTTTGATTGGGAACTTCATCAATTGGACATAAAAAAATGCTTTCCTAAATGGGGATCTAAAAGAAAGTGTATATGATTCAACTTCCTAGGTTTATAACACAAGGGTGTGAAGGAAAAGCTTGCAAATTGAAATATCTCTATATGGATTGAAGCAATCCCCTAGGGCCTGGTTTAGTATATTTCACTTTGGCTCTTCAACAAATCGAGTTCAAGCAATGTCAGTCTGATCATATTCTATTTGTAAAAGAATCCAAGAGAAGGTTATGGTTCTAATTGTGCCTGTAGATGGCATAGTTATTATAGGGAACTAGGACTCGGAAATACAGAAAGTAAAGAAATCCCTTACTATGCAATTTAAAGTTAAGGACCTAGGATAGTTATGTTATTTCCTTAGAATTAAAGTTGCATGTTCTCAAAATGACATCTTTATTTTTCAAAGGAAATATGTCCTAGATCTCTTACAAGGTACATGGAAGTTGGAAGTAGAGCTTGCAGATTCTCCTATTGATGAAAATCATAAACTTGGTGATTGTACTAGAGAACTTGTGATAGATGTCAAGAAATTTCAAATGTTAGTACGAAGGCTCTTCTATTTGTCAATGACTTAACCAGATATAACATATGTTGTTGGTGTTCTCAATCAGTTTATGCATTCTCCAAGGACTTTCCATTTGGAGGTAGTAGAGAGTCCTAAGATATCTAAAGAAGTATCCAGGGATTGGAATTTTGTTCAAAAAGTATGGTTATATGAAAGTAGAAGTTTACACAGATGCAAATTGGGCTAGTGCAATTGATGATAGGAAGTCTACTAGTGGATATTGCACCTTTGTTGGTAGAAACTTGGTCACTTGGATAAGCAAAAAACAAAGTGTAGTGGTCGAATCCAGTTGCTGAGGCTGAGTATAGAACTATGGTTCATGGGGTTGCAAAAGTGGTTTGGTTCAAAAAAATTTGATTGGTGAATTGGGCTTCTATGTTGATAGTCCAATGCCCCTTTACTATGACAAGACAGCCATCAATATTGTTGTCAACCTAGTTCTTCATGATAGGACCAAACATATTGAACCTGACAAGTACTTTATAAGAGAAAAACTTGAGAAGGGAGAAGTGTATACTCCTTAAATCAGTTCCAAGGAACAATTAGTAGATGTTCTTATGAAAGGTCTTCACTAGTTACGGCAAAATGAATTGTGTGACAAGTTGGGCATGATTGACATATATGCTCTAACTTTAAGGGGGAGTGTTTAAACATGTTATGTATTGATATAAGGGTATTTTTGTCTTTTCCTTATCATTTTATTGTATGCTGTCACCCTAAGTATAAATACTAAATTATGTGCCGCCAGTTAGTGAACCTTTTTGAATAGAACTTTACCTTCTCTTTTCTTCTTCCTCTTCTTCCCCTTTTCATCTTCTTTTCTTATTTCTTTTTGCTAGACTACACAAACAACAGGAGCATATTATTATTGAATGTCCAACTCAACCTCCTAAGAAAGGACAACAAAAGCCTTTCAGGCTTTAGATGAACCATTTTATATTTCTTCTTCCTTCATTTCAACTCCCAAGGAAACTCTCAAGATTCATTGACTGAAGATAAGATTCGCTAACTCAAATCCTTGGCTATTTCTTGTACTTTTTTTACTATTGCTTTACTTGGTAAGTATGCTTATGTTATTTTCCATTTAATATGTGCATCATTGACTTTGAATCCTTAAATCGCATGACTATGGCTTCCTTTGGCCAGTCTCCTAAACCTTGCGCTTCTAATAATCAAATTGTTACTAGTAATGGTGTAACCCTTCCAATTTGTAGTTGTGATGATTTGTTTTTGTCCACTTATCAATCTACTCTCTTTCATCTTCCCAAAAACTCTTTTTATTCCTAAATTCACTAATAATTTGATTTGTATTCTCTATTGTGATGGTTGTTTTTTCCATGACCAACATACTAGGGAGCTAAAGAGGAAGGGGTATAGGCTTGGGTGTCTATGTGCTTTGGAATTCAAGGACAAGAGTTCTTCTTTGGTTTCTTGTTTACTATCTACTACTCATATTTTTCCTTCTCTTTCTTGTAATAATGTGTGGCATTTATGGCATAGACATTTGCATCACATTCATGCTAAAAACTTGGATTTTATGCTTTCTTTGGGCCATTTACTTGTTACTACATCCCAATGCTTTCTAATTCCTAGGTTGACTAGTTGATTGATCGATAGTTTGGTCCTACTTAAGTCTTAAAACATTGGTATAAACAGTATTTGAACTCTAAATATTAAAAGTTAAAACAACCACACCAAACACAACCTTTGTTTGGAAGGACAAATAATTCAACATGTGAGGAGTACTAATAAGCATCCCTTTATGCAACTCTTTATAAAATTCCGCTCTCCTCCAAACCGAACCATTCAATTTTTAAAAAAGATGAATCAAAACTGAACTAAAGCAATCAGTTAATTGGTTGGCTAAGTAGTTAACTGCATTTTGATTTTTTTTTGTTTTTTAATTGAAGTATAATTTTCATTTCTATTATACAAAACCTATAATTTTCAAATTGTTAAACACACAGATGCTTCTCCTCTTGGCATCTCCATAAACATCGAAGAATATATAGCAACAAAATGGATTATACAATAAAAAAATGTGTAAAAGTTAAAAAAAAAAAAAAGCAAAACAAAGAGCAAAAGCAAAAGATAGTGGTCTTTCTAGATCATTGATGTTGAATTGTTGTGCTAGATTTTCATCGACATTTGATAGTGGCGAGGCAATAACGTGGTGACTGGTGTGACCATGCAACAATGTAGAAACCTTGAGTATAGAGAGGCAAAGAACAAGAGGTCAAAAGAGATTAGAGGGGACAAATGGAGATGGAGGTGGAACATGGAACAAAGTGAGATTTTTTGTTCATTTTAAAAGTTGAGAGTGAGGAGTTAAGGTTTTGGGCTTTTGGTTGGGAAAGAGGGAAAGGAGAAATGACCAATGACATTTGATAGTTGGACTAGGTGGGGCTTTAGGAGTTCGAGCTAGGGCATGTCAACATGTTTATCCTTTGAGAGAAGCTATTTATCTATTTTGTCCATTTTTGCATTTCTTTTCTATTTTGTTTGGTTTTAAAAATATATAAAGTAAACATTGTCTATTTTGATTGGATAAATAAAGTTGTACAGTATTGTAGAGAGAACGAGAGGGAATAGTATACAATATAATAGAGTAAAATATTAATAAGTCAAATAATATAAATAGATTGAGGTTAAGTAATAAAACATAAAACAATAAAAATAAAAATATTATTTTAAAAGTTATTAATTTAAAAATCCACTAAACATTCACTTAAAACTAAAAATTATTAATAAAACTTAAAAAAATGAAAAGCATTTTAGTTCCACTTAAAAATCAAATTTAATAAATACTAATAAAAAGATATTTAAATACAAAAATGATATAAAAATGATTTAAAATGTAGAACCCTTTTTATCACTTAGACGAAGGAGACAAGTTAAATGGGTTTGTGTTGACCCATTTTCGGAAACAGTTCTAGTTCATCTAGAAACTTATAACGTGTGATATACGATATTCAATAATAATAGTAATAATAATAATAATAATAATAATTTGATTATTATTATTATTATTAGTACTAGTAGTAGTAGTAGTAGTAGTAGTTCATAAATTAAAAAACTAAAGTACAATTTAATTCTATTTAAATATAACTAATATTAATAGGATAATTAAAATTAATAATAAAAAATAAAATATGATGAAAAATAATAAAATAAACCATTTGTATTCCATATAAAATTATAAAAAATAATTAAAATAATGTCATAAGACTCCTAAGACTCCTTCTACTTAGGGATGACCATTTATAACTTAGTCGACCTTGGGCTCAAGCAAATATTTTCTTCCAAACTAGGTCTAGCTCAGATCTACACCAAGCCTACACATATTGTAGGTGGTAGGTCTAGCTTTTATCTAAAGTTAATAAAAAATATTAAATTTTAGTAACTTTTATCTAACAACTATTAAAAATTAAGAAATTAATAAAAATTTGTATTGATAGGATAATTAAAATTAATAATAAAAAGTAACAAATCATTTATAACTTAGCCTAACCCGATTAGATCTATAAATTTTCATGCTCAAGTAACTTTTGAGTTAAATATACGAAATAATAATTTTTTGTTAGACGTAGATTTAAATAAAATTGGATGTGGTTAAATCCACATCCAATCAAATTATTAACTAGATGCAAGTTCTAACATTCAAATCTTGGATAATAGGATTCGAAGTTTAATTAGGTACTGAACTTTCGGAGTCCAATGACGGCCCTGACAAATAGGGCCCAAGTTAAGCAACCCCTAATAAGGTCAACTTAGAAATTACATGCATATATGGTAAATATTATTATATAATATTTAGATAACAAATTTTATATTAAAATATATAGAAATGTTATATACTTTTTAGACTAGAATAGATTTAAATAAAAATTTTAATTTGTAAAAAACCATAATTTTATAATTAACACGGGCAAGCTTGTAGATCCAAACAAATATTATTACACTTAAGGTGTGGGTTGGGATAGGCTAGGCAACCTTAAAAATTACTAATACATTATCAAAGTTTTCATTGGGCTACACAATGGGTGTAACCCATCCTTCATAGCTTCTTTGGCTTTAATATTATCTAAAAATAGTTAAATATAAAATACTAGATATAATGCATGGGTTGCACTTGGTTTGGTTTAGTCCAATTACGAATGTTACAATGCATGCAACATGGGTGGGTTGGGTCTAGATGAGGATCAATCCAAGCCTAATCAAAAGTCTTAAACCTTAAGTTTGGGATTAGATTAATTTAATTATGACTATAAAATAAATATTTAATTATTTTAAACAACATTTTATTCTTTCCTTAGTTATAAGTTTTGGTTATTTCACTTGATAAATCCCGTGCATTGCACGGGTCCCTGCTAGTAATATTATATGTATATATGGGTCGGTCCTTTGCTCTTTTTAATATTTTGAAATTAAACCGAATCAAATCAATTCTTTAACCGGATTTTTGGTTTGATTTATTCAGTTCGGTTTGGTTTTCCGATTATTCTGTTTTTTATGAACACCCCTAAAATTCACTAGAAGATAAATTTAGGCTAAGTTTGAGAGGAGTACAAATACAAATGTATAGAGTGCAAAAGCTTGTATTTTGCATTATTTTGTATGTAGTTGCACTGTAAATAGTTATATTTGTACTCTTTCCAAATTGAGCCTTAGGTGATGTTTGCCATTGATGATGATTTCTCACCCCTGATTTTTCAAAAATTGGTGATTATTAGAATCAATGATTTTTCAAATATCGCTTTTTTTGGTTGTTTGGTATCATTTCCTCCATGTCAGCCGATTTTTCAGAAATTGGCTTTGAGATTATCTAGTATTGATTTTCAAGAATGATCATTTTTCATTGGAATTATTATTCCATGTATTGCAAATTCTGAATTTCCACCTGAAATTATCATTATCAGTATGGTTCTTCTTTGCTATGACATTATTAAAAATGGTGTATCCTAAAAATATCTACACATGGATTCTGGTTATTCTTACAAAAAAAATGCCTCACTATGTGTGTTATTTGCAAAAGAATTTGAAACTTGTTTGTCTTGAATATCACAATAAAAAGGAAGAGTTTTTAAACAATAGATTGAAGAAAAAACACTCTACCATCGCTGAATAGGGGAGATGCCGGTGGATGATTTTGAGATTGAAGAAGAAAAGCATACATTTGATGGTGGGTCCGGTAGTTGAGCTTCCAAACTTGAATTGTATAGAACAAACAGGAAACTACAAGATAAATAAATAAATAAATAAAACATTAGATGCCCTCCATCTCTGAATAGGGGATCCGTCGGCCATCCATTGCAGTGGCGGATATCCTCTTTTGAAAATGAAAAGGCGTTTCCTGATAGGCATATGTTTAGTTCCGTGGGAGTTTTCTGATAGATGTGTTTTTAGATAAATGGGGTAGGAGTGTCATGAAAAACCAAAAAACTGAACTGAACCATGCGGTTAACTGAATCGATCAATTTGGTTTTGGTTTGGGATTTTTAAAAAATTGAAGGACCGATTCGGTTTTCGGTTAACCTACAAAAAATCGACGGTTAACCGGACTGACCGGTATATATATTTTTATGTATATTTTATAAATTTTTAATATGTCACATATTTTCTATGTATTATATATAAATATATGCTTATATTATATTTATAATGATCTATTTATAAATATTATATATATATATATATTATAATTATAAAAACCGAAAAGCCGAAGAACCGAACCGGTCAAAAACAAAAATCGGCAGACCGGTTAACCAATGCTACCAGTTTGGTTTCAGTTTAGAGAATTGAAAAAACCGGTACCACCGGTTTAGTTTACAAAAAAGTGCCATGGTTTAGTTAACCGAACCGTGGACACCCCCCTATTATGGGGTCCTATGATTTTTAAGGATTTGGAGAAAACTTAAAAGGTATTTTAGAAATTAATGTTAAACCTAAGGATATTTTACTAGTTTACCATCAGTTTCAGGGCAGGTTCGGGGAATTATATGCAAACCTCGTTCTCACTCATCCCCATTTAAGATTGAGGAAAACCCACCCCATTCAGAGCAGGGTGGGTCCCCTATTTTATAGGAAAATTGCCATCTCTATTCATAGTGAGACGTGAAGCCTTGGACCACTTTTTCCCTTGGTCGCATCAGATGCCACATCGTCGGAAAAAATCGGGAATCAGTGGGAAATCGGGGAATCAGCGAAAATGGTAATCCCTCRTCAGTGCCGATTTTAAGGGACGATTATCTACTGATTTCCGAGGAATCAACAAAATCAGCCAACCAAACAAATTTTTCATCATTGATTCTTCTGTAACTGATGTGGATCCGATGTGGCACCCATTTCTGGGAAATTGGCATCGATGCCAAACATCACTTTAGTGTGTATTTATTATGATGATTTCCCACTTCCCAGTAGCATGTAATGGCAAAGCATTCAACAATTCAAGCAGCAGCACAAAGGATAAGCGTCGTCAGGCCTGCTCATAGAACCCACCGCACCAAACAGGCAAACACCCATCAAAATTTCCATCCAATGAAAGACAAAACTGGAAACACTTGGGAGATCCACTGAATTCACACATACATCCCACCACATGGAGCCATGCCAACCATCAAAGTGAAATTTGCACACCGTACGAATTTTTTAAATCTGGAGTGCAGACACCAGACAGAAACAAAGTTGGTCAAACCATTCTGCTTTGAGAATATGAACCCAGATGACATGCCTAGGAGTTCCACTTCCACCTTTTTCTTTGAAGCCGGCAAGCTTCCACAGTCATTGATGAATCTCAACTGCAACAGTGTTCAAAAACTAGTCAGCTTGATTTATAAAGTCTTAATATATACCTAAATAATCTCTGTTTTATCTATGTAATAAAAAAAAAAGCTAGCAGACGCAATGCTTAGATATGATATGTCATTTGTTTTAGATTATGTTAATTAGAGAGAAACCCCGGCTCATTGATTATTCCAAGTCCCAACAACCAACAAGGACCTCTCATTTTCTCGGTTTCACTTCTTTCTCTCCTTAGAAAACCCACCTGAAAGGTATACAAATTAGATGTAGCAACCCATCAAACAGTTGTTATTTGAATATTTTTCACAAAATCAATCTATACACCCACAAAACATTGATGGGTAGTGCATCGTTGCCATTGCTCCATAAGACGGTGCCACATCAGTGACATGTAGGGCTGTTCACAGGTTGGGTTGGGTCGGTTTATTGGCGTTTTTCCAATCGATCCGACCTGGTCGGTTTACCAAGAAATGAAACTGAAACCAACCCTATATTAAGTAAAATCGACCTGGTCGGTTTGAGCCGGTTTTGTGAATGATTCTCTCAGAGTGAACGGTAAAGGATTCAAGTCTAAGAAGCGAAGGTTGGATGCCTGGAAATTAAAAATGATTTGATGGATTAAAGCTGAAATTTTATATATCAGAAATTTTATATATAATATGTATATTTCCTCAATAAAGCTGAAATATATATTAAAACTGAAATATATACATACATATATATAATATATCTGAAATATATTATATATATAATATATATCTAAGTCGGTTCGGTTCGGTTCAGTTTATGTTTTTTTGTAACCCAAAACCGATCGGTGTTGAAGAAAAACCAACCGACTCATGTTGGTCGGTTTGGGTCTTGTTATGAACAGCCCTAGTGCCATGTCAAGTGATCTAAGAAACGGGCATTTATTTGGAATCATTTTTTCATAAAAAATGGTGCTCCAAGCCACACTTCGAAAATCAGGAAGGCATGGCTTGGAGCAACACCAAATTTGGCATTTTCTAGAACTGCAACTTGTTGCTGTAAACAGGGATGTGAAATGGCAGTGATGTGGCACTGAATAATGGGTACCGGTGCTGAAAATGTTTCTTGGAACATCGGTACCAAATAGAAAAAGTTGTTGCTGCTCTAGGAAGCGTCCTACCTGGCAACAATAACTCCAAAAAAAAAAAAGACACCATTTTCTCAGAAAACGGTGCTCCCATCCCACACATCAGCAACACYGTTTTTAGAAAAAAAATAGTGTTGCATCTGCAGTATTGATGCAAAACATATACAATATCATTTAAACTTGGGGGATGTTTGGAACCGTAGCCGTTTTTCAAAAAAATGGTGCCACGTCGGATCCACATAGGCGTTTCAACAAATGCCCATGTATCTCATTGTTTGGTTCAGTCGATTATTAAAAAATCGGGCATGCCTCGAAAATTGGGACCCCGCCGATGCATGAAATGTTTCCCCCAATGGTTGACTGATGTGTATCTTATGTGGTGCTTACCTGTCAGCACACATGAAAAACGATGATGAAAATCTCCTTACCAAACAACATAGTGTTGTTCACTGCCTACGTGGCAAAAGCGTTTTTTTGTGAAAAATGGGTCCTAGAAGCATGGGCGTTTTTTCTTGAAAATCGGTCCCAAAAAGCACCCACACTTCCAAACACCATGTTAGATGGTGTTTGAAAGTGTGGGTTTTTGGGACCGATTTCAAAAAAAGAACACCCACGCTTGCTAGACCCGTTTTTCATAAAAAAAAAAAAAAAAAAAAAAAAAAAAAAAAACACCTTCGATGGTGTTTCTACCACTTACGCTATGAGCAACACTAATGCTGTTTGGTAAGGTGATTTTGCCCTATCATGTAACCATTAGAGGTAACGGTTTAGTGATGACGTTTCATATAACAGTTGGTAAGGTGATTTTAAAAATGCTTGAGCCAAACATTCATATAGGCGGTTGTTTGTGGAATCGCCTACGTGGATCTGACATGGTACCGTTTTTCAGAAAAACGCCCACGCTTCATGATCCAATCGGTTGGTTTACAGCATCGGCATCTCTTATTTTTTCAGCCCAATTTTATGAATAGAATGAATGGCTGGATCTGCTACCACCACCGGAGGAACCCATTTGTATCTTGACTTGGGATGAAAGAGATGGTGCCCACGTCATAATGACATGAGAGTGACATCATCATAATTGGTTCAAGGTATAGGACCCACCTCCTTTTCCCACGCCTCCTCAGACCTGCAGTTACTTGTGACAGAGGCCAACAAACCCTTTTCTTTGTTTCTTTCTCTTCTTTCAACGTCCTCCTCTTCTTTCATATATTCTCCGGAAGGCGCTCAACACGTTATAGTTGTTAACTTGTTATATATAAATAACAAAGAACCGAGAGAGAGAGAGAAAGGGAGAAAGAAATCGACTTAGAGAATACGAATAGTTGGTTCTTGTTCAATTTCTTTTCGATCAAAATTAGCATCATCTTCATCATCTTTTGTCAAGAACATGTCTGGAGGAGATCAAACCTCTGTTGATAGTAGACCCAGATTGGTGGTGAGAAAGGTCTTAGCAAAGCCTCAACGTGAGGGAGATGGAGCTGTCGTTAGAAGAAGCATTGGAAGGTGTTGTCAGTTTGTTTCTTTTGTTGTTAAATCTGTTTCCTTCTCTCTACTTCATTCATGGTTTCTTTTTCTTTTTAAGTTACTTTATGTTCTGGGTACTTATTTCTTGTTTCTGGGTTTCAGGATGGAATTGAAGCAGTTGGACCCCTTCCTCATGTTGGATGAGTTCTCTGGTAATACTTGTTTCTCTGTTTCTGCATTGGCTTATGATTGATCTTTCTAATTACGGATTGGCACTAATTTTGTCTTGGGCTGGTTGATCGTGCAGTTTCTGCTCCGGCTGGATTTCCTGACCATCCACACAGAGGTTTGAGAGTCTTGCTGATTGCCTCAATATTTAGGATTTGCATTTTGGTTTATTTTGTTCCCTGGGTGTTTCCCTTTTTCTTCTTCGTTGTCTTTAATTTGAACTAGAATTATGTTTTGCAGGTTTTGAGACTGTTACATACATGTTGCAGGTATGAATTGTTATTAGAAAGTTTTCAATTTTCTTTCTGGATAATTTCTTCGTGGGGATTGAGATTCTGATGACCCTAATTGGATTTTGATGGTTTTCAGGGAGCTTTCACCCATCAAGATTTTGCAGGTCACAAGGGAACAATCAGAACTGGTGATGTGCAGGTATTAGTTTTTGTTAAAAATCAAATCTCTTATCAATTATGTAAAAGAAATGCAAATGTTTTATATTTAATGCACTGGAGGGACTCATTTCTTCATTCATATATTCTGTTCCGCAGTGGATGACTGCCGGTAGAGGGATAATCCACTCAGAAATGCCTGTTGGTGAAGGATCCCAGAAGGGTTTGCAACTTTGGATCAATTTATCATCCAAGGACAAAATGTAACTATTCAATTGAGGAATTTTTATTCATCTGTACTTCTGAAATTTTGCACAAACTATGTTTCCTGATCCAAATTTGGACACTGGATGACAGGATCGAGCCTCGCTACCAAGAGTTAGTAAAGGAAGACATCAAGAGAGCAGAGAAAGATGGTGTTGAAGTTCGAGTTATTGCAGGGGAGTCAATGGGTGTCAAATCTCCTGTATACACCAGAACACCTACAATGTACCTTGATTTCACTCTAAAACCAGGAGCCCATATGAAGCAAAGTATTCCAGAATCATGGAATTCCTTTGTGTATGTAATTGAGGGGGAGGGTGTCTTTGGGTCCTTGAATTCCTCACCTGCGTCAGCTCACCATGTCCTGGTCTTGGGTCCTGGAGATGTGATCAATGTGTGGAACAAGTCCGCCAATCCCCTCAGATTCGTCTTAATTGGAGGGCAGCCTATTAATGAACCAGTTGTTCAGTATGGCCCATTTGTGATGAATACACAAGATGAGATCGATCAGACCATTGAAGATTATCACTTTTGCAAGAATGGATTTGAAAATGCCAAGCATTGGAAATCTCAATGACTGGATTAAAGTTTGAATATCTGAAATTGGATCTGAAATTGAAGCCAGAGAATATTCCCCAAAAAGGAAGGGAGAAATAAAGGGGAGTCATATGTATCCCTATCCAACATTAATCCGGTAAAAGCAGAGGATTCAGAATACATGGACTATCAAACGCTTCTAGAAGCTCTATGAGGGAGATGGAAAAGTGGGGCTACTATTAGGACCTGATGAGTCAACTCATCTAGATTATCTATCTTTAAACTAGATTTTCATTCTTTTACTTTTGTTTATCTTTTTGTAATTCCATAATTTACAAGTTGATTTTTTTAAACAACAGTTCTTGTTATTTTCTTTCTTTTGGGTGTTGGTGGTGATGGTGGTTGTAACTTCTTTTTGTGAGTTGGATTTTCAATTATTTTTGCATCTGCAGCTGCCAATTCTACAAAAGTTTAGTAGTTGTAAGCACTCATTAGTAGAGAGAAATACAATTATGTGGAAGAGATTGATTTGGTTATTGCCTTTGAATGTAGAGTTCTATCATTGCTTGATTATTTAGTGCTATTTAATAAGGTTTACATAGAGTTTACACTGATACTGTGTTTAGCTTCCACCTGATTCATTTTTATCAATCCTTCAGTGGCTGATGATTAGGCAACCTTGTTATCAGCTCTAGCAATTCGAGCATAAAAGTGCCTTACTGTTGTATGATATTGTAAAGGAATGGATCCTATGATCTACATCTTTGGTTGAAGGGATAGATTTCTGAGATTGGATAGATAACTGGGGGCTTTATGTTTCCCTGGTGCATTGATTGTCCATTTACAAATTCTTGTCTTCTCTTGGTGGAAGCAATATGCAGAAAGTTAAAAGCATGGGACCTAGAAGTGACTAGATTTTGTACTTGAGGTTTCTTATTTCTCCCGAAATCCAGAAAATTTGTTCTAATAGAGTTGGAAAAACAAGGTGAAAGAAAGAGCTAACTAAGAACAACCACATCTTTCTTAGCAAGAGAATACTGAAGGAAAAAACATTTTCTGAGTTTCTTGATGGGTACCCCCACAATATTCAATAGGAACTGATGTTTGATCCAATCTTTTTCAGGTGTGTATTAGTGGAGGGGAGGTGATTTTCTGGGTGACAAGATCTGGAATACAATATTTGCTTTGCGTCTGCACGACTTAGCCTCTCTTTTCTAGTGCTTAACCATTAATTTATTCTAATAGAGTTGGAAAAACAAGGTGAGAGAGAACTGACTAAGAACAATCATATCTTCTTATTATGAGAGAACTTAAGGAAAATCATTTCCTAAGTTTCCTGATGGGTACCCCCATAACATTGAGTAGGAGCTGATATTTGATCCAATATTTTTCAGGTGTGTACTGGTGGAGGGGAGGTGATTTTCTGGATGACAAGATCCAGAATACAATGTTTGCTCCAATATTTTTCAGGTGTGTACTGGTGGAGGGGGTGGTTTTCTGGGTGACAAGATCCAGAATACAATGTTTGCTCTGCATCTGAACCACTTAGCCTCTCTCTTTTAGTGCTTAACCATAAATGTCCCTGTAGGGGAAGTATCTAACAGACATTATCTGGGAAAATCAAATTTGTTGCTGGGATTGAAGGAATATAGATTCCCATGACTTGGAGAAAATGAAGTTAATTATTTATTTATGGGGCATGATCTCATGAACCTGACTTGCACAGAAGCCAAGCTTGTATCAGCTAGCCATCCATAAACCATGGAGCTGGAGATTATACAAAGTTGATTTTAGTTTTTTCCTTTTCTTAAATCATCTTAGGCTGCATCTGGCATTCCTTATTTTAAGTACTTGTATCTCTTTTTTTCAGTTAAAATGCCTCTATGAACAATGAGTTTTTAACTGCGAAAAGGAGATAAGTCCTTAAAATAAGGAATGCCAAATGCAAAGATAGATCATTTCTCTTTATTCTGGATTTCTAATGTAGTTGTCTGAAAAATTAAATATAGAAAAGAGTTCACTTTCCATATTATTTATCAGTTCACATCCATGCCAAGATTAACATTAACCACCAAATTTGGTTTTGGACTTCTGGTTTTTGACCCTGTCACCTGGCTGAACATGGACCTTGAGAAACTGATATGGTTGGAAGTCGAGCCAACTCAGTTTTCTATTTATATGGAAAAAAAATGGCTCAAATTTTCTGGATTAGAATCAAGGCTCCATTATAATTTAGCTGTTAATGCCTAGTTAATAGCATTTGCCAATTAGATCCCTAGTCCTCCACATCTACAGTACACTGCTGTCATATCACAGACTACTGCAGAGGAATGTTATCCAAGTCTCCCAAATGGATATTCATGATTCCTTCCAAGTCTCCCAAATGGATAACATTTCCCATTATCGAAATGTTATCCATGATATTTAGCTTGAGATCAGTCTCAAGTAGTTTGCTGGTATGTAAAAGTTGCATCTAGAAGTTGTGCCGCCCGCGGCCTGGCACGATGGCACGCATGCCATGCCAGGCCCGGCACGATGATCCGTGCCATGCCACCAGTGGCCCGCATGCTGGCACGGCTCGCGATACGGCCCAGCATGGCCATATATACTATTTATATATTTATATATATAATATATAATATTATACAAATTATAATTATATAATAATATATAGTATATAATATATTAATAAAATAAATAATTGTTTTCAATTTTATTATACTAATTTATTTAATTATTGTGTATATAAGCAATTGTATACATCAAAATTCATATAAAATTAAAATTTTAAGTTTTTTTCAATTTTTTTAAATAAATAGGCAAAAAGAACTTTGGCCCGATCCATGGCCCGGCTTGGACCAAGGCTTGGCCCATGGACCCACCTGGCCCACGGCATGGCACAGGCCGACCCCCAAACTATTCATTGGGGAGGGCAGCACAGCCCGGCATGGCCCACTTTACACCTCTAGTTGCACCATAAGATATCTTTTACATAAACTAAAGTCATGTTTGGTTCAACTCTCATTTTTTCTCATTCTTACCCAAAATGAAATTCTAAAATGGACAAGAATGAATAAAAATGGGCAGAATGAAAAAATATTGCTATAAACCAAATGTTTTTTCCTAAAATATGTTTTTTTTTCAAATTGACAAGTGCCCTATATTGCTCATTTTCATTCTTCAGAAAACTCTACCCATGGGCATAAAACGCCGCCTAATTTTCCAAAACCATCAACATAGATATTTACTAATGGATAGCCGGTAGTCAATCATTAGAACTCTCTTCTGAACATCCTTTGAACATCAAAGGGCCCTAAGGACAAACTTATTTTTTATGGCCTTACACTTCAAGCAGCAATGATCACCCTCCGCTGTCTCCAATTTTAAGAACGTTTAGTTGCAAAGAGCACCAAAATTCAATGGCCAAAACGTTGACAAAGACTCCTCAGTTCCAACTCCTCACCAATAGTACAAGTTGGAATATACTCATCTCTTTAAGGATTTTGATCCTGAAATGTCAAAACACTATTTGTTTTGCACAAGGTACAATAAATTAAATTAAGAGTATTAAATAGAAAAAAAGAAATAAAATACATAAAGAGGCTTAGTGCTTCTAATTATGTTAAATAATTCTATTACCTTCTAATTAAGGCATCTAAGTCATGTTTCTTACCTTATGTCTCGAGCAAATTTGTGTTTAGGTGCAGAGATTAGGGGAGTATTCTCTTTCAACTCAATTAGTTTACTTCTAAATGTATCAAACATTTAGAGCCTGCTCTCTACTTGTATTGGCATTGTAATTGTTGGTTATATGAAACAAATCTACATTCTTTTCTACATTTTAAACCTGGATATTAATTGATGCATGCTGATAGAGAAAAATCTGCAAGAAATGAGCCTCTTTACATTACATCATGTAGATTTATTTCAATATTAAGCTTCATTCACCAAACTTTGCCGTTAAACCCATACGAGTAACTCAAAGTTGAGTCCCGATCTCCTGCCCACGAGAATTCTGCCCACATTTATCGCAATCACATATAGAGAATATCTCATCCCCTGCATAGTATTATGCAGGGGGAGATGTTCCCAATTCATGAGGGGTAGTGTATTATGAATAGGCGTGAACAGAATTCTCGTGGACAGGAGATCCAGAGTCCTCAAGGTTTAAAGCTAATATGGAAACTACGTGACAAATTACATAGATATTACAGCATATAAAAGATCTGAACTCAACCTAATCTGATTCTTAGAATTCATGACCTATCTCTTGATATCTGAGACCAAGTTCTGTCCATTTCTTTTGGCCCATATGGCAAACATTTAATGTTGGCCTGTCTAACAACCACAGCAATGTTTCAGGCCTACTATTTCACATTGTATAAATGTAGTAAATTTTGTATGATACAAGGCGGGTCCAAATATAAGGGACAGGCCCAATAGTGCAATAGATATTTTGTTGGCAACACAATACATACCTGATTTTACTTTCAAAATTCAAGGACAAAGAAGTTGAAATAACAAGATTCAGACTTAAACCATGATAATAGCATTGATACTGGGCTTTCTACACTCATCCATTGATTGATTGTATATTCAAATGAAAATTTTATATCTTGTAGGGGGGGGGGGGAATTCTGTAGTGTGGATGAAAAATTGGTGGGTGTAGACCCTGTGGTAGGGACCAATCCACACCACACCACAATCCATAGCTGTTCTGAACTGTGGATAGATTGTATGGATCAGACCAATCCACACCCATGGTGGCATTCTGTAGGTGTGGTGTGGATTGGTCTATACCACATTTTTTGATTTTATATATTTCATATACATTTTATGGGAGATCTATACAGTTGGTCATAAATGTCTAATTTTTGCATTTTATATGGTAAATAAATTGAAAAAAAAAGCATCAATATGTAGACAACAATTGCATTGTTTAAATAATTAAAAATTATTATTTTAAATATTAAAAAATAAAAAATTAATATTTTAAATATTATTTTTATCAAAAAATTAATATTTAAATAATGAAAAAAGAGTTGAGAAGGAGAACTATCGGACTTGTGCTAGTGTATGTGTTACACTTAAAATTTTAAAATTAAAAAATTATTAAAATATTAAATAAAATGAGAGTAATTTGACTAGTGTATGTGTTACATTGAAACCTTTCCACAAACTGTCAACACCATAGTGTGGACCATCCACGAGAAAATACCGTGGATGATAAATTGGGGTGTAGCCCGCCTCTATCCATGTTATTTTGTGGATGGAGACCGTCCACACATAGAATAACACTATATCTTATTGTGGACAGGACCAAAACGATCTCATTGTTACACGCTACCGAACATTACCTAGGTTGGTGATTTCTTGACTACACACACTTATAATCCATCCAAGCCCATCAGAAATGATTTGTATAGCCAATTGGGTAGATTTAAGTGGTTTGGGCTAGGATGATAGGTTGGATCATGGGTACATCTCTCTCTCTCTCTACAAAATTGTTTAAACTGAGTCCTATTTTGTATTTCTAAAATGTAGTTGAGCTAACTAGTAATGACATGTAGCACTATGAAATAACCAATAACCAGCCACGGTGGCAAACTGCAACCCAGATAGACTTAACGCTCTAGGTACGTGAAATCTCCAATATTGTTTGACTTTTCTTCATTTTTGGCAATCTTCTCTGGTTTCATGGATTCTAAATAGGGGTGAATTTGAGCCAAGCCGAGCCGAGCCGAATACTATTAGGCTCGAGCTCGGTTCGAGACTGTTCTACAAGGCTCAAGCTTGAGCTTGAGCTCGGCTCGAGTCAAAAATTCATATGCTCGAGCTTTGCTCGGCTCGAGCTCGATTTTGAGAAAAAATATTTTATAAAAATAAAAATATATATAAAAATATTTTTTATTTGATATTTAAAAATTAAGAATTATAATATTTTTATTATATATTATTTTCTATAATTTTATTATATATATATATATATTCGAGTCAAACTCGAGCCAAATTCATTGGCTCGTTGCCACCCCTAGTTCTAAACCCATTTTTGCACCATTTTAATTTCCCTAGATTTGTGATTGGGAAAGAGTTAAACCATCTAGCTGGCGGTGGTCTCTAGGTTGGTGAGTTCTAAACCCAAATTTTTTTCTATCTATTTACAAATTATGATCGGTTATTTTTCCTAGCTATCATTGTGGATGAAAATTCTAATATCCGAATTAGTCATATAGAAAAATGTCGTTAAAATGTCAATATTTTCTTATGATATTGATTGCATTTTTTTGTCATTAATAAGAAAAAAAAAACCATTATTTATTGTTATTGAAATATTAATCCGAATTTGTTTTGGCACTTAAAATATTTTTGTGTTCAGATATTTTTGCTTTCTTTGTGATTAATTACAGAAAGAGGGTAGCAGAATTTTTTCTTTAGGCCCAATTTCAAAGGAAAATAAATACAAA
The DNA here is from genome assembly GCF_000365185.1 of Nelumbo nucifera. Next base: position 1,157,322 of record NW_010729229.1, on the reverse strand, counting down.
TATGTATAGTACAAATATATACAAAATAATACAAAATATAAGGTTTTGCACTCTACATATTTTCTTATGATATTGATTGCAATTTTTTGTCATTAATAAAAAAAAAGCCATTAATAATTTTTTTTGTGATATTAATATTTTTTTTCAATAGTGGGATTCTAAACTGCACTAACCGAGCTACCCCTCAGTTAGCATTTAACTAATTAAGAGATACAATATGCAAAAAACAACTCAATCAGATCATCACAACTATATGTCTCAATTACATATATTTGGAAGGACCATAGATAATTAAATTTGAAAGGGATAATTCGGAATATTATTATGACTGAAGACTCATGTCCACCCAATTGCCATTGGTGAACAAAATAGCTAATATCGTCTTAACTGGTGTTCCAACCATAGAGGGTATAGATCCCCTTCAATGCATACCGAGCATGATTGCAAGGAATAATTAATTGAAACTCGAGCTTAATTAAAGATCTATGGTGGATAATGGCCATTAAGGTTGCATTTGGATAAACTTCAGGGTTTTGCGTTTTCAAAGTTCAAAAGCTCAAAGCCCAAATTTCAGGCTTTGTACTGTGTTTTATCTTTAGATTATAACTAGCAGAAAAGGCCCGTTCTGAGCACGGGCAAATGGGAAGGTAAGGAAACAATTTTGAATAATTGGGAGATTAAAAAAGAAGGAAACAGTTAATATAATTTTCAATTAAAAATCGAATTTCAGCAATTTATACTAATTCATACTTGTTAAAGAATGGACACGAGAGAGAGCCCTTTAAAGTTTAAAATACCAATAAAGTTAAGAGATGGCTCAATAATAAGACAATGCAACATATCAAATGTGAAAACAATTTTTTACAATTTAAGAAAAAAAACTAAAAGCATAGATGGTTATTAATTATCGGCCAAGTCAGGATGACAAAACTTGTTTGTCTAATATGGTTTCAGGGTAATATTTTTCGCAACATCAATTGGATACAATTTTTATGGAAAATTGAGAAGTGAGAACTGTAAGCCTTGATCACTTGACGCTAAAATTAAATTGATCAACCAAAATAGAGCACAGACAACTATTTCAAGCAAAAAGAATCTAACTTATCTAGTTGTGTAGTCTTTGTTCTTTTCTGGTTTTCAAATGTTAGAGTTTTTGCTCTTTCTAGTTCTTTTTGTGTTAGAATCTGATCAATATCTAGGGTTTTATTTCCAAAAATCCTCTTTTACCATCTTTGGTTTGTGAAGCAATGGCTAATTCACTTTCAGTACTCGTCGTCGGCCAAAAACAGTTTCCATACCACGATTTTGACGCTCCCCTAATTGGATGTAGTGTTTTTAAGAGAGGAATCAAAAAAGATCGGGATCCACGCCCTTTTCTTAAATGTTAATTAATAATCGTTACCCACACCACACGAACCACGACGTCCCCTACTTTTATTCTCTACTAGAGGTGTAAATTGGGTCGGGCTGTTTGTGGTCCGATACAACGGTTTGTGGGCCATGCCAGACCCAGCATGATTGTACGGGTCATGTTGGACCTGGGGTTTTAGATCCATGAGTTGTGCCGACACAACACAATCGAGCGAGTTGTACCGCCCGTGGCCCGTGTCTTGGTCCGGCCCAATACATATTTTACATATATATATATATATAAAAATTTTTTAATTTCATTATACTAATTTATTTAATTATTGTATATATAAGCAATTTTATACATCAAAATTCATATAAAATTAAAATTTTAAATTTTTGTCAACTTTTTTAAATAAATAGTTTTAGCCCGATACACAGCCTAACCTGACCCAAAGCTCGGCCCATGAACTAACCCAGCCCGTGATACGGCACAGCACAGGCCCGCACAAGCCTAGGCTGGGCCATGACGGGCCAACCCCCCAAGTTATCCCTGGGAACAGCACGGCCCCACTTTACATGAGCCGCCCATGCCAGCCTGACATGGCCCGTTTTACGGAGCCTTGAAAACCAAGTGACACGAAGAAATTTGGATTGAGTATTCACAAATCCGTCCCACTCTTAACAGCCTTTTGCAGTCGGGCATTGGAAACATCTTGGTATTTGTATATTCCAATGCAGGAAAACAGGATACATTTTTTTGGAGGGAAAACTGATCTGGCAATCAGCCACGTGACATCCAACTCAGTTTTCCCGCCAGACAACGCCCGTTTACCTGGCCAAGCCCCTTGCTGCTATCTCTCGCTACTCTCTTCTTTCTTTCTGTCCTTCGATCCAACCATTCATCCATACATGGAGAACTCGCATTCAGTGCACTGGACGAGTGAAAAGGAACACCTAACATTAACAGTCAAAGTCCCGTTAAGACAGATTTGGCGGTTCAATCGGACACTAACAGCTAAACTATTGTTCCAGCAGCGCCAGAGCCAGAGGTGGGCCTCTGTTGATTCCTGTCCAATTGTTATAGAAGAATGCGCCTTTACGATCGAAAACTATTCCTTTTTTTTTTTAATATTAATCCATTTTACCTCGAATTGTAAAAGCCAATTACGTGCCCCAGAGCCAAATTCTCTCTGAAGATGATACGCAGGCAAACTTCCATTCAGACAAACTGAAGCACAGAAAAAGTAAGAGAGAGTGAGAGATACTCAAAAGTTGGTAAAATGAAGACTAGATCCACCGGATTAGATTAAAGTTGCAGGAAAAAGAAGAAGGAAATGGAAAAAAAAAAAAGAAAAAAAGAAAAGAAAAACTGGAAGCTTTGAGTAGTTTCCACCGAAGTCTTGCCTGCGCCCTGAGCTTTTGCGTTAGGAACGAAGGACATGTGCCGTAGAAGGCGCTTCTCCGGCACCGAGTAAACAATCCTGGGCGTACATGTTAACAAGATAATGCATTTGGCGAAGATATTGGTTCTGGTTTCGCATGATTTCATTTTCGTATCGATCGGTGACGGTGAGGACTCAGCTTCCAAGACCAGGTTAGAAACAAGAAAAGAATATAAAGGAATCTCCAATAGTTGTTTTTTCTTCTTCTTCTTCAACGAGAGTTTAATATGAGAATAAATCAGTGTGTATAGAGAAGTCGGAAGTAAGATTGAATCGAATTCGGTACGGACATTAAATTAAGACAAAAGTATGGCATTTTCCAACAATCTGATTGGATTTTCTTTCATTAAATAGAATAGAAAGCTTTAAATGTATTTATGACATTATTCCTCTAACATCTGCCAGGGGCTAGAATATAAGAATCAGTTAAATGAGCACCGAAAAATCATTCAGAAAAATTATTCCTTGCTGGAAAATTTCAGTTGTGTATCAAAAAATGTAGAAAAGCAAAGATATGTTGGATTTTAATTTCATAAGAGATTAAATCCAATGGGTTTGATTGGTGAATTACACGAGAAATTGCACCTATACACTTGTTTGAAAAATTAGTTTGTCTCTTACAAAACCCAGTTTTAAACTTGTCCCACATTGGAAAGTTATAAGTTTTGTTTTCAATATTTTAATAGGAATTGATTTACACTCTTTAAAAATAGAAATAGTAGAGGAGAGTATGAAGAATTGGTATCATGCAATGCACGCACACGTGTATGCACGCGTGTGTACAGCACAATGAAGCGCTTTAGAGGTGCACTTTACTCGCACCCGCGTGGCTCACGAAGGGCGGCTTTGTTTTTGGTGCGATGCTGACCGTTGATCACCGTTGATGAGATCAACGATCACGATTCGATCGGGTGTGATTAAGAGGCACAATTCAAAGTTAATGTTTGAAATTGTGATTGTTCAAGGTATCTTCTCTGAACCAGCACCTACATTTTTTCCATACCTCTTCATAAACTAAGGGGCATGAATCAGACTTAAAAAACACACATTTTTTAAATCCACTTTCTCTCTCTCTCTCAGTTCGGTCTGCTACAATCTCACATAAGGTTTTTTCGGAGATTCTTCAACTTTGGTGGTTCCAGATTCTCGCGCAAGGCTCTGTTGTATCCTGGGAACGGATTTCCTTGTAACCCAACAGCAACTCAATGAAACTGAGTGGGGGCAAATAATGTTCTAAAGACAATGTCTTCAGACGCGCCTCAAAGCTTCTCCTCCAAAGTTATAGTGACCCCACTTCCCAACAATTTTAGAGCGTTATTCTGCAATGGAGGCAGAAGAAAGTATGACTCCGATCAAGATGATGAACCAAGATCTTGTTCGACTGGACCAGTTTAATGGAGCAAACTTCAGCCGATAGCAAGACAAGATTATCTTCTTTCTGGCCACACTAAAATTATACTATCTTGTTCGACTGAATGCCCTATCAGACCGACTCTACAACTTCCACAAAGAACTTACATCTCCAAAAGAAATCTGGAAGGCCTTGGAATTCAAATACAATGTGCAAGAAGTAGGTACAAATAAGTATCTTATTACAAAATACTTTGACTTCACCATGAACGACCATAAACCCATACTGGAGCAAGTTCATGAACTACAGGTGATAGTCAACAAAATTCAAACCCTTGACATCATCATTCCTGAATCTTTCCAAGTGGGAGCAATCATTGCCAAACTTCCACCCTCTTGGAAGGATTACAAGAAGAAGCTTCTGTACAAGGCTGAAGAACTTACCTTGGAGCAAATTCAGCAATACCTTTGTATTGAAGAAGAGTTTCGGATTAAAGACAGTAGGGATAAGACCCTGGCCGGTTTGCTGAACTCTAAGGTCAATTTTGTGGAAAACGGATCGAAGAAGACTAACCCTGCATTACAAGTAAAAAAGAATGATGGGAACTTCAAGAAGAACAGCAATAAAAAATGATCCTGCTATGTTTGTGGAAAGAAGGTGCATTATGCCCAAGTATGCCGACATCAGAAAGGCGGAACCAAGTCTGTAAACATGGTAGAAAACAATCTAGTAGCCATGATTACTAAAGTCAACATGGCAGAATCATCTTTTGAATGGTGGTTTGATTCAGGCGCCACAGTCCATGTTTGCAAGGACAAATCATTGTTCAAGACATATGAAAAGTGACTGATGGCCAGGAGGTACAGATGGGAAACCAAACATGTGTCAAAGTTGTTGGAAGAGGCAGCGTAGAGCTGAACTTCACCTCTGGAAAGACACTGACTCTCCTGAATGTTCTCCATGTTCCTGACATTAGAAAGAACTTGGTCTCAGTAAATCTTATTTGTAAGAGGGGATTCAAAGTTGTTTTTGAATCCAACAAACTAATCTTATCCAAGAATGAGATATTTGTTGGAAAGCGATATGGTTGTAATGGTATGTTCAAATTAAGTATTAATGAAGGAAAA
>NW_010729229.1:1124647-1151929 GCF_000365185.1 Nelumbo nucifera | reverse complement strand
AAAATGGATAAGAAACCTTTCCCTAATGTTAAGAGAAATTATCAACTTCTAGAGCTAATTCATTCTGACATCTATGAACTCAATGGTGTATTAACTAGAGGAGGTAAGAGATACTTCATAACATTTATAGATGATTTTTCTGGGTACACCTATTTCTACCTTATAAGAACTAAGGATGAAGCCTTTGACATGTTTAAACTGTACAAGACTGAAGTTGAAAATCAACTAGAAAAGAAAATTAAAATCCTTAGAAGTGATAAGGGTGCTAAATACTTTAAAAATGAGTTTAATTCTTTCTATGAAGAATTTGAAATAATACATCAATGTTTTGCTCCTTATACCCCTTAATAGAATGACTTGGCCGAAAGGAAAAATAGAACACATACAGAAATGATAAACTGCATGTTGTTAAAAGCTAATGCACCCTTAAACCTATGGGGGGAAGCACTCCTAACAGCCTGCTATTTACATAATAGAATTTTTTTAGAGTTAACAACAAATGCCCATATGAATTATGGACAGGAAGAAAGCCTAATTTAGCATATCTAAAAGTGTGGGGGTACTTAGCATATTATAGAGTTCCTGATCCTAAAATAACCAAGTTAGGACTCAGAGCTAAGAAAAGTATGTTGGATATGCAGAATATAGCAATGCTTATAGGCTTCTCGACTTAGAGTCCAACATAATAATTGAAATTAGAGATGTTGAATTCTTTGAGAATAAACTGTGTTTTAAATCTACAGAAAATGAATCCATAGAAAATGACAAAGAACCTGAAAGAGAAACTCAGATCTCAATACCTACCTATTGATAATAATGAGAAGAAGAAATGACACAACTGTAACAACTACAATAAAACCTAGAAGAAGTCAAAGACAAAGAACAGAGAAACACTTAGGTTCAGATTTTATCTCTACTCAGTCAATTGTATTTTTGGTTAAGGCTGATAGAGAGAATATTTTAAATAAGATACCCATTGTCCTGAATATTGAAAATGATCCAAAAACCTATAGTGAGACCATGACCTCTAGAGATGCTGCCTTTTGGAAGGAAGCTATAAATAATGAAATGGATTTAATAATGTCAAATAACACATGGGTACTAATAGACCTTCAGGATCAAAACCAATCTAATGTAAATGAGTGTTTAGAAAAAAATACAACACTGATGGAACTGTACAAACTTTTAAGGCTAAATTGGTAGCCAAAGGATTTAGTCAAAAGGAAGGGATTGATTACTTTGACACCTATACACTAGTGGCTAGAACAACTTTATTAGAACACTCATAACATTAACATCTATTTATCACTTATATGTTCATCAAATGGATGTTAAAACTGCTTTCTTAAATGGTGATTTAAATGAATAGATTTATATGGAACAACCTAAAAGATTTGTTCTTCCTATAAATGAGAAGAAAGACTGTAAACTGGTTAAATCACTATATGAATTAAAACAAGCACCTAAACAGTGGCATGAGAAATTTGATTATTGCATTCTAGCTTTTGGTTTAAACATAATAGTGCTAATAAATGCATCTACTCAAAATTCACTGAAAATTATGGAGTAATTGTGTGACTTTATGTTGATGATATGCTTATTGTGGGTATAAATATGGTTGGCATAAATGAAACTAAAAATTATTTGTCTTTTGTCTTCAAAATGAAAGATTTATGAGAAGTAGATACTATCTTGGGAATAAAAGTTAAAAAGCATAATAGGGGTTATGCATTAAGCCAATCACATTATATTAAGAAAGTATTTGAGAAATTTAAGCAATTAGGGTTTAAAGAATATAGCACACCATATGATTCTAGTATAAAGCTAGTAAAAAATACTGGTAGAGCAATTGCACAATTTGAGTATGCTAGTGCAGTAGGAAGCTTGATGTATGTTATGCTTTGTACTAGACCAGATATTGCATTTGCAATAAGTAAACTCAGTCGGTTTACAAGTAATCCCGGTGCAGAGCATTGGAAGGCAATTGGGAGAGTTCTTGGGTATCTCAAGAGAACCTTGGAACTTGTCTTGTTTTACTGTGATTATCTAGCTATACTAGAATGGTACACTGATGCAAATTGGATTACCGTTAATGAAGATAACAAGTCCACCTCTTGATGGATTTTCGTCCTTGGTGGGGGTGCGATCTCTTGGGCATCCAAGAAACAAACTTATATATCTCACTCGACCATGGAATCCGAATTCATAGCCTTGGCGGCTGTTGGAAAAGAAGTTGAATGGATTATAAATTTATTATTGGATATAAAACTTTGTCCTAGTCCTATGCCTCCAATTTCCATTTACTATGATAGTAAGACAACTATGTCAAGAGCCTACAGTGGTACCTACAATGATAAGTCCAGACATATAAGTCTGAGACATGAATTTGTTAGGCAACTGATTCAAAATAGAGTCATCACTATAACTTATGTGAGGTCAAGCAAAAACTTGGTTGATCCTTTACCAAGGGCTTAGCTAGAGAATTGGCAAGAATGACAACCAAAGTGATGGGATTAAAACCCTTTACTTAGTCACCTGTAATGGTAACTCGACCTAAACTGAAAAAAAAAACATCGGTATTTGGGTTTAATGAGTAATAAGTTACGGCAATGTGACTGTTAGCACTAACATTGAGAAATTTCCCATCACAACATAAACAGTGATGTCCATTATGATGAGAGGTTGAATTAAACTCTTAATGAAGTTCTAAAATGTGTCAAATAACAGAACACATAGTGGAACTTCACCTATGTGAACATAGAAGTGATGCCACTTCTCATAAGAGTTTGGGTTTTCTCTCGGAATTGTGTGTATGGGTGTCTCCGGTCTGTCTTGAGATTAATTGGTTTAAGGTCTTACCACCAATAACTTTGACAAGGCTCTGARATAWCTATACTAACAARAKGTTTAAGTTGATAAACACCTTTTGTATGCATAACTGTGTCATAGTAGTTTGGATTGAGAGAGAACTATGTAATTGATCAATCAATGTGGGGGATTGTTGATTTTAATCTCATAAGAGATTAAATCCAACGAATTTGATTGGTCAATTACATGAGAAATTGCACCTTCACACTTGTTTGGAAAATTAGTTTTTTTCTTACAAAAACTAGTTTTGAACTTGTCCGACATTGGAAAATTATAAGCTTTGTTTTCAATATTTTAATAGAAACTTTTCAATATTTTAGATGATCTTCGATTGAGCTAAGTCAGGATCTACTATAGGAGTTGTGCTCCCGTCGAGAGAAGAGGAAGCGAGACACGAATCACACTCGTCCACATTGTCGGTGTGTGGGTAGGGTTCGTTCTCTAAGGGATAAGCATATAAGGTAAATGCAAAATAAGGTTTGTCATTCCTTTTGATTTTTATGATGTGCGATTTGGAAGCTCCTAACTGGAAGGTTGCTTGGACGTTGCTCACGTGGTGAGCTGGATCAAACTGCAAAACAGGAATTAAAGAGACGAGGGTGGATGACCCAGTGAGGTCGCTTCAATGCTTAAGTTAGTATTTTGTCTGTGGTTGCGAGCTAAAAGCTTGAATGCTAGAGAGCTTGAATGTAAGTAATCGCACATACCTAGGCCTTGAAGGGGTTGATGCCTTTATATAGATAAGTGGTCGTGGGTCTCACGAAACGGTTCCAAGATCTGCGGCTTGAGTAGATGAGATCCATTTTCACTTTAGTCGGGGAGTAACGTATCAACCAATGAAGTCTATCGTTAACGCCCGGTCCGGGCGGGAAGAGGATAAGGCTTGTGGTTACGCAACGTGATCCCAGGAGATTCGGAGTCCGTTGAGAAGTTTCTGGAGTCGATTATGTGTCACTTCGGTTCTTGGGCCCTGAACTGCCTTAGGTGCTGAGGTGCCTCTATACCGAGGTGACTCTTACACCGAGGTGGCTTTGTACCGAGGTGACTGAACACCCGAGCTTTGAAAATTGCTAACTAGGCTCTTCTTGCTGAGTTGTCATCCTACGGGCAGATCGCGTCCACGTGACCTTTACTTACTAGGTCATGCCAAATTACCCCTCATCAATTGCCCCCTACTCCTTGTGCCAGGGGTCCTGACCCGGCATGAGGAGTTCATGACGAGCCCAGGTGGATTTGGCACGAGGTCTAGGTAATATGGAGGGCAGACCATTGGTCGGACCTGTTCGACCATTTGGCTCAACCAAGAAGTGACCCAGATCGTGTATCAGGTACGCATGGACGTCAAGCTGATTATAAACTTTGTAGACGTCAAAACACGCGCTAAACTGATTTCAACCTCGGGTAGCATGCAGTCGATTTTGCTTGGAGCCATTGGATCGCGTAGATCTTGGTCGTTGATCCCCAGATATCCTGGTTATAAATAGGGGCCGAAGGGCCCATTTTCTTTGCCACAAAACTGTGAATCCAAAGTCCTTGAGGTCGCATTTAAGTATCCCACCTTGGTGTCAGCTATTCCTAGGTCCGAGGTCATCTTGCTTTCTTCAGTCTTCTTTTGGTGAGTTCGTCTTCCATTGCTTTCGATTCCGTTGTCCTTTCCGTTAGTGTGTCTAGTCTTAGCTTAGATAGCCTTCTAGATGGGAGCGGTGAGTTCGTTGGGGCCGAGGTGGGTACCTCAGCACAGTCCGCAGAGCCTCATCCTGACGAGGTGGGCACTTTGGCACAAGATGTGGACTCAAATCCGTCCGAGGCGGACTCACCTCGGCGAGAGCAAGAAGCCTCTTGCAAGTCGACTTCCACCTCACACTAAGGTCGCCTGTCGGATAGCATCGATGCGTCTACAACGACAACGGACATGCTCTTATCTTTAGTAGCTCGGTACAAACTTCCCAATGACATTGTATATAGTATTCCCTTAGGCAAGTTTCCTTGGAATCACGGTCATGACGAGATCGTGGTCTTTGAGGAGCAACTCATAGCCGGGCTGCTCCACTCCACCCTTTCATAATCGAAGTCGTTAAGTTCTTTGACATTGCCATAGACCAGCTACAACCGAACACTATCCGTAACATCGTAGGTACCATTTCCCTTTTCCACGATTACATCCGACCTCTAGACCTCGACATCTTCTCTTCGATCCTTTCCATCAAGAAGAACTTGCCCTGTGTTCTACCCGAACATGGGCGAAGTTACTATATGTCTCATTGCCCCGGGTATAAGCTGCTGCACGAGCTTCCTAACAAAGTCCCGGCCTGGAAGAGACGCTACTTCATGGTCCGTAACACCGAGTGGTGGCCTTTCCCGACTCACTAGAGGACAGCCATCCAGGACCCCAGCGTTAGATTAGACCCAAAGACACGAGAGGAGGTCCGATCTTGGGCGAAACTCGGCCTAAAGTTCAAAAACTTCGTGACTAAGGAGAAGCTCGCACAAGCCAGTTTAAGCCCTCCTAGTAGGTCGCCAATTGTTGTACTTTTTTTCTTTGTTTGTTTAACTTTGATGTTGCATCTAACTCGGTTCATTACTTGTTGTAGTTGCCATGGATGATATCCACATCTTGGCCTACCAATCCGAAGTGAACTTGAAGCGAGCTCTTGAAGCCGAGGAGTCCTCCCGAACTGCCCATTCCGAGCTCAATCAGCTAAAAAACGATGTGTGAGCCAAGAAGAAGCTATTGACTTTGTTGATGGCAGAGAAGAAGGAGCTCGAAGAGGAGAAGTAACTTGAGGAGTGCAAGGTGGCCCTGAAGAGAGAGAACGAGAACCTCAAGGCGCTTGTGAAGGAGTGGACTGAAATTCTGCTCCAAGCTATGGAGGACAACAAGGCCAAGGCTGTTGAGGAATATAAGTCTTCGGCAAAGTACCACGAGAAGATGGTCAAGTTTGAGATAGTAGGCTACCGCAAGGGATTTAAGCTCAGTAGGTGGTTGACCCGGCATGAATTTCCCCACCTCAACCTCAATGCTATTATGACGTATAAGATTCCCAAGGAGATGGCCGTCGAAGCCGTGAAGGACCCGAACTCTGAGGAGGAAAGCGAGGACGAACCTCTCGACGATGAGATAGTGGGAGAGGGGGAGGGAGCTGATGCTGCCGAGGACCACATGGAGATAGATCCGCCCATCGATGCCTCAGCTGGGGATAAGGAGCCCTGAAGTGACTGATACCTCTTTTCTTGGACCCCCCCTTTGTAAACACTTGATGTCTCGAGCCTCCGAGCTTGGCTAAATAGTTGTAATCTTTCTTCTCTTTTTTTTTTATTATGTACTAGAAGTACTTCATCAATGGAAAATAAGTTTTTTGTAAAACTCTTTGTGTGCCAAAATTTTTTAAGTGTAGATTTCTCCCGAGTTGGCGAGCTAAACAAAATAGGAGCAAAAATTTTTCTAAGTATAGATTACTCCCGAACTAGCGAGCTTGACTCAAATAGGAATAATCTAATCGTTATTGTATGCCGGGGTGAGTAGACGTTGTAGGGTACATGCCCGACCTGTCTGTGCCCAGGGTGCTTTGCCTTACCCATGCCGAAGCGACTAGGTTTTAATGAGCCCGTGCTAAAGAGGCGACCGGGTTTTAATCTGCCTATGCCAAAGAGGCAACTGGGACTTCTCTACCTATGCTGGAGAGGCAACTAGGTTTTATATTGTGCCAAGGTCTCTTGTCAGCTCGGCACCATAGCCCTTAGGCTTCTGGGAGTGACTTAAGGTCCTCTCTTCCAGTTCATCGTCCATAGGGTCAGTTCGGTGATCCTATGGACTTAGTCGTTTTGCCTACATTGAGGTTTACAGGTAGTATCTCCTTATGTTGTCAATGTTCCAATCTCGAGGTACCTGTTTCCCTTCCATGTTCTCGAGCTCATATGTTATTTCTCCGAATACCCGTCTCACCCGGTAAGGACCTTCCCAATTTGGACCGAGATTACCCACACTGAGCTCAGGTACCATTACCTTACGGAGGACCAGGTCGCTAACTCGAAATAGTCCCTTCCTAACCCGAGCATTATAATACCGAGCTACTCGCTGTTGGTAAGCTGTAGTTCGAATGTGGGCCAAATCACGTACTTCTTCGACGAGGTCCAAGTTAGTTCTGAGCTCGTCATCGTTTGTCTCTTCGTTGTAGGCTTCGAGCCGCAACGTCGATACTTCAATTTCTACCAGGATCACAACTTTTGTCCTGTATGCAAGGTTGAAGGGCGTCTCATAGGTCGCAGTCTTGATGGTAGTCCAGTAGGCCCAAAGGACATTGGGTAGTTCGTCCACCCACAACCCTTTAACTCGCGCAAGGTGAGCTTTCAGTCTGTGGAGGATAGCCCTGTTCGTCACTTCGGCCTATCCATTTGCTTGTGGATGCGCTACCAAAATGAAATTTTGTTGAATCCCCATTTCGGCACACCAGATCTAGAATTTGATATCCTCGAATTGCTTTCTGTTATCCAAAATCAAGACTTTGGGCAATTCAAAATGGCATACGATGCTTTTCTAGAAGAAATTTTGCACATTCTGGGCTGTAATGCTTTCCAACGGTTCGGCTTCCACCCACTTCGTGAAGTGTCCTCCGCATAAACCTTCATGGATATTACGAAGTACAGGCTCAGCTTCTGAGGGTCGTAGACAACATAGGTAGGGGAGCGTGAAGGATCTCCTGTACACCCGTCCATCTATAATGACGTATCGAGTTGATTGACGCTCTACCCTCCGAGCTGCTTTGTGTTCTGCAGGTAGGGTCCCATAGAGCAGATAATCACCCTGCATGGAGCAGGTAGGGTCTCGTGAAGGACCTCCTGATTGTCGCTTGTACTTGTTAGTTGTGATAAGGCATCAGCCTCAGCATTCTCAGACCTCGGAATTTTTCTGATGAAACAAGAGCTGAAGCTTGGTAGGATCTCATTGACTTTGGTTAAGTAGGCTGCCATAGTCGAGTCGCGTGCTTCATAGTCCCCATTGACTTGGTTAACCACCAGTTGAGAATCGTTGTAGACGATGAGGTGTTTTGTTCCAATTTCCTTCGCTAAGTTTAGCTCAGCAATTAGCACTTCATATTCCACCTCGTTGTTCGACTTCTCAATTCCGAACCGGTGAGAATACTCTAGCTTCACCTTGCTTGGGCCGTATAATATCAGTCCTGCACCGCTTCCTTGCTGGTTAAATGAGCCGTTTACGTGGAGGATCCAGGGCTCCTCGTCCCAGGTCGGTACTACTTTGACTAGGACTGCTGCCGCGCTGGTTGATGCCTCTGATGTGTTAGCAGGTTCAGTCAGTTCAGGGGCCGGCATGCTGAATGTGCATTCTGCTATGAAGTCTGCCAAGACATGGGCTTTGATTGCTGGTCATGGCTCGAACCGGATGTCATACTCGCTAAGCTCGATGGACCATTTTGTCAATTCCCTGACTCCTCGGGCTTAAGTAGGAAGTACCTTAAAGGTCTATCAGTAAGGATGACGATGGTATGGGTTTGGAAGTATGGGTGTAGTTTCCGAGCTACTACCACTAGCACGTATGCCAATTTCTCGATATCAGGATATTTGGTTTTCACATCCTACAACACTTTACTTACATAGTAGACGGGTCGTTGAAACCGATCTACTTCTCTAATTAGTACCGAGCTAACCACCTCATCACTCACGGAGAGGTACAGTTTCAACACATCTCCTTCCTCAAGTTTGGTTAAAACTAGGGTAGTACTTAGGTACCTTTTCAGCTCATCAAACGCGAGTTGACACTCTTCAGTCCATTCAAAAGTTTCATTATTTTTAATTGCTTTAAAAAAGGGGAGGCACTGACCAGTCGATTTAGACATAAATCAGTTTAAGGCAATGACCCGGCTATTTAGTCATTGTACCTCCTTGATTTTCTAGGATGGTCGCATTTCTAAGATGGCCTTGACTTTGTCCAGGTTTGGTTCGATGCCATGTCGATTCACTATGTAACCGAGAAACTTGCCTGACATGACCCCGAAAACACACCTATTTGGATTCAACTTCATTTTATATTTCTTTAAAATTTAAAAAATAACATCTAAATCATCAATTAAAAATCTAGAAAATTGGGTCTTCACGACCATATCATCAACATAACATTCCACAAGTGAAGCCTAAGCAGCAAATATGCATCAATGGAGCTTAAAGGCACCGGAGAAGCCAACGCAGCTCCCTCATAAATCATGCCCTTGTGGAGGTACGCGTCAAAATTGAGCGGGAGATCAAGGTTTTGCCCTTTTGGAGGGTACGTGTCAAAATTGAGCGGCAGAGTTTAATGCAGATTGACGTGTTAAAGTCCAAACGCACTGGGAGTTCACTATCGCTCATTCAAGGACGGACGAAGGCATCCGTCCCAAGATTTTTATTGGGCCAGCTGGATCTATTAATCTACGTTAGAGTTGCTTGTCCCAACGTTTAAATGAGAAACGATTGGTTACGGCGTTTGTCTACGATGTGGGTTTAGATCTAACTTCACTAATTCCAATTATTTTCAACTTTTACAGCTTATAGGATTCGAGTTTTTTTCCCAAAATCAAAAAGCAAAGATGAGAGAGGCCGAACTTACTCCTCCCCATCACATGAAAAGCACAACCATTTCCATAATACGAACCGGTTAGCTTTATTTTTTTATTGTCTTTTTTTGTTTTTTTTTTTCATTCTGGTTCCTGTTAACCCCTTTCTTCCACCATTAACCCCTTTCTTTCACCAGAAGAAGCACATCCATTCCCGCCAATAACCCCTTTGTTTCTATTATTAGAACAAGTTAGCTTTAAGCCTTTAAACAAAAAATCTTCTTTCTTGTTCTCTGCAACGGTGAGACAAAGGAGACATTGGCATAACAGAAACCAATTCGTATTACGAAATTGTGCTTTTCATGTGCTCTGCAATGGTGATTAGGAAGAATAAGGTCGGTCTCCCTCTTCTCTTTGCTTTTTGATTTTGGGAAAAAAAACTCAAACCCTAATAGATGCAATAGTTTTAAAAATAGTTGGAGTTGTTCAAATTAAATCTGACGTCGTTAGACAAACACCGTAACCCATAGTTTCTCGTTTAAACGTTGGGACAAGCAACTGGATTAATAGATCCAGCTGGCCCAATAAAAATCTTGGGACGGATGCTTTCGTCCGTCCTAGGGTGGGCCTTTAGAGCAACATCATACAAAATGTCCTTTCATTTCTGTCGTCAGATTGGAAACGATTCACTCACCACAACAAATACCTCCACCTTGTACTGAGTTAGGTCGTCCATGAGAGAGAGAAAGAGCTCCTATTCATCAAGCTTTTTCCCTGATTTATATAGCCTATACTTGATAAAGAAAATAGTATCCCATTCAGGCTTCCATATCTTCAACGGTCGACATTTGTCCACATTTTTGAATCGTATCTAAACCGTCCAACAGCATATACCCTTTTTCTGAAACATTTATATAATGAAAAAAGTGAACAAAAAGTTAAACAACTTTTACTTTTTATTTTCTCATCATTAATAAATAATTTGTTCTAAAGTATGAATTAGTGAACCAGCTGAGAGTGAGAGGTTTGATTCTTCAATTCTCTTATAATATATATCATAAATACAAATTCAAATATGTATACTTAATTAATCGGATTTTTGGGAATTAAACTTGAAAAATTTTATTTTTAATAGTCATAATACCTTCATTTTTTTTGGAAAATGATTGTTCAGCCCACTTTGGGATAAATCTTGAACCGAAACCGATTGACCGTCTCAGACTCCAAATAACGCCCGTAAGACTCCTGTCTCTGCAGCCTGAACGTTTCAATGAACGCTTCAACTCGCCGATTTGATTCGTCGTGACTCATTAATACCTCCCTCCTCAGCCACCCACTCCAAATAACGCCGACGATACAGTGTCGTTGAACGTCTCCTAGTTCCTTAGCTGCCGTCCACCAGTCGTCATCACTGACGACGATGCCATTGATTCCGACTCTGCTCTGAGCACCACTCGGGGTGGCGTGTCCCACGTGTCACTCTTCCTCAACTGTCATGATGCCGGATTCCGTCTCTCGCTTTAGAAAAGAATGGATGATACCAGTTAAGTTTGGGGTTTCAGATACTCCAATTAAGTCGATTGATACAATTTCCACCTATATGAGGAAAATTCTTCATAGTCCTATGGCAGTTCTAAAATGTATAAAATTGATATACAGTTTATGGGAGTTAACAATTGTTTAAGATCTCCAACATGCTTATTCTTGGCATCCTACATACATCGGTTAGTATGTTTAAGGACTAAAGAATAAATGAAATCTTGTCCAATTTATGTAGACAATATAGTAGATGTCATTTAATATTCTAAATACTTAAACCAAATGCCCATATAAATTGGCTTACAGCATTGGTTGTCCCTTGGAACAACTAAGCTCACCTATTACAGATTTACAAGGATTGATAAATAAAATAAGCTGAAACAACAGAGATGTTCCTAACCACCTTCCAAAGGTCCCTTGTTATTGCTTCCTGCAAGACGAGTGAAGAGTGAAGAGTGATGAACTGCACCATTACCATTACCACTTGTAGAGTCATGTTCCCTAATCGTTGCCAAGCATTCATTGCACAATGCAATCAGTGCCCACCATGATCACTCATATATAGCAGATCCCATCCCTGTTAATTGTTATTATAGCTAGAAATCAAACTATACCAAGTTTTGGTCAAGGATTAATCCCTAGGTGTTTTGCACACTGTCCTTTTACCTGAGTTCTGAAACTCCAACAAAGAGTAGAATTAATGACAAAGCCCAATCTCCTAATACATCCAATAATAATTACGTTGACGACCACAACCCCACCCAAATTTTATGATTTGTTTTCCAGGTTCCTTCTTACAACTTACCAGCGCCTGAAGCTTCACCAGCCCCTTCAATGCCCGCAAAGCCCTCCTCGCCTTTACACCCAAACATCAAGTTCCAACAATTACCACCACCAACCCAATAAAAAATAAAAACAGAGCCAAAATCATTTACTTTCGGATAACAAGAATGGACTTCTCAGATCTCTCTAATGGCGAAAAAAAAGTTACGGAAACAAAAAACAGAAAAGGAGCTCCTCAGCTCCCCTGCCCCCCAAACATAGAAAGAAGGTAAAAGTTAAAATTCTGGGGATCGGAAACCCTCTCTCAGAGTATCTAACACGTTATTGCCTGGTGCTTTTGTCCAAGGTTTTCGAATCAGAACCACAACCAGACAGCAATAATGGTCATTACAAAGAAAAATGGACTCCGAACACTACATCCACAGACGAACCCTATCAGTTTTGCCCCCATTCGGTTTCTTTTCTTTCTTATTTATTCTGATTTTAAGACTGAAAATGAGAAAATCATGACCATTCGGCTCTGGAGATGGAGCATTGGATGATTTCGGTAATTTCGAAAAAAATTCGAGGCTGATGAAAAAACAGAACGAAGAAATGAATACTAACCAGCCAGATAACCTCAAAAAATTGCTCGAATCTTAACAGCAGCCCAACTTCTCTCCTCCCACTGTTGCCGTACGCGGTGGCGCACCGCCCACTACTCGTCAACGGCTGGCGGATGTTCTGATCAACACCGTTCACGTACGAACACAAAGCTCCTTCCCTGTACGACCCCTTTCTTTCTTCCCCATTCACAGTCGCTCACCGTCCACGTACGAACACGAAACTCTGTCCCTGTACGAGCCCTTCCTTTCTTCCCCATTTACAGTCGCTGGCACAGCACGCTCCTTGTCCCTAAAAGATCTGATGAAACTCCACCCTCCTTCGCCGGCTTTCCCCCCTGATGCACCGGCCCCGGCCGGTGATTTTGAGCACTGGTTTCGCTTTCGGACTCAAGAACAAAAACCAGCGTACTCGCACTTTTGTCACACGTACAGCGTATTCGCACGAACAAAAACCAACCTTCTCACACGCTAAGATTCCATTTTTCGAAAGTTGAAACATCGACCGTACAACTTTCAAATATATATATATATGTTTTTGAAATCAATTGTTACCAAATGTTCAAAACATTTTTTTATCTTTATTGTTTTTCACAGCCCATAGCTCAAAGCAAAAGGTCATAGGGAACCCTAAGTTTGTTAACAAGATATGGAGTAAGGGTGTTCATTCGGTCAATTCGATTCGGTTTGGTTTGAAAATAAAACCTAACCGACATTTCGATTAGGTCATTTTCATGAGCCGAATCAAACTTAACTGAATTTAAATTTTGGTTCGGTTTTAATTTGGTTAGTTAAAAAGATAAATGCATTTTATATTTATATTAATAATTATTATTAAAATATATATCAAATAATATTAATATATTTATAATTAAAATATTAATATATATATATATATATATATATTGTATTTTGGTTAATTCGATTTTTGATTCAGTTTAATTGATTTTTTTTTTTCAAACCAAAATGAAAACAACTAACCAAATCGAAGTGGCTTATTCAATTTGGTTCGGTTCAATTTTCAGTTTGATGACCGAATTTGAACACCCCTAATAGGGAGCTTCTTTCTAGCTTGTGGCTCGGTTGGCATGTTAGTTGGTCAGCAAACCACTGACTTTGGGAGGGGGCTTATTAGTGGTGAGTATCACCAAATACCGAAAAGAAATGTATTTGACATAGGATGTTAAAACTAAATTAATAAAAATATCTATTTTTGTTTCCACAACAGAAAATAAAAAATAGAAAGAAAATTATGAATATCTTAAAAATCCATAGTATAAATATTGATATAAATAAATTACTTTTCAAAAATTTATGAATAAATTTCCAAATTGATATGAAGAATTAATTACTGAATATAAAAATTCAGTAATTTAGATTTTTTAAATTAACATTCTTCAAATTAAATTACCAAAAACATGAAAATTAGTTTATGAAAATCACTAAATTAAAAGTTCCCAATAAATACCAAAAAACCAATGTAAATTACTATAATAAAAATTATGGAAATTATTAAAATTTTTCAACATAATAATTTTCAAAGAATATTAAATTTTCTAAATAGTTATGGAAATTATACATATAGTTAAAATTTCCCAATAATTTTCCAAATTAATATTTAATAATTTCCAAAAAACAATGTAAATGAAAATATTAATAAATATTTTTTATTAACAAAATTAAATTTCAAAATAAATAATTATTTGAAATTACCTGAAAATTTCTAAAAACTAATTTTTTGAAAATTTTAAAATAAATAATCATCGTTAAATTACTGCAATTGTAATAGTTATGAATGTCAGGTAATACTAATGTATAATTAATTTTATATAATAGTATATTAATATTTAAATATGAAAATTTGATTATTCAATAATTATTGATATAAATAATTTCATTTTAAAATATTTATGTATTTTTTTATATTTTATTACTAAAATATCAAAATAGATTGATATTTTCATTACTTTAATTATCTTATACATTTAATGTTTGGGAAATTTCCAACTTTGTTACAAGGTTGAAATGGGAGGTAGGGTGACTTAGCCAGATGCTAAGAGCCAAATGATGTGGCAAAATAAGGTGCTTGGGTAGGGTGAAGGTAAACCTCTTTTGGAATCGGCTTGTTGTTTTTATTTTTCATTATTTTAAAATTAAATTCAAATAGAGTTTAAATTAATAATTTTACTTTTATTAAATTTTAATTTATTTAGTAAATTGTTATTGTTTTGTAATTTAAGTTGTGCTATAAGCTAAGTTTATTAGTATTTATAATTTTTAATCTTGTTAGAATTTGTTATTATAAATTAAGTATAATGTTACTGTAATTAATTTTAACAATTATAACAATTATTATTATTAAAATTAAAAAATAGTAATTTATTTTGAATTTTCTATTATGTTAACCATTTTTAAATTAAAATTATTACAGTATAACATAAAATTATATAATTAATTATTAAAATTTCAATGATGATATGAAAAATATTAGGTATAATTATAATAATTTTTTTAATTATTAATTTATTACTTTAATTATTTATCTTATTGTATTATTCATTTTATTCTTTTTAGTCTTTTAGATATTTATTTACTTATCTTATTAGTATTCTAGTTCTAGATAGAGAAAGAGAGATAGGTGTTGGGAAAGAAGTGTTAAAACTATGTTGTTTATTGTGAGATAGGTTAAGAGATGTTTTAGGAGGAAGCTTTAGGTGGGGAAGATACTTTAGGGAAACTTTTAGGAGATAAGATGATTTAATTGATTGGGAACTTGTGTGTGTAGGAGAGAGAGAGAGATTTTAGGAACAAGATATGGGGATTATTGCCTATGTTGTTTCTTTATTGGTTTATTGGACAATTAGGTGGAATTAAAAATATAAAAAAATCAAAAAAAGCTAGAAATTAGGAAAGGGGTTTTGGACCAAGGAGAGGCCCTCTGAAATAGACCACGTTGTTTATATATATATATATATATATATATAGATGTAGGGGCTTGTATTTTGTGTTAATGAAGAAACCAAGAAGTTTTCATAGTGTTGCACCTTTAATAAGAGGAGAAAAAATGCAGGGGCCGGCTTTATGCAAAAAACATGTTAAAATTAACTTTGAACTGTTATTTCCTTTGAAGAAACTACAGTTTAAAGTCAGAAATAGAGCCAATATGCACCAGAGGATTGAACATCTAACCAACCTAAATGGTCCCTTATATGGTGGAAAGCAAAAAGGGCAGGTCATGTAGAGAGAGAGAAAGATTAAATTCATACCAATAGGGTTGTCAATGGACCGGATATTGGTTTAAGTTGGGATTAATATGAGTCTAATACAGATAGAACAGGTCCAATCCAACTTTGGACCATTAAGTCTGAACTGGTCCAATTCAATATGCCTTATCAGACCATTTGACCTGTTTAAATTAGTTTTATTTCAAATTGTTTTTAACTCAAATCCGAAACATTGACATCTCTACTCTCATCTTTTGTCAATAGACTTAGGGGTCATTTGGCAAGTCTTTTAGTGAAGATCTTCTGGTAGCTCTGATAGTTAAAAGATGTATTGAACTTTTGTATGAAGATCTGAGCAGACCGAAGCTAGTTTGACTACTACACGTCTTTCCGTGCACATTTCCATGTCTTTTTGCGTGAGAATAAAGCGAGAAAGACACAAAAAACTCTATTTAGAGCTTCCCGAAATCAGTCCAAAATGGAATTCTCACGTCTTTTTGGTGCACCGACTTTTAGCGGCTAAATCTATACAAACCAAACAGAAAAAAGACTATGGTGCGGTCTGCCCAGCTTATAAACATCTAAAAGACCATGCAGAAAATTGTGTCAAATGGGGCAGTTTTAGAGTGAAAAAAACCGGTACTTGACCGGTTCCCAGTTTTCCAGTCAGACCGTCCGGTCCGATTTTGAAAACCATGTTAGAGACAAACCGCTATTCGGAGTGACTATAAGCATACTGAATGCTATGTCTGCTCACATTTTCCTCTGAGTTTGCGATGTTTCCTCATACCATAAATATGTAATTCCATTCTTTCCAAACATCCCACACTGCAAAAGCGTTGTATCTCTAACTTGAAAATTTTAAAAGTTTGTGTTGCTACATCATCTGCCTAACGGTGTTCAGCTTTGTTAAAGGGATAAGCTCTGTGTGGCTTTTGCTGTCTCTTCTGAACTTGGTAATATTTGTGTCTTCCACTTCAGTTGAACTCCCTTTTCCCCTAACCGTCAAAAATTTCAAAATTTTAAGCAAAAGGTTTCAGAAAAGTAGGCTTTTCACCAAAACAAAAACTGGAAAAGCTATAGCACCACATGAGAGGGGTAGTGAAAAGTAACAAACAGATGATTATATTTTCAGCTGCCAGGGGCTGTTGGTAACGGCTGAAATGGCTGAACTAAATAACTTATTGCCTTTTCTAAGCAATGAGTCATCAGATCACCAACTTTAACAGTTATCAATCAAACGGCCCAAAGATATATACCATATAGAAATGAAAATCAACAGATTACTTGGTACGCTTCTTTTTCTTTTCTTTTCTTTTTTTTTCTTTTTGTGTGTGTTGGGAGGGGGGTGACTACCTATACTTTGAGGCAACGTTTAAAAAAACCTAGAAATGGAACCRTTTTGGCTATCGGTATCCGGGTCAATGGTCTGATCGTCCGGTTTGAATGAATGGCTCGTTCTGACAATAAAATTAAAAGTAATTAAAAATAAAAAAGTCAAAAAACTATTGATTGGGTCGACAGTTCAATCGCCTGGGTCAATGGTTTGTTAACTTTTTCAATAGTTTTTTACCAGATTCTGGGTTTGGGGTAAAACGGAACCGATTGCCTAAACGATTCTCAAGCTAAACGATCTGACCATCCTAATCAATGGCGGTTCAAATAGTGGCACTCCTTTATGCTTTTTCTTTATTTTTTGTTTTTTTGTTGAATTTTATAAATTTTTAACTTTATAATACAAGGGCAGTTTGGGAATTTGAAAATGTTTAAATATGCGTATAACAGTTACATAAGAATCTTTTTTTCAAGTTAGATGAGGGAATGCTATTAAAAGTTCAAGGTGGGACTTTGTCTCAAATTTAAGTTCAGGGTGCTGAGTGTCACAACACCCAAAATAGTGGGTAGCGGTATGCAATTTACCCTTGTCTAATAGATTCCATCACTAACCATTAAAAATAAAAATTACGGTTTCGAGCTTAAAGTTGAAACTAACGACTAGAGATCTATTTTCCCATATCATGAAACTTGAATATGCTTCACACTATGAACTACGTAATTAGAAGATCTAAAAATTAATATAGCAAAATGGATACTAAATTTAAACTAAAAGAGATGAAAGTAGCATGCTAAAGTGCGGGTAGTATTGGGCTATGCCACCCTCCCCAAGGATAATTTGGGGGGTTGGCCTGACACGGCCCATGGCCCAAGCCCACATGGGCCCGTGTCGTGCTACGGGCCTGGGCCTTGCGAGCTGTAGACTATGTCATGGGCCTGAGCTGAATCGGGCTAAACTGGTTATTTTTTGACATTTTTTATTTTTTTTTATTTCTTTGTTATGTAAAACTAAAATATTTAAAATAAGAAATCTAACAAAGAAGTGAAAAAAATACTTAACCAAATAAGAAACCAAAGAGACAAAGACTCAAAGTGAATAACAAATTGGAAGAAAATTATGAATTTTATTTCCTTTAAATTAGAATGATACAAAGCATAAAATGGTTAGATGAATGAAATATGAAAACGGAAAATTGAATAAATTAATAAAATATAAAAAATACAATATAGTTACAGTGCTGCGACTAAATATCATCGGCATTGAATATGTTGGGCAATTGGTTTTAGGAGGAGTTGTCCATTTTTTAATTCTAAAAAAATAATAATTAATTTAATTGTACTTACCCGAATTGTCGGTTCGGAATTCCAACTTGATTTCAATGGTTGAAGTCTTTCAACTCCAAGAATTCAAGCCTCCCAAGTTGCTAACTTGAGATACTTGAACTGTTGAGTAAAGCCTTCTTTTTGTTGAAGCTTCAATAAAGTTAGAATTGGAGAATTAGATAATGTATGAGAGATTGAGAGAATATGAGAACTAGAGAAGAGATTAAGAGAAATGTTTAATTGGTATGATGAAAATGGTGGAGGATAGGGCAATTTATAAGAATTGAAAATAATTCAATTACCCAAAATACCATAAAAACTAGCCATTTTTTAGTTGTTGGGAGGGGTATTTTCATCATTGTAAAGTTATTTATCACTTTACCCAAAATGCCCCTCCAAACTAGCTGTTATATAGTTGTTGGGGGCATTTATGTCATTCTTTCTCTCCCCAAAACCAAAATACATAAATACCCCCCTTTATAGCTGTTTATAATTGTTGGGGGTATTTCTGTAAAAAATCCCTCCAAAAAGCTGAGACTAGGCATTGGGGCGGGCCAAGCGTGGTCCATATGGGCCTGTGGGCCATGCCATGTTGGCCCGTGACGCGTGTCGTGCCGTGGGCTGGGCCATACCAGTTTGTGGACCTAGAACCCCAGGCACAGCATGGCCTAGACCATCGTGTCAAGCCTGGCATGACCCACGTGCTGTCGTGCCATGCCGTGCTGAGCCAATCCAAATTTGGGCCTGGCCATGCTAGGCTACAGGTGGCACGACCCGATTTACACCTCTAGATGAAAGTATAGTGTTGTTTTGAGAAAGAAGGATATTCAATTATTAGTATCTAAAATGTATTGTTTGACTTTTACACTAGTGTACGAAATTGAGTTAGGAGTCTTATTTCATTTCTAATTGGGTTAAGTTAGACTAAATTCATCGTAATCATTATTTAGTGGTATGTATTGTTTGATGAATCTATATTAGTTTTCATTAAAATTTTATACAATACATAATATAAAATGTTATATATAATATAAATTTTATATAAAACATAATATAAAATAATATATCATACACATTATTTATTGGGGGGTGGGGGGTTAGGCCCAGTTTGGGGTGGGCTAGACAAATACCACGCCACCATGAACTTAATCAATGGTCAAAAAAATTGCCCCAATCAAGGTCGGGCAAGTCAAAGCCCTAGCAAGTGCGATTTAGATTGCCATCTTTACTTGAGTTTTTAAATACATTATAGAAAATACAATTGAAAAGATGAAAGTTTGGTTGGTATCAGGTTAAACCCCTATGGGCTTGAGTCGAAGCATTGGAGGGTCAAGTTATGGTGAAGGCAAACCTGTACTGAACTCGATTTGTTTCTCATTGTTTAAAATTGGATTTAAATCGGTTTTAAATTCATAGTTTTTACATTTATTAAATTTTAATTATTTAGTAAATTATTATTGATGTGCAATTTAAGTTATGATATTATGCTAACTATATTATTGTTTAAATTTTATTTAATGTTAGAATATGTTAATAAAATTGAGTATAATCATCAGGTCGTTCCATGTGTCTGCATGTTAACAGGTCGGGCCAAATTACCCCTCACCAATAATAAGTACTAAAAATATATTAACTTAGTCAATAAATAGTATAATCTCAAATAATACTTTAATCCCTAATAAATATTAATCAATGTTATAACAGAAATACAATAAGTACAGTAAATTCAATTTAAAAATTTCAATAATAGTAGTTTAATCTTCAGTAATTATTGAAAGTTTTTTGTTATATAACAAAACAAAATAAATTTATACATAATCATTGAAAATACATTTATCACAAAAAAGAATAAATAATTACTGAAATACAATAAATATTAATTTTGGTATATATAATTATATAATAAATATAGATTAAGAGTTTAAAATTATTATTAATAAATATTATTTTTTTGAAAGTGAAATTAGTTATTTACAATATTATGTAAAATATTAAATTATTATTAATTGCAATATTAGGTTATAATTATTTTTCTACTTTTCAGAATTTTTAAAATTTATTACATAATTTCTTTATTTTAACTATTTAAAATCTATTTATGCTAAATATTTTGTTATTTAAAATATTTAGTTATTTAAATACTTAAATAGTATGTAAAATATTTAAATTTTAAAATATTAATTTTTTATTGAATTTAAGTATCCATAAAAGAATAATTCATTCTATTATTACATGATTTCATTATTAATTTTTTAATATATTAAATTATTATTAATTTCAATACTATGTTGTAATTATTTTTCTACTTTTAAGAACTTTTTAAAAATTTATTACATAATTTCGTTATTTTAACTTTTTAAAATGTAGTTATGATAAATATTTAGTTATTTAAATATTTAAATAATCTCTAAAATATTTAAATWTTTTTGTTATTTGAATTTTATTTATTTAAAGCTATTACATATTATTAAATATTTGAAAAACATTTAAATTAATAATTCGGAAAAATATACTTTAAATTGTTAGTACATAATTTTTGTGAAATATTTTTTCAAAATACAAAATTATTTTTTGTGTTTTTAATAATTATTTTAAATTTATTATATAATTTTATTAGAAAATTTAATTATTTCTTAATTTTTTAATCCAAACTTTTTGTAGATAGATATAGATAAGTAGGGGAGAGGATAAATAGGAATTAGAGATAATTTAGGAGAGAAACTCTTTACTAAATTAGAAATAATTTTGGAGAAAGTGGGGGAGGTTGTTTTGGAGAAATTTTAGGAGAAGAAATTATTTAGGTTATTGGGAAAGTGCATCTCATTGGTTATTTCAAAAATGACATGGAATTAAAAAAAATAAAAAATTCAAAAAAAAGAGAAATTTCCTACAGTCGAGGGCCTTTAAGTTCGATCTGTGGAGGAAGAAGCATGTTAGAGGCCTCGGGTGTTATCCCAGGGGCAGAGACTCTAACGGTCAAGTTAGCAAGCACATCACGAAGAGGGCGGACGAGGCCTGAGTAAGATATCTCAAACAAGGTCACTAGGAAGCTAGAGAGCTAAGAGCAGTAAATGCCAAGATAGATTACCTAGGGAGTGATGTCACTTATTTATACTTGAACTTGCCTGGAGTTAGTTACAAGTGGACAGCCAGGATGTAATCTACCTTGAGCCCCATGTCGCCATCTGAGGATGCCACGTGTTCGAGTGCCATTGGGCCTGCCATGTGCACCTACATCAGTTGCCCCCACTCTTGATGCCGTGGTGGAGGTCTTAGCTGAGGACCTCGACTTTGGCTGAAGAGAGTGTGTTATCCTTGTTGGGAGGCATTGAGTGGCTTTCTTTGACGAGGACCTTGGCTTTGACTTTGGCTTGACAAGGAAGTATTTTATCTTTGAGTATGGTGGCATTGACTTAGGCCTTGATTCCTCCTCTTAGGAGTGTTGTGGAGGACCAGTCATGCAGAGGCATTGACCTCAGTTTTTGGAAGCTCGATACCATGCCATATACGGGTCTGAGACAGACGTGCCCCCTAGTTATGTGCTTCATTGGTATCATGGTGAGTCCATGCAAGTTGTTGGCCTCGGCTGAAGACTACCATATGTAGTATGGGTGATATGCCGTGGTCGTGCATAGGATGGATACTATTGCTGATAGGTTGAGGGTCATAGGGAGAATGGTTTTGGCACCGGGTGTAGACCGTGCATGCTACAGATCTCCATGTTAATGGGTCAGGACCGTGCTTGAGATGGGCCTCGGGTTGTAACCATATGTGAGATGGATTATCGCATCGTGCCCATATGCGAGACAAGCATCGGGATGGCCGGGTCGCACTACTTTTGGTTCAGAATCATTGGGCAAACCACTTGACTCAATGAGTGGGCCGGTTGATTTGCTTGGCATCATTTCATCTTCTCGAGGCAAGTAGCACATGTAGGTCGTTGGTTTGGGTCGTTAAGGTAATCTCTCCATGGCCGTTGGATTGGAGGCAATTTGGGTAGTCCATTTTCCTTTAAATAGGGCACTTAGTCAAGACTGACCACCATTTGCCTTCCAGATCTTTAGTCTTCAGAGATCTCAGCCTTCATCTTTGCTTCCCTTAGATTTTTTCTAACTTCATCCTTTTAGGTAAAGAACTTCACCCATAGCGGTGTCTTACTCAAACTCTGGTCCCAAGTGCTACGACCTCCATGACCTCTCGGGAGCAAGCTCATTTACCACCCCGTCCTCGGCCATTAGCAGCAAGGACAACTCTAGCGAGTCCAAGGGTCCTGCTCTGAGGCTTGAGATCAAAGTGCTGAGGGAGAGGATTGCCTCTTTAGGTGCTGAGCACAGCCGAAGGGATGGTGACTCTCCTCATGAAAGTGTGAGGTCTATGAGGCCAAGGGAAGCCGAGGGGGACTTGGGGTCACCCGAGGTGGTTGAGGGTGAGGAAGCTCCTGAGCTCAGTCCAAGGATGGTGGCCAAGTACGCGGCCCGAGGGGTGATAGTTTAGCGTCTTCAACGCTCCGAACTGCACAGTGTTCTTAGCATGGAGCAGGTGAAGGCTCTTGCTAAGAAGTATTACATCCCCAAGAACTTTAGGATTTGGGTCTCAAATGCCGGTGATCAGCTGTGGCTGCCAGAGAAGGGTGAAATCTGCATCTTCTAGCACTACCTAGAATTCAGCCTTAGGCTTCCTCTTCCCCCCTCATTCTTGAGATGCTGAGGTGGTACGACATCACCATAATCTAGCTTGCCCCCAATGCCATCAAAACCATAATTGCCATGTTGGTGATGGCACATCTCTGAGGCATCAAGCTAACTGAGAAAATATTTCGTGGCATGTCCGTGCCAAGGCCCCGCCCTCGCGAGAAGGGAGTATACTACTTTTAGACTTGCCGAGGCTGAGTAGTCGACAACCCTTTGTCTATTTACAACTAGAAGAAAAAGTACTTCTTCGTTTCTTGCCCCAAGGGTTGGTCATTCAGGTTAGATTGGGGGACACTAAACCTGACGGTCGAGAAGGCAACTCCTTATCTTTGGGACAATGAAGCCGAGGTTGTTACCTGCATTCGAATGTTGGGGAAGATTTGGGTTAAGCCCCTGGTGGAGGAGGTAGCTCTAGTACTAGCTGGCCTCAGCTCCGCTCGCCTTGGTAGGAGAACTCCTGTTATCAGTCTTTTCCTTGTGCATGAGTACTAATATACATGCTTTGTTTCTTTGCAGAAATGCCTTTTGATCCCAAACAAATGTTGTTGGAGAAGGCAAAGTCCTTGAGAAGGACGTCGGGCAATGGCTCGTTACAAAGATAGGCACCAAGGAAGGTAGTGCTAGCCAAGAGAGCTCCTTGACCACCAGTGCCTGCTGGTGCTGGGGCAAATCGAGGAAAGAGGCCAGTTGAGGGAGATCGGCACAGAGTTTGGCCAGAGAAGACCAGCTGATCCACCTCAACCCCAAATGGGAAGAGCTTGGCAAGCAAGGACCACCCAGCTGAGGGCGGTAATAAAGGTGGAAACAAAGGCGACAACATGCCGACGGGGCCCCCAACCAAGGGTGCCATAGGGGGGTCTCGTCCTTTGGGCCCTCACTCTTCACCTAAGCCGCGGGGTGAGGAGCAGTTGGTGACGCGACACACGTTCTGCTCCCAGTGGATCATCAAAGAGGGAGACTCCCTCAATACAAGGGCATCAGGAGGGCTTTGGTCACCAGGATGATCCCTCAAGGGGATCGCATTTCTATGACAAACCAAAGCTTGCAGGACCTCCGCGATGCTGCTYTGGACCACTTGGTCGAGGTATGCTGCTCTCTTGTCTTGTCTTCTTAGTGAAACTTTGTCATTTTTTGATTCCAAGTTACTGACGAAGGTGTTCTTGTTGTAGTCGTCCCGGTACACCATTGGCCTTTGTGACAAAATTGAAGTTCTTCTGCAATAATTGAATAACTCTAAAGGGAAGAGGGAGTAGCTCGAGGTGCAGGTTGCTGAGGTAGAGAACGGCCAAGAATTGACTATCTTGGCCATGCGCGAGGAGAAGGAGCTGAGGAAGGTTTTGGAGGAGGAGCTCAAGGCAGAGAAGGCTCTTACTACGAAGCTGAAGGAAGCCTTGAAGAAGGTTGACGAGATGCTCAAGCAGTCCTAGCTGAAGCGTGTCCAGTTGAGTGAGGCTCTAGAGGCTGCACAAGCATAGGTAGTGGAGGTCGAGGAGAAGGCCAAGGACGCCGTCGAGTTCTAGATGTCAAGGGACGAGTACAAGATGGCGTTCATCGACTACGGGGATGCATCTTATCTGGAAGGCATCGATGACACCACAATCCAGGTGTTGTAGCTGATGCCTGACTTTCCGGTCTACCAGTTGGGGTTCCCTACCACCGAGGCCCCAACTGTTGACATCCCTTCTTCAGTCAAGGTTCCTGCTCCTGCTGAGGATGCCAAATAATTTGCCCTTTCTTCTTCTCTTTGTTTTTCTTTTCTTCGAATCATTTTGTAAGGGTCTTGACCTCCCCCAACCGAGGCCAGATTTTAACAAGCTGAATAGATACAATCAATGAAATACTTTTTTGCATAACTTGTGCCTTTATTGTCTGCATCCTTTTCTCTCCTTTTTTTGCACTTAAAGGCCAATGACCCCTTCCGAGAGGTCACAAGTAGCAAAGAATTTATCCAAAGTGGTTTATTAATTAGATGTTTGCTTAGGGCGCTGAGGGAGTTCAGCCAAGGCCAAGCTATGCCGCCGAGGGGCTCGAGGCCCCTTTCCTTAGCGGGAAGGAAAGGGAGGTGAAGGCCTTAGCTCTCTTGGATTGTTCTCCATCCCCATTGAAAATTGGTTGGACGAGGCTGAATTATGCTGCCGAGGGGTTGGGGCCCCTTTCCTTAGCGAGAAGGGAAGGGAGG
This sequence comes from Nelumbo nucifera, assembly GCF_000365185.1. Next base: position 1,126,840 of record NW_010729229.1, on the reverse strand, counting down.
CGAAAGCCTTAACTTTTTTTATCCTGTTCTTCATCCCTGCTAAGGATGCTAAGCCGAGGCTGCTTGTTGCCACCAAGGTGTCAGGGTGAGGAGTGTGCCTTAGCTAGCTTGGATTGGCTTTCCTTAAGGGTGTTTCGTGTGTGAGCCTTCGGGCGGTCGAGGCCACAGGGGCGTGCCTGGCCAAGGTCACAGTGCACTTACTGCTTGGCGAAGTACTTAGTTTATTTTTAGTGTGTTTCTTCATGATAGGCCGCTTATAGCCGAGGTCCCCGTCATTCCTTGACTTAGTGAGAAGGCCAAKTAGGTGTGTGGATTACAAGGAACTGTGTGCCTAGACCGCCGTCCAGTCCAAGCGTATAACCTTGGAGAAGGTTGTGTGTTTCGATCGATCGCACAACCAAGGGCTCTTGGTAGCTGCTCGAACATCGATCTTGGCCAAGGTGTCTGAGGTACCCAAGTTGACCTGGTTGGCTAATGTATTAGGAAATGCCGAGTCATTGTCTAGTCATCAGGTCGTTCCATGTGTCCACGTGCTAACAAATCGGGCGAAATTACCCCTCATCACTATATAATTTCGTTATGAATTTCATAAAAGTATAAAATTATTAGTAATATGAATGTTATTAAATCTATGACTTTTTTGTATTTTTAAAAAATATTTTAAAATTATTACATAATTTCATATAATATTTAAATAATTCTTAATATTTTTAATTCAAACTTTCTTTTGATAGACATAGATGAAAGTGTGAGATAGGATAAATAGAAATTAGAGATAATTTAGGAGACAAACTCTCTACTGAATTGGAGATAATATAGGAGATAAATAGGAATTATAGATAATTTAGGAGAAAGTGGGGGATAGTGGTACCACTTGGCTAGATTAATTTAGATTTTGGTAGAGAGAGGTTTTAGGTATAGTTTTAGGAAGGGATATCCAAAGGGATAAACATAGAGGAAAGAGGGATGGGGCAGGCATGTTGAGATGTCAAAATGAGGGAGGGAGAAGGGAGTGATGAGGTGGCTTCATGAGGGAGAAAGCTCAAGCCATGACATGGCATGTTTCTACTTTAGTATATATATATATACTCCATATTTAACTCACTAATTAAAATTAAAATTTATTTCTTTAATTAACTCCCTTTCTCTTTCCTGTCATTAATTTGCCATTAACTCTCTCTTGACCATGCTTATACTACTTGTCAGAGTATGTAATTTTCTTTTTTTTTTTGTTTATATACTTCATTTGTAATTGATGAATCAATTTTTGGTTATGTATCAATTTTTTGTGCTAAGTACCTCGTCATTCGGTCTGCTTCCAAGTGGTCGATGACTCAGAGGCCAAATTTAAGTTCTGCTGGATGAGGACTTGGATGCCGAGTTGGGGGCAGATTAGGTGCCGAGTTAATTGGGCCGAGTTGGGCTGGTTAGGTGCCGAACTGATTGGGCCGAGCTAGGCAGGTTAGGTGATGAGATGATTGGGCCGAGGGTAAGTCAGGTGACGAGCTGACCAGAGTGTCGAGCTGCCTATTTGGTGTCGAGCTGACCAGAGTGCTAAGCTGCCTATTAGGTGCTGAGCTGACCAGAGGACCAAGCTGCCTATTAGGTGCCGAGCTTACCATAGTGTCGAGCTGCCTATTAGGTGCCGAGCTGGATTGATTGTTGAGCTTCGTAGTTCTTTAGAGAGCTAGCCCGATGAGGTCGCTCCGATGCATAAGTTAGTACTCTCATAGTACACTGCGAGCTAAAAATCACAAATTATGAGAGCTAGAATATGCTTACTTTCCCCCCTATGCCATTGGAGTTGGTGCCTTTATATAGGCAAAGTTTGGTGTGGGCTTCACGCACCGTAACCGAGTCTTCCGAGAAGTCGTCTAAGTGGTCCAAGATTCCCTGAGGTAACTGCCATGCACGTTGACCACCCTTCGGATCGTTTGGCACGTGGGCCAACTTCTAAGGGTCGTGGGAGTGTTTGGATATGCATGCCAAATTTGTTGGCGAGCACGTCTCGCAGGTCGCCAGGTTGGCACCTATGCCAGGTCGCCAGTTTGTGCTTGGGCCAGGTCGCCAGGTCGCGCCTGGGCCAGGCCATCAGGTCGCGCTTGGGCCAGGCCACCAGGTCGCGCCTAGGCCAGGGCACTAGGTCGTGCCTGGGCCAAGCCGCCAGGTCGCTGCCCGTGCCAGGCCGCTAGG
>NW_010729229.1:1065400-1124572 GCF_000365185.1 Nelumbo nucifera | reverse complement strand
GCTGCCCGTGCCAGGCCGCTAGGTCGGTGCCGGTGCTAGGCCGCCAAGTTGGCGCCCGTGCCAGGTCGCCAGTTCGGCGCCTGTGCTAGGCCGCCAGGTCGTGCCTGGGCCTACCCGCCAGGTCGCGCTTGGACTAGGCCGCCAGGTGGGACACCATCAACTTGGCTAAGGCAAGTTGTTGTCTAAGTGGTTCCGGGTGTCACCTACTTGTTCCGAGGTTGGAGGGCCAAATCCACCCTCATCAATAATCAATCACCTACAAATTAGATTTACTATTATTGATATATTTTTTGAGATTTATTTACATTTTTCCAGTACATCTATGTGTATCCTAATTTTTCAACCACATTCATGCATTATCTAAAGTATATCCAAATATGTCTCTTCAATACTTTGAACCTTGGTAAGGTCTATTGGACCACTGTGACATAGATATTAGAGGCCATGGAGGTCACACCTCCAACACAAAGTATAAACATTTTAAATGGAATCCGTCCAGCAACCAGGTGGAAGAAATGGTCATCAGGAAAAAGGGAGTCTCATAGCATTTCCTAACAAAATCTCAAAGACAAATATATTTCAGCACGAGTCTCCTGGCGTAAAATACGCTTCATAGCAGCCCATTGCATAGTGAGAGCCAAAATCCTTAACAGAAAGTGATGGCCCATCTGATCAATTAGTTCACAAACTAAGGAGATGGGGGCCCAATAACAAAAATATCATCCACAGAGATGAGTAGTACATTAAGAGTGATCTCATTGGCAAAGAATAAAGTATCAAATGTGGCTCTCTGAAATCCAGATGCAAGTAGAAAGGAGTTTAATTTCTCTTACTAGGCTCGTGGGGCCTATTCAAGCCCATAAATAGACTTCTTGAGGCAATGAACGTGATGAGGAAAGTATCAAATGTGGCTCTCTGAAGAAATGATATGTGGTGGTCGCATGGCTATACAAGGAAGATGTTGATTTGAAGAACAAACAGTAGAAGAAGAAAATGGGAAGCAATCTTCGGTAAATAATACATGTCTAGAGAGATAAACATGTCCAGTGGGACGATGAAGACATTTGTATCCTATATAGGAATCATGATAGCTCAAGTAGAGCGTTCAGAGTTGGAGTTGTATGGTTGGGTAAATGGAAAATATTCACACCCAAAGATCTTCAGTGCAGTATAATCTGGGATGGTGGGAAAGAGAACTTCCGACGATGTCTTCATATTAAGTACAGGAGTGAGCACTGAGCAGTCGATTTGCTAAATATACAGCAATGTGAAAGGCCTCCTACCAATAAGTAGTGGGAAGGGATGAGTTTGCAAGTAATGTCAAACCAGTCTCTACACTATTCGGTGATGTCAGTCATTCAGCAAAACCATTCTGCTCTTGAGTACGAGGACATGAGAATCTGTGATGAATTCCATGAGACTCTAAGAAGGAAAACGACCTTTTAAACCAAAGTTTTAAAAATTGACCCGGAAATGAAATCGCTCTAGCCACCAGTTTCCAGGTCGGTAGATTGATTGTCTGGGTCAAGCGGTCCAAACCGTTTTAATTTATATCTCATCCTACTCTTTGCATTGGAATATTAGGGTAGGATGGGGGATATAAATGTTATGAGAAAGGGGCATGAGAAAGAGAGTGAAAGGAGGGTCTGTGAGGTCTGTTGGCTCAGAGAAGGGAAAAGAGAAGAAGAAGAAGAAGAAGAGAAGGACAAGGAGGAGGAAGCAGAGGTGTGGGTGGCCTGTAACAGCAAGGCGACCTACAGCGGCAACGGCGATGGCAACCTGCAGTGGCAACAACGGTGACTTGCAGTGTCGACACATCTCTTAGATCTCTCTCTCTCTCTCGTATCTGTAACCTGAGATCTCTCACAGATTTCATATATGAAAATAAAATCTCTCTCATCTTTCTCTCTCTTAGATCTGAGATTGATCTTGCTTCTCTCTGTTTTTTTATGTTATTTTATTTTTTTGAAAATTTTAAATAAAACATACTGGACCACAAACTATTGCCTGGGTCAAAAGATTCAATGGTCAGACCATCCAAGTCAACAGTTATTAATAACATAATGGTTCAGCACTAAAACAGAATCAGTACCTTGACCAATTTTCGGTCCAAACGGGCCAACTGTCTAGGTCAACAACGGTTCAAAAATCCTATTTTAAACTCTCCTCCACCAGGAGTAAATAGTGCAAACAAAGAATCTTCTCAACGAACATCGATAAAAATCTCCCTTTTGTCAACGACCAAGATGAAAAACGTTAAACTGATGATAATGTTTTTCAAAATACCTATTTTACCCCTCCAACTGTGACGCATGGCACAACCACGAGTTCTCTCTCTACAATGGCCATCCCTTCGTTTCTAATTCCTGCAATGGTTATAAAGATGCAGGATATATCTCACTTTCTTTGATAGCAAGGAAGCTCCATCTGAACACAGTTATCGTCATCGAGCAAGAACTTGACTTAGTGATTGACATCAGCTGCAAACTTGTCGTACGTCCGATGATCGGTGTACATGCATAATGAGAAAGAAGATAAACAGTGTTCATAAAAGGGTAAAATAGGTATTTTGAAAAAAATGATCATCTCTTTACCGTTTTCCGTCTTGATCATTGATGAAAGGGAGATATTTGTTGAATTTTTAAAAAATAGAGGGGAGATTTTTGCTAAAATGAAGGAAAATTTTTATGATTGTAAGAGAGATTTTTGTATTTTATCTTAATAATTAAAACCATTGCATGGAGTAACATGGGCTGGTCCCCATATATCAGAGAAAATCAACGGAAAATCATAAGTAGATGCAGTAGATTCAAATGGTAATTTATGAGCTTTCCCCCAATGGAAGATTGTTCACAGACGCGAGGTAAGCCTGGATGATACAATCTTGCATTCCACATATTTGATAAGTGGTAATGGTAAGGTAGGTATATGGTTTTTTTTCTTCCTTTATGCTACGAAGCTTATATGGCTCTAGCAGGTGACCTCAGGACTTATGAACTACTGCGATCCCTTAACGCTTAGTTTGGAAGGAATAGAAATGCAAATATGTAGAGTGCAAAATCTTATATTTTATGTATTTATACTACATATTTGCATTTGTACTCTTTCCAAACCGAGCTACCGAAGGTCAAGATTTAATAGTAGCGGGGAAGGTTAGGTATGACTTGGACAGCCTGTAAACAGTTTAAGCTCTCTCTCCCTCTCTCTCTCTCTCTCATGTGCGCAATCAATCAATGGCGAAATTTTGGGAAACTTGATTCTGCATATAATACACCAACCGACACCTTAAGTCTGAAAGACAGAAATCCAAGACTTCGAAGCTTTACCCATGCCCAATTTGGTTAGTCCTGACTGGTGTTAGGTGTATCGCTTATGTCCCCTTTATCAGAAATGGGATATTGCTCAAATCGCCCCATTTTCATCTTGCTGAGAGAACTTGTTTGATATGTGAAGCAGAAGATAGTGGGCCCCAATGAGCTGTAGGTTCAACAAAAAAATTACCATTTATGATACCAATCAGAGAAAACTCATGCGTCTCCTGGTGAGAATTCTGGGTCCTCATCAATGCATTCCAAGCCAGAAGTTGGTGTCCAAAAGATACAAATATGGTTAGTATTTGAATTTAATATGAAACACATTTACAGTCTGTCCATGTCATGTCATGTGCTACCTCTGCAGGCAACTACCAAAGACTTCTTCAATCAATTAACATGCATTTAGATTTACAACGCCCACTGTACAATCTTACCAGGAGATTTACAAAACTTGGAGTTAGCATATAATATAGGAAAAGGCCAAATCCAAAATTCTAACCATCTTATATGAACTTGCACAAAGCAACCATCCATGAATGCTCATCCATATTAAGCAATTTACAGTACCCACTTTAGATTGCCCAGATGTTTGGACTACCTGTTGGATGGGAATCAGCAGAAACTTTATTAATCAATGAAACCTTTATTTTCTGATCAAGTATCAAAGTTAGGGATAGTGATGGTTAAGATTAAGCTGTAGGGTAAATGGGAAAAACATCCTCAATCAATGACTGCCTCTGTACAGGGCACTATGACATTGTGAAATTATTAAGGATCTAACTTAAGAGATACAGATGGTGAAGATTGTAGTTTTGGAGCAGGTTGGCACGCCAACCTCATCCAATGAATCATGATATGGCACCATGGATTCATAAAAATGTCTTGCAACATGTTAGACAAAAAGTGCAGCTTTTCCTTTCATGTGTTACCCCTGCTAGAATCCACAATGATGGCAACCATACATAAATGCACTAGGAGCATATAAGCAATCATGCACTTCTATCCACTTTATTTTATGTAAAAGAAAAAAAAACAATTAAACTTTAAACATTACATGCTTTTGGACTTCAGAGCCCAAAATTTTAGCCCTGATTTCAAAAACACTTTCTATTAAATTATTTGGTAACTAAAGAACCCCTTAAGATACATCAATTAAAAAAGCAAACCAACAAAGCCAATCAAATTAACCAACCAACCTGAAGAAAAGCCATTTCACCTCTAATGCTCCCCCATCCCCTGGTATAAGTTATGGAATAGAAATCATCTCGAACAGCAAGAAAATTTGCTCTGATTTTGGTTCGATCCATCAGCTCCATTATTAACAAGGCTCACCCTATTGACTGACAATTCTGCCTTGTAGGAATCAGAATTCAAGACTTTTCTGCTGACATTGTTGTAGATCTCCCGGATAACCATTTCAAAAGCTGTTTTAACATTTGTAGAATCTAGGGCAGATGTTTCCATGAAGAACAACCCTTCAGATTCAGCAAGAGCTTTGCCTTCCTCAATGCTCACATCCCGGATATTTCCCAAATCGCATTTGTTCCCCACCAACATCCTCGCCACAGTTGTATCAGAATGTGCTGCACAATTGTTCCAAAGAGCTCAGACACTTCTAGATTTCCAAAACCAGATATAAAAATGATAATTCAGAAAATGGAATAACAAACTGTTACTTCTTTAAGAAACAAACTAAAATGAAGGTTGTATCATAGCTAACACACCGATGTACAGTACAATTACTCAAATTCTAAATGACTATCCTTCAGTAAGATGTACAGAGATGGGAGTCATGTGACTACAATGCAAAAGATAAAGGTCTGACATTAAATGGCTCCCAACTACCAGATCTACATGGTCAAACAGTTATTGTGATCAGATGACCACAACACTTGATTTTACAATATTTATTTAGACAAGGAAAAGGACCAGAAATTAAAGTTCCCAAAAGAAGATATACATGTCAGACGGTAAAAATTCTGGATCATGCTTCACCCTCCCCTCCCCACTCCCTCCTCATCAGTTTCTGAAGACACATTGCAAGTGAGAGGCATGTAACTTGTCATGCTTAAGGAAAGATGTTGTAACTTTGAGAATGCAGACTTGAAAAACTCACAAAAACAATCACAACTCTGAGAATGTACCTATTAAATCTATTCCAACCATGCAGCATTCACAAATTGCCATTTCTCAATAGACAGTCATCATAATCTTGGAAGGAATCTATTCATGTTCATACAGTAAATTGAAATAGCAAGTGCCCAGTGGGATTTAAGGAAGTTGGGTTTGGGATTGTAGATAACATTATTTGAACACCAAGACTTCTAATAATCAGCATAAGCATTGATCAAAACATTCATGGACATATAATTAAAATATAGTAGTATTAGAGTGTTCTGTTGTCCAATAGTACTAAAATAACTCCCTATGCTTTTGTCTTGGTTATGGACATCAATATTCTACATGGAGCATCCAACAAAGATGCCACACTCATGGTCCCATAACCATGCTCTTTTCACATGAAACATGAATACCATTTTTTGGCTCCATGGGGCTAAACAATTGAGAGGTAGCCCATCCCCTAAACCCATAAACCCCCTGAACTCTGGTGCAGGCGGGATTCAATCCCAAGTCTCCACTACAACCAGCAGGAGACCTTACCAATCAGCCAATTGGCACCTTGCACATGAAACATGAATACCTGAAGAATGTAAAGGAGTAAAACAAAATAATTTGTTTGAGCATGAGACAAACATGACACTGTTAAAAAGAATTAAATTTGATTCCCATACCCCAATGAAATTGTGAAATTATTAAGAATCCAGATTCCAGAAAGCCACAACTGAGAGATGTCTAAACATATACATATATATACATACATACATACATATACATATATATATATAGTGTGATATATTGCAGTTGTACCTAATATGAACCCATTAAGCTACTGTATAACATTTTGAATGGGATGTGCATTTGTAGATGGTTAATTCACATGCAGACACATCCATGGATGGATGAAATTAGAATGAAAACACAAGGTGCATTCTATCTTGAACAGTTAAAAGGAGCCAAGTAAACACTCGTACAAATATCACATATGACAATGTAAAAACCCATAGAGTTGTCTCTGCCAGTAATATGACAATATCATACAATATCACACAATTTTTAATGAAAACACCATGCAACGATGTGATAATATCATACCACAGCCTTTTCTCAAAAATTCAGAAGCATCAATTTTTTGAATTGAAAATTCGTCAAATACCCAAACAAAAATTACTCAGTGATTTCAACATAATGCCTAAAATCTCTTCAACAAATAGATATTTCCCTCCTATGGTCCATGGCATAATCAGCTAAGAAAAGATAAATCCGATGCAATCGAAAGAAAGGGAAAAAATTGGAATAATAACAAATAAACCACGCTATAATTTTTACCAAACTACAGAAAACACCTAAAATTGGAAGAATTGCCAAGATCTTGCTTGGATAGAACATATTTCCCATAATAATCTTGCCAAGAAAATGAATCTCAAATAGTTACAATAAGAAAAGGAAATTCTATATATAAATAGAGTAGCCGAACAAAATGAATCCAAAATAAACGTCCACCAATAATTTTGGATAAAACCTACAGGAAGAAAGAAAAGAAAGGAAAAACTGCCCCAAATAGAATTAACAGAATATGAGGAGAAGAACACACTCGATCTGCTGTCTTCACATTGGAAAAGAATTAGGAGAAAAAAAATAATTTTCCCTCAAGTTTAAGGAACTCTGAAGAAAATAAGATATAAAAGCCCACATTTGAAAAATATATTATTAGAGTATAAAACAGTAAGCAATAAATCAGGCATAAATCAAAAAATTATATACAACCTAACAGGCTCAGATCTACAACTCCTACTCACCCGTCAAAATCATCCAATCAAAACCCAAAACATACAATCCCGAGTTCAACGGACTAGGAAAACAATCAAAAAATGCAAACTGCGGTTCAATTAAAGGACGAAAATAGGGGGTTTATGTCAGATTGTTTGAAGTGAACGAACGTACTATTGAGCTCATCGAGCCATCGGCCGACGCTTTCGAAGGTGGTGCGTCTGCTGATGTCGTAAACGATGAGAGCACCGACAGCCCCTCTGTAGTAAGCAGAGGTGACAGCACGGAACCGCTCCTGACCGGCTGTATCCCAAATCTGGGCCTTGACTTCCTTTCCATCGATATCCATGCTCTGCGTCTGAAATTCAACCCCGATCGTCGCCTTGGAATTCATGTTGAACTCGTTCCTAGCATATCTGGACAACAAATTCGACTTCCCAACTGCAGAGTCTCCGATTATCACCACCTTGAAGAGGTACTCCTCCCCCTCATCATCCTCCATTGCTCCGTTTCTCTACTGAGAGGAGCTTTTGGATTCAGATGGACAGAGAGGAAAATGGGTAGCCGGAGCTTTGCAGGTTTGAAGGTTGAAGCAGATCAGAAAAGAGAGATGGATTTAGGGGAGGAGCTAAAAATGGCGGAAAGTGGGCTAAATTTGGAGGAGAGAAAGGAGAAGAAGACAAAAGACTCAAGGGAGAGACAGGGGAAGAACGGCAAAGTGAAAGGCTGGCAGGGACATAACTGCGGGAGTAGTGGGGCTGTTACACTCTTTCTTACATGGTTTTAGAGTCTAGACATTAGTCAATGCAGTGTGTTAACACTTCTATTTTCCTTTCTTTTTCTTTTTTCTTTACTATATTATTTTTAATATTTGTCTTCGGTGTTCATTCCAAGGACATATAAGCCTCTCATTCTTTTATTTTTTTATTTTTTTCTTTTTACTTCTTTTTTGACATGATGAAATATGATAGGCAGCCCATTTTATGGACTTGTGGAGTGGGCGGAGGATGGGATCCAGATCCGATCCACTGTGACCCTATATGTAGTGTACATGTTAGTTTGGGAGAATTTTCGTGTGGCGGTTCTCGCATCACTGGTGAATCTAAGATGCCATGAAGCCGTGTGAAGCTGTGACAGGCAGTGCTTTTAATCCGTTGTTGATCTGGTCAATTGAATTGTTTGAACTGTCATTCGATTTTGATTTCGGGTGATTTGATACAAAAAAACCATTGATTTAGATGTTTCAATCGGTGACATGTGACTCAAAAGTAAAAGTAAAAGCAGATTAGTTTCCAGATCAGTTTTTAAAATATTGTTTGGCATTGATGATGATTTTTCCTTTCTGTTTATCAAGAAATTAGTGCTTTCTGGAATCAGTGATTTTTGAAAATTCATCAAAATTTGTTGTTTGGTATCATTTATGTCATGTGAACTGATTTTTAAAATATGACTTTGAGTCTGTTTTGTACTGATTTTTAAGGGCTGATTATTTTTGTATTAAAGTTATTATTCAATGCCATGTTGGGTGCTATGTCATCCACAAAAAATCGGAATCAATTAAAAATCAGGAAATCACCAAAAAAAAAAAATCCCTAAAAAGGGCTGATTTCAATAATCGATTTTTGGTGGATTTCCCAGAAATCGGCATAATAGACCAACCAAACAAGAAAAAAAACCACTGATCTTTCAAATTCTGAGGTAGATCCTACTTAGTGTAGATTTCTGAAAAATCATCATCAATGCCAAACATCACCTAGAACCCTCCCAAGGTTCTAAACCACTTGATGAAGTTTACAAAGATGGCTTCACTGAAAATTTGATTTCACAGCCCATGACTTTCCATATGGGGCCTGCATTCCACACTGAAAATTTGATTTCACAGCTCATGACTTTCCATACTTTTAGCTTTCTGGATTTTTTCACCAAACATGACTTCAGGGCTTTCCATTTGAAGCCCCTACGTAAGGGACACTTAAAGAAGGTGGATCATTTATGCATTTTGTTGCATCATCAGAAGAGGAAACCGGATCCGTACATCCAGATCCAAAAATAAAAATAGAAGCATCGTATTTCTTATGCATTCAGATCTGGACCCTAAATCTTGTTTCATTCCCCACCTCAAATAAGTGATAAGTATTTTATCAATAAATAAATAAACAAGTGATAAGTGTGGAATCCTTTGAAATTTATTCGTTTTTTTTCTTCTTTTCGGAATAAATATAATCAATGTTTTAAAAATCAACACAGAATTGGAATTGCTTTGACCATCAATTTTTGAGTCAGTTGTTCAACTGTCAAATTCGGAGTGATGGTTAGACTGTCTGGATCATCAAGTCATTGACCAAATCAACGATTTTTGGCTAAGATACAGGTTAAAGGTAAAACAGAACCAGTTGTCTGAAGGGTCTTTAGGACAAACGATCTGACCATCCGGGTTAACAATGATTCAAAAACCATGAATATAATAATTCATAACAGTATTGGCAGAATCAGATTAAACCGGATGGTTGAACTGATGCATCAATATTCAATTACCTGATGAGCTTTCCTCTCCATTGGCCTCAATGGCTAAGCTTTGATGGGGCTGCTTTTGCTGTGCCCCTTTGAAGTTACAATGTTCCATTTGAGAGGGCAGAATTGAACCTTGAACCGCTCTAAAAATACAAGAACAAACCCTTGACTGTGTAAAATTTTCACCAAACATAGTTTATAAGGCTGTATTTGGCATTCCTTATTTTAAGGACTTAGCTTATTTCCTTTTTCTCAGTTAAAATGAACACTAAATTCTTAACTGTAAAATGGAGGTAAGTCATTAAAATAAGAAAAGCCAAATACAGCCCAAGTCATCTGTGTAGAGCCCATCATCTCAGAAAGCCTGAAGCAATTGCGCTTCAGTCCTTCTAAACGGACAATAAAAGAAGTTTCAATGAAAAGCCATTTTTTGGTTGAACAACAACATACTTAAGACTTCAATTTAATTTTTCATCAAATAATTCCATGCAGCTATAATTTTTATGGACTGGATGGACAATCAGAATATCAAATTGACCTGAACTTTCCGGTTTTTGTCTGGTTCAAGTTCGAACTGATGAATGAACCAATGGTGTGATGATCATTTTCTAAGAGAAGAGTTGTTTGGCTATCCAGTTCCATGTGGTTGGACATTTAACTGTTTACATTTTTAATTCAAAACTTCACTGAAGGGGAAGGAATTGTTTACATTTAGATTTATTTGTTTGAAATTTATTATTAATAAAAAATTGCAACATAGAAATTGAGTGTAACAGATGCCTTAACCAACAGCTAAATATGAATAAAAAACTTAGATCTCAAACTATGAAAATAGCTAACAAGAAAGCTATTGTTCTATTAAAGAAAAGGATCAGTACATTGAAAGGGGGAAAGAAGGGGGTTTTGGAAAGAGATGTACTTTACTTTACCTCTCAATTAGCTTTAAAACACTATTATCAGTTGGAATGGCTGAAATTAAGAAATGGTGAAACACTGAAACCTAGTCCTATGTGGCCCACGAATACGAAATCATGGACAATCTTGACAGTGCACAATATATACGATATTTGAAAAGAAGAGTATGTGGCAAATACCTTAAACAACATTAATACAAATTATGAATTCAGTCCCACTCTTCAAAAATAACTGAGTGAAGAAAGTTAACAAGTTTAAGATAGAAAAGCAGTAATATCAGACTCTTCAGACCGTATGGTTGAACCGGTGGCGGAGGGGATGTTTGGTATAACTTCATTGTATTGCGAGGGTTTGAGCAGGGAGGGGTTAGGGTTTTTTTTTTTTCCTTAAATGGGCCAAAAGCTAATAAACATAGATAAGGGAGGGGATAGGGGTGGATTCGAGCCGAGTCGAACTGATCAAATACTTGACTATTCGAGCTTGGCATGCAGGAATAGTATCAGGCTTGAACTCAAGCTTGAGCTCGATTTGAGTTAGAGACTTGAGCTCGAGCTCGATTTGAGGTAGAGACTTGAGCTCAAGCTTGACTATAAGCCAAGTTTTTTTTTTGAAAAAATAAAAATTATATCTATAAAAGAATTTTTTATTTTTTAGATAAAAAATTAAGATTTATAAATATTATTTAATATTATATAGACAAAAAATAATTATAAAAATTATTTACTATTATACATGAAAAATAAAAATATTATATTAATAAAAATACTATTACATATATAATAAAATTATATATATATATATATATATATTTATATGTACGTATGTATGTATGTATGTATGTATGTNGTATGTATGTATGTATGTATGTATGTATGTATGTATGTATGTATGTATGTATGTATGTATATAATAAAAATTATTTATTTAATATTAAACTCGCAAGCCTCAAAATTCGAGCTTCACTAGGTTCGAACTTGGCTCGATTAGAAAACGAGCCTATATATCAGTCTCAAAGCTCAATTTAAATTGAGCCGAGCTGAACTTTTCACGAACTGAGTTCGAATAACTCGTAAAAGACCCGGCTCGTAGCCACCCTTAGGGGGGACATTAACAAACATGGATGAAGCCAAAATAATACAAGTGAGATATAAATGGGGATTATAGGGATTCTTACACAATGGGCGCGGGTCACATGTTTGGTATGGCCTGTTTATGGTGAAAACTGCAACACAACACAATGCCTTGGATTAGAAATGTCCCACTTCGATTGCGTAAAAGCATTGCATAAATTGCCCCACCAGTTTTTACTACCAAACAGGTTATGATTGACATGGAAACAGAATGTGGTGGAGTGTTGCGTGGCTATCTTGAGTTTTAACACCTCAACCTCAAATCCATCCACCAAATGAGCTTTTTGAGTCCCACTATATCATTCTCATTGAGATTTTCGTAGGGGTGCAAATCAGATATCTAATTTGCACCCCCTAGATTTTCAATTTTCTGTATCCAATCCGAGGCTAACAGCATTGATAAAACAAAGGTTGGTATGGCCATGAAAATGAAAACAAGGGGACATTGCAACCTTGAGGGTCCACCATCTGAATGACAGTTGAACATGGTTTTTAAAATCGGACCGGATCAGACAGTCGGATCAGAAAAACTGGGATGGGTCAGGTGACTGGTTCCGTTCTTCATTAAAATCAGGATTTCTCAAAAAACTGTTGATTTTGATTAGTAAACCGTTGATTTAGGCAATTAATCGGTTAAACATTCAAACAATTTTGACCATTTTTTATTTTTTTGTCAATCGAATGATTAGACCGTTCAACCCAATAACCAGACCCTTGACCCTTGACCGATTCAGTTTCCGAGTCAGTTTTAAAAACCATACAGTTGAAGGAAGAATATGTGAATAACTTGTATTGGCATGATCATGGTCATTAATTTAATGGGTTTTAGATCCATTCAGAATTAGATGTACTAAAGACGAACTAAAATATCAGAAAAGAACACATTTTGATAGTCAGGCTTTATTTCTCATATTCTTGATTTTGGGTTACAATTTTCAAACTCAAGTGGAACATCTTCTCTTCTCCTTTCTCTTATTCTCGTAAGAATCAAATAACTGATATTTCTTCTCTTTTCATTCTCATTCTTATTATAGAAGAATAAAAGTGTATTCAGGAACCTCATTTAACAATTTAAGCTTTCAGGTTGAACAGTTGCTTGAAATGATTTCATAGGCTATTTGACTATGGTAGGATTTCTTTCTTATCGCCCCCCATTATGATTAAGTAAATTTTAGCATAATTTATAAGTGAATACGATCTTGTCTATGTTTTAAGCCAAATAGACTTTCGCATAAGAGAATATATTAAATAATAAAAGACCTCACCTAACAGCTTAAACTTTTTAGGTTGAACAATTCCTTAAAACCTATAATGGAGAAAACTTCTCTTCCACCCTTCAATGTTCTTCAATATGCAAAGTTGTCTTTTGATCACATGAATAGATTTGTAAAAGAATTATTCTCTTCCATGTTGAAGAATGCAAATGAATAGCCTCCCTTCCCTGCAATAAATCTGAAAAGGAGCAGCATTTAGTGGGTAATAGCCCATGTTTTACCAAATTCCTTTCTAATTTTGCAAATGAACCAAACAATTGAATTCAAAAACTGGCACAGTTGGACCCCATTTTCTACTTCAGCCTGGTCCAGATACACAGTATTAGTCTTCAAGTGGATATCCATCACAATTTATCTTTAATTGTGCCCCAGCTACTAAAGATTAACCCAATAACTTAAACGATCCTCTTTCCTCCACATCACCAGAGTCCAGATGTCCCATGATACATCAGTCCATGATCAATTGATATTTCTTTGAGCTAGATGGAATGAAACCTCTGGAGTCATTTCACAGAATTATTACAGGGAGGTTCTGCAGCTGCTTTGGAATTTATTGTTCTAACTAAAAGTGACTTCACCATTAATTACTCAGGCCAGATGGTCCATGGGTCAAAGTGACTGGTAGAGAGGATCCAGAGCAAAGCTGGATTTCTCAGTTCTGTGCATTGAAATTCCTGATCTGGTTGCTCCAGATCAAGTCTGCAATTGGAATTCCTTAACGCAATCCCAGCTTTAATTACCTGGTTTGACTGACAATACCACAATTTTTTAGGGTTTTCCCTTAAATTTAAGGGAATATTATCTGTCTGATTTTTGACCCCTTATATATATATAAGAAAATTCTGTACCACGTGCACTCTATATGGATGCCTCATTTAATTGAAACTTGTGTAAAACCATTAATTTGCGTTGACCGTAAGTCTGTAACTGTATCCTCGAGGAAGAGTGAAGATCAATCACAATTTGAACCAAAGTAAGGGACCCTAGGAATCAATTTGCGGATTCCAATTTATAAATTGTCACATAAGCCGATTCTCCAAATTATGTGAAGAACCCATTTGGCAGGACTGGTTTCTCAAAAATCAGTTAAGGAATTGATTAGTCTGGATTTCTTGTGATTTTCCATTTGATTTCGAACATGACAGTGACATGTTCATGCCAATAATGTTGTAGAAGTTGCTCGTATTTTTTGAAAAACTTTCTCATCAACATTATATCTACTAAACATGTTTTCTCGAAAAAAAAAGTGATTCCTTAACCCTTGGAAAGTTGGAAGTTTTTCAAAAAAAAAAGAAAATGATTTTGGAAAATCGATTCTTTCAAACAAATACCTACTTAGTTTTTTAGCTGTCTGTTTCTTGCAAATATTAACTAGGTTAACTTAACTAAGAGGGTGTTTGGTTCCGTTTACGTTTATTCAATATTTGTACTTGTGTGACTACAAAACCGAGAAATATATTCAATGAGGGTGTTTATAATACATAGGTGCCATTAAACACCACATCAGCAAAATGCCAATAGATGCCTACTCATTTCAGGAAGCTTCAAAATAAATTTCCTGAAATAAAAAAGGTGTACAAAAACTAAAATTTACTTTTACAAACTTCGATACACATAAATAAAACTAATGAGGCATTTACTGATAAGAACGCCTATGTAACACCGTCAATAAACATAAACGGAACCAAACATATACTAATTTCATGTGGTAATAGAAAAAGGCTCAACTTGATAAATGTGTTAAAGATTGTGGGACGAATCATTTATGCCCAATACTAACCATAAATGCAAAGGGAGAGATTGAGTGGTTGTGGGTCATATACACTTTATGGCTGACATTGGGCGTTATTATTGATCTCACAACCACTAACACAACTATTAATTTCAACTAATTCCCTTACTAATAGGTCGTATACCCTCTGACTAATATTTATTGTTTTAGGGAAAATTTATGGTGAGGAAAGAAATGGTATCCCAAGAGCTTTGACCAATCAAAGCTCACCGGTAAAATTTGATAAATACGTATTTGATTGGTTAATATATTTATAATAGCAGTTGATTGGTCACAAGTCTTTCTGAACCCATTGTTGTAAGCTTCTCTTGATTTAAAATGGTTTTTGAATAAGGTAAAATACTTAAACTATTCCTGAGTTTTGCCAAAATTAATTGGCTAATATCTCTCATCTATTTGCAAAATGACTTAAAATACCCTCAAGTTTTTGACAATAGGACAAAGATCTCCCATCTGTTAATTATCCGTTACATTCCGTTCACATGTGATGTTGTTATAATATTTTGAAACCCAATTTTGCCCTCTCCCTCACCATCTCTAACCACCCAAACCCATATGTTTGAGGAATGAGTAAAAAAATGGAGGAAGAAGAAGAGCTGCTTGATCAAGAGAGAAGATCTTCAGCCCCTCGATAACATCCCAGGGTTATCAAGATCTTCAATTCTGGCAGCAAGGCCAACTACATAATTAATATGCCCTCCAACAACAACCAAAATCTTTTTATGAGCTCCAATTAGGGTTGAGAAAATGGCTAGGTTCTACTTAGAACCAAATGGAACAACCTCTAACTAGCCTTGAACTAACCCTACCCAAGTTTGGTTCTAGGGTCTAAGAGCTTATTCTACCTAAACCAACTTAGATAAGCAGCTTTGGAGGATATAAAGATTTGAACCCAAGCACTCATTGTTACAAAGATCATTGTCTCACTTGACCATTGAGCTACTTAAAAGTGATTTGATGGATCCTCTTCTATTTAATATTTGAATGTGCAAAATAAGTAATGTAAAAGATAATATTTAATAAATTTAAATTATATATAGTGACAAGCTTTGAACTATATATTAATATATTATAATAATCTATAAATTAAATTACTCAATTTAATCAACAAAGGTAATTTAAGTTTTTAAAGAAAATGTTCCACCTATTTTTTGGAGTGGAATAAAGAACTAATAGGTTCAACCAGTAGACCTTGGAACCTATTTCAAAAGTAGGCTCTGGTTCCAAAAATCTTGGAACTGATCCCTCAAGGGTAAGTTTCAAGTTCTGCCTTGAAATCGAACCAAATTAGCACATACTCACCCTTAGCACCAATAGCAAGAGATGGTAATTTCTAGTTATCCACCTATCAAAAAAAATCTGGTTAATTTCTTCTAATTAATCTTGGCCTTAGTTTCTTTGGGGCAAAAGCAAGAGCTTTAATTTATCCTTTGGAGTCCAAAACTGAAGCCTTAAATTTGTAAGATGCAAAAGCTTTGGAAATTAAGATGCAAGAACTAAAACGTTATATGCTGGAGGTTCTCGGCTGCATGGGGAGGGGATCTTGCTCCAAATATTCAAATGATAACAAAGGTTGTCCACTTGGTCCAACTCAAGACATATAGGGTCATTATTTCCAATAACAAAAAACTTGAATCTACTGATTTGAGTAGTTTGAAATTTTTTCTGAATATCTCCTTTCTTCTCCCTCTTTGTTTCTGAATCATGACATGTTCTTTGACATTGCTTGACCACTTGGTTGTTGAACCAAAACTTAATTCTCATCCCTACTACAACATGCTCAATACTAGAACAAAGGGTTCCTTAGCATGATGTGACTCATGTAAGAGTATAGGGAAATTTCTACAAGGGCTTAGGGCTTCTCTATTAAAGAGAATGGAATAGAACTCGCTTCCTTCTTATTCTTTCTTTTGTTTGAAGACATACATCATTAATTAGTTCACATGGAGAGAGAGAAGGACACACATAAGTTGTGATTATAGAGGATTTGTGTATTTTGAGGGATCAATTTAGGGAAAAAAAAGCAAGCCATCAAGAAATTGCTGTTGAGTTAGGGAAGGAACATGTATTAGCTTGCATTATTGAAAAACTTACTCTTTAAAGATGAGCTCTATGTTGCCCAAATGAACAACACAAGATAGGGTGAATATTTTGACCTGGTTTCTTCAAACCAAATCCACTAAGTGATTATTATTCCATAGCTACAAGTAACGTGGTACGTTTACAAATATTATATATAATGTGCTATGAGTATAAGAATGATTGCCTTTTCAAGTGAGTAAGAAACAGAAATGAAAGTAACTAGGGGTGTTAATGAATCAGATTTGGGTTGGATCCCGTCCAAATCAAAATCAATTTGGATGGATTGGATGGACCAATAAGACATATTGAATTGGACCAGTACAAACTTTGTGGTCCAGAGTATTTATTGGATAGGATTGGACCTGGTCCGTCCAAAATGGATTTATATCGGATTGGGTCAAACTAAACCAATATCCAATCCATTTATAGAAGATAAGAATACAAGTGTCAATAGACCAGGTTTGGATTAAAATAAATCTAAATTAAAACCAATTTGAACAGGTTAGACAGTCCAAACATTGAATTGTACCAACACAAAATGGTTCAAAGTATTCATCAGATTGGATTGGACCTGATCCATTTGTAATGGACTCATATTTGGCAAGATCGATGGGACCAAATTCAGTCCAATTAACACCCCTAGATGAAAGAATGTATCAATTCCAAATACAATAAACAAGTTAAAGATATGTTCAGAGCTCCAATTCAAGATAAGTTATTGGATGCTGACTTAAATTAATTTGGTGCATGAATATAATAGACAAACTATTTATTTGTACGCGTGTGCATGTTGTTTCTAAAGAATTTATAGTGGTTTGGCCCCTACCCTACATCCACTCCCCAAAGACTCCTCTTGAGAATTTTCATTTAACTATTCCCCTAATAATAGACCAACTTTCACACATTATTTTAAAAGGCTTAAATCTTGAGGCGTGGGGCATATGCCATGAGGTGAGGCATACAGAATTTGCCTCAAGGCTTAAAATAAAAAAGTAAAAAATGAAAAACCACTAAGACAAATAAGATTCTATTAGGTTTTCTTAGTGTTTTAAGAGAGTTCAATACAACAAGGACTAATCAACTTTTTAGTTTCTTTTGGATAAATCAAGTGAGATTTTTCTTCTTATTATAAATGTAATGTCCCAAATTTGTTATTTTTGTCATTTCTTTATTATTATTATTATTATTATTATTTGCATAGATCAAATCAACTAAACTAGTTCCTTGCTTTTTAACCGTTGGATGGACATAAATCTAATATAAATTATGTGGGTGATTCTTCATATGTTTCCTTGCTTCTAAATCGGCTTTTTTACATGAAATGTAAAATGTTTATAATTGTTAGTTGATTAGTTAATCATTATTGTATTTAATGTTTAAATTCCAAATTTTATTGCTCAAACTTTTAGTTTATGGATATATTTAACTTCTATCATTTTAATACGATATATTATATGTTATTTTCATTGATTTACAAACTTTAATTAATTTTTTCCTTAAACTTTGAGGCTTACACCTAGACCTATTCATGGGATGAGTCGGGCCGGGTTTGGATAGCCTTTGTCTTTGTATTAACATAATATACWTAGGCCTGAGCCCGAGCATAGCCTAACCATCGGGCCTAGGTCTTGAGCCTGAGCCTAGCCCTTATAAAGCCTGAATCCCGAGCCCAAGCCCAAGCCTGGCCAAAAATTGGAAAAAGATTTTCTTTTTTATTCAATAAAAAACTATTTTATTTATATTAAAAGACCTCAAAACCTAAAAAGTAATGAAAGACATCACTATTACTTGGAGAAAAGAGAAGAATAATCAATAAAAAGATATTATATACATTTATTTTTATATATTTATTATATAATACATTATCAAGTCGGGCTTGGGCTCGGACTAAGCTTTTTTGAGAAAGCCCAGCTCAAAAAAAGGTCGGGCCCAATGTTTTAGGCACGAGTTTGAGCCCACAGGCCTGAAATCTTGTCCAAGCCTAGCATATATCGGGCCAAGCCGGGCCGGCCCATTGGGCTACCCGGTCCATGAATAGGTCTACTTACACTTTGTAATGCCTTGAGGCTTCTGCCTCAACTTTTTGGGCCATTATGCCTCAACTACCCCTTTAGCCTTTTAAAACCTTGCTTTCATGGCTGTTAGTTAAACCCTATACTTGATAGGTGTTTGGGAGCTAATCATACCCAATCAAATTACATGGGGCCTTGTCAAACCCAACTAAAATTTCAAAAGAGCTGGTCACACCTATGCTGCAAGTTGATATTGCGCATGGACACTAACAAGAACTATCTATTGAGATTCAATTGTTTCTTATGATTTTCTTGTTTACAATCATTAGTTAGCGTTATTTAGCCCAAGGTCCATTAGTCTGTGTTTTTTTTGGAGCTATTTTTACGTTATGAACAATAGTTGCCTTATTAAGGGCATATTAGTCTTTGTAATCAAGTTTTTTATGAGTATATAAAATCATGAATAAGGCATCCAAATTATTATAGGCTTTTCCCCATCTCTTCTTCTTTTTCTCTTTCTCTTCTCGCTAAGAAATCTCTCTTTCTCTCTTCTTTCTTAATATTATTAAATTAGATTATTGTTTTCTCTTTTCTACTTGGTATCTGAGTTAGAGAGCCAACTACATGCTGAGTTAGAGAGTTGATCGAAGACTTCAAAAGTGCCTAATTCTTGGGTTGATCATCAATATCACGAAGAAGTGAAAGAGGAAGAGTCTTAATTGTTGTAGGCCTCTTCAATTTTGACCTAGGAAGAGGTGCTCTAGATTTTTCTGGATGTTTTGTGAGTTCTACAAAAGGTGATTTAATTTCTAGATTTTTCTAAGGTCTTTAGTGGGAGTGGCAACCTTTTCTCCTATTTCTACCTGCTCTCATGGAGAAAGGTGGGCAAAGGTTTCTAGGTACCAGAAGGGCGTTGAGGTCTTTAAAGAGGGTAAATCTATTTTTTCTCATCTACAATTGAATTCATAAGCTATTCTAGGAATTATGGAGGGCAATGAAGTTGAATACAAGTCAAAAAGTAAAATGAGACTAGGTAGAGGTGCTAGTGACCCTTTTGCGATAAGAACCATAACTACAGTTAATTTGGATGGTACAAACTACTTGGAGTGGTTCCAATCAGCAAAAGTAGCTATTGGAGCTCATGGAAAATTGGGGCATGTCATTGGTGAAGAGAAGAAACCTGACACTAACTCTTCCCGGTGGGTATAGGAGAATTACATGGTGATTACCTAACTGTGCAATTCTATGTTACCCTATATAAGCAAGAACTTTTTATGGGATAACACAACTAAGGAAACCTAGGATGTAGTTGTAGATTAAGAATGTTGATAGGGCCTACTAGTTGAGGAATCAGGTCATTACTACTGGGTAGGGAGATAAATCTATTGTTGTTTATTTTTTCATCCCTTAAAACCTTATGGCAAGAGATATATCATTTGGAGAATATGGTTTGGGAGAGTAGTAAAGATGCAACCACTTATTAGAAAATGGTAGAGAAGAATAGATTGTTTGAGTTTCTAGTATGATTCAACCTAGAGTATGACATTACATGACAATCTCCCCCGTAATAGTGTAACTCCCTCTTAAGCATATGCCTTTGTCTTTGGAGAAGAGAGTATGAGGAATGCGATGATGAGAAACTTAAAACTTGAGAGTTGGCTATGGTCAGTACAATGAAACCTAAGCCAGGTGGGGATAAGGGTGTAGTGATGATATCAAAGATACTTGTTGGAATTACTGTAATTATAGATCAAGTTGACATTACATGACAACTTGATCTATAATTACTGTAAGAAGCCTAAGCATATCAAAGATACTTGTTGGAATTTGCACCCACACCTTATACCAAGTTGAATCAAAAAAAAAAAAAGAAAGGAAATGCTAATATAGCAATGACTGGTGATTTATTTGGACCACCTTTTACAACTCTTTAGTGTTAGTTGTTGTAGCTACAGTTAGGGTCAAGTTGGAGAGATATGGGCAATTTTTTAGTGAGAAGATATAGCTAGTTTCATTGTAGTGCAGAGTTGGTGTGCTAGCGTATTAAATCACAAGTGTGCTAACATCTGAAACTTAGTCCTTGTGTTGTGGTGATGGTCCGCCATGCCTTACTGCAAGAACGTTGGTTTGTTGTTGTTTTTATGTTGAGTGAAATTGCATTGTAGGGCTTATTACTTGGGAAGTTTGGAAAGAGAGATGTGCTCACCCTATGGATGGATAGGCTAAACCAGCATCTTCGATTATTTTTAAAGTCAATTCTTGGCTTTAGGAGTTACATTGGAGTCTTCTCACTATTCCTCCTTCCAGCCACGACTTATTCCAGCTCCAAGTTTTGCACATAAACATGTGGTTGTGCGCCAGTGCAAAAAACTCTAGAGTTCAAGTCGTTTCTTGAAAGCCTACTTCTCCTTTTAAATGCAACATGGACGGTGCTTGTTTTGGAAACCCATGCCCCTCTAGTGGTGGTGGGATTATTAGAGATTGTTGTGGCTAGTTTGTTTTTGCTTTTGCGAACTGGTATGGACATGGCATGAACACCTCAAATGAAGGCTTAGCAATTTTGGACGCTCTTAAGTATTGTCAAGCTTTGGGGATTCAGCAGGTTACGGTAGAGAGCGATTCCTTGCTAATGATAGGGATCCTTAATAAGCTCTTTTGCCCACCTTGGGCTATCTTAGACGTTCTTGATGAAATTCAGCAACGCATAGAGGCTATGTCAATGGATTTTGTGCACATTCTTCACAAACGAAATAGTGGTGTGGCTGATGCGTTAGCTAAATATGCATCTCATAGTGGCTCTTCTTCTCTATTTGATCATCTTACTCTGCTCCCTCATGACTGTTTTAATTGGTATTTTGATGATTTGTTAATTTCTTCCACGTGTTAGGATTGATTAATTGTATTTGTTTCATTCCTTTTTGTTTTTCTTTGTGGGATGAGTGTCACAAGAGCGTTATTCTTGTATGGGGTTTTGGGGCAAGGCGGGCTAAGTCCTCCCTTGCTTATTTATTGCATTCTGTTGATGATTAATAAAATTTTAAGGTGGCATCCCCTCCACCTAGAGAAATTTTGGGGATAAAAATAGTGAAATTGCATTGTAGGGATTTTCTCCAAGTTTCAATTGCAATTAGGTATTCTTTGGCACAACTTACCTACTATCTACATGTGGGGATTTGGGCTTGTAGTGCAATATGATTGTGCTATAGTTGTTTATTTGAGTGTGTATAGCGGAATCCCCATAGGTTCTATATCCATGTACTTACACATACATATATGTATACATATATACATACATGTATGTCAATTTTTAGTGTGAGTTGATTGACAAATTTGAGTCTAGCCCAGGTCCGAGTCCGACCTGAGTGCATCAAATTTTAGTGTAGGCTAGGCTTGGATTGGATAATTCAGGTTTGGGCCAAACACATGCCTTAGCCCCAATTCTTAAGGTTGGGCTTGAGTTGAGCTAAACCCAGCCCAACCCACCCAACTTGCACCTATACCTACAACCAATCCTAATCTTTTCTAAGCCTAATCCCACCATGTCTTAAAAGGTTGAGGGGAAATTATGAAAATCTCATAAGGTCCAAAAATACTTGCTTTGGTCCCTTTTTCAATGCATATGAGTTGACTTACATAATGACTATAAAAAGCTGAATTTGACAATTAAGCGCCTTTTCAATAATCTACTAGCTCGTTTTTTTTCTTGAAAAATCTTTCATTTGAGAAAAAAATCTTTTCCTTTTCCTTGCATGCCTTTTGAAAGATCAAAAACTCTTGTAACACTTAAATGATAATTTACATAATTAAACCGCTTAGGTTGCAAGGCTTAAACTGATGTTGTCCAATCTTTGGTGTCTCAAACCAAGATCACAGTTAAATAATCCTGCCAACTAGTGAAACCAAGGTGGAAGGACAAAGTTGTGCATCAGGATTTGAAACCAAGAAAGAAGATCAGAGGCCCGAGGAGTTGTTCCCCGAGTAGACACTCTGACACTCAAGTCAGTGAAATGAAGGGTAAGTGGTTAGGTCGAGCAGGTGAGAACAATGATGGTCTGAGCAAAAGAGGCAAGATAAAAGTCTGAAGATCCAAAAGTCCCTTACCTTAAGCGGAGATTACTTATTTGTAGTCGGGAATCCGTGTCCTATTCAGATGAGGTTTCTGGAGTTATCGGGATGCGGTTGCCCACCTAGGTCTTCGGGATGAGTCCTCTTCCCTGGCGGAGTTACCCTCCTTGTTCGTGTAGGACTCTCCTTCCTGATCATGCTTATCTATTCCGTGTGGTGTTGATGTGGTTGGAGAGATAAGATGGCCATGGAGGCTGCCATGTAGCATCCGTGGCTAGCTCAACCATAACCCAAACACCACTCCCTCAGCTCCGAAGTCAAGGAGTAGTGCTCGGTTGCGGTTTGGTGTGGAAGAGCTCTATGGTCCTTGGTTGAGGAACTTTAACTTCAGTTGATTTCACTTATCCGAGTTGAGCAGCCTCGGGTGAAATTGGTTTGCTATATGAACCGGCCGGTTTGACGCCCATGTTGTTTTCAAAATGGATTGGTAGGTGCGCCATTTCATCTTCTTGAGGTTACGTGTGTGCAAAGTACAAAGGTGTCATTTCGTCTTCTCGAGGTTACGCACGTGCAGAGTATAGAGGCGTCGTTTTGTCTTCCCAAGGTTACACGCGTGCGGAGTGCGGAGGCATCATTTCGTCTTCCCATGGTTACACGTGTGTAGAGTGCAGTGTCAAATTGATGCCATTGATCTGACTTGATCTCTGCCGTTGGTTGTCCTATAAAAGAGGGGTGAAGAGCCATTTCACTTTGTCAATTGTGAAGAGTCTGCTCCTTGGAGTTCGGTAAGAAGTATTCCTCGGCTGGTGCTTCGATTTTTTGTGATGTAACTTTCATTTCGTCTAGTAAGATGTCCTCCTCTTCCTCATCTTCTATTTCTTCTTGTTCATCTTCTTCTTGTAGTTCTTCGGGTAGTGAGTTCGAGTAGGGGTCTCTTGCCGAGGCTACCACGCTCATGGTCCATGAGGCCGATGGCCAGGGGGCCGAGGTCAACGGGCTCAAGGGTGAGGTTGAGGCAGTGGAGGAGGCCGTGGTCTAGGGGACCGAGGTCGACGAAGCCAAGGTAGAAATCGTGTCAGGGTGGCCCAACACCCCTACGCGGTTTGGCAACCGCTTTGCATCTACTCCCTACTGCTTGACTCTGGGGGATCTGGCTCGAATCAGGGCCCTGTACTATATCCCTAAGGACTATGAACCGAGGTGTCCGAGTGCCTGTAAGTGGGCCACCTCATCTTGGCCTTGCGAACTCTGCGTCTACGATCATAGCCTGATGGTTGGGCTGAGGTTTCCGTTGAGTGAGGGTATAGCCACGATATTGAGGTGGTACTGTGTCCAACTGATCCAATTGATGCCCAACTGCTTTAGATACCTGGTCATCCTTCTTTGCTACAATTCGGTCCATGACCTCGACATCACCCTACTAATGTTTGCTTATTTCTTGCATTTGAAGAAGCACTAGCAGGGCTACTATTATTTCTTTGCTACAGTTCAGTCCATGACCTCGACATCACCCTACCAATGTTTGCCTATTTCTTGTTGGGGGCCCTTCTTTGGTGAAGAACTAGAAAGAGGGATTCTTCTTTGTGTGTTGCCTGGGAGGTTGGTTGTTCCCCGCCAAGCTTCATGTTCCGAGGACCAAAGTGAAAGCGTCGACTGAGGCCGAGCTTTCTGGGGAGGAGTTGGCATCTATAAGGCAGATAGTGAGGATAGACGTTTAAGAGTACACGCTGTTCTCGATGTCGATCCGTGTTGGGTTGATGTGCAGCACGGCTGAGCACTACCAGTTCGGTTTGTGGGTTATACTAGGTATTCCTCTTGTTTACTTTCTCAGTTCTTTACTTTGTGCTTATTTCATGATGGCTTGTACAGGAACTAACACAGATGGCTTTAAGGAGATAACTCGATGTGTGAGGGCCACGGTGGAGAGGAGGGCACAATCAGCTAGGGCTCCGAGTGCACAGCTCAGGGTCATCGAGCAACAGGGGCGGTCAGCAGAGCGCACGCCTCAGTAAGGGAAGAGGTCAAGGCTTCTGGAGAAGGTTGTGGTCGTCGATCCTAAAGAGGTTGCGACCCAGTTTGACCATCCGTCACCGCAGGGGGGGGCATGCCAGAGTGTACCGCGGTAGAGAGCTTGACCGAGCTGACATGCCGCAATGGACCATATGGCTAGAGGACATCCATGAGATAGATGGGTTGTACGTTCACTACTCTTCTTTCCTTGTACTGACAGTTGGTTATTTTGCAATCCGTTTGCTTAGTCGTCGGCCTCATCGACCGCCTTCGCGCACTGCAACACCTTTGTGAGGCACGGGAGGTGGAGTATGAGCAACTGAAGGCGGGATATGACGAGCTGGAGGCAGAGCTATCCGAGCTGAAGTGTGGTGTTGAAGAGATGGACGACACCATTCACAAACTGAAGAGCCGCATCCACAACCTGAAGGAGACGTGGGACGCGCTGAGGAAGGATTTAGGGACATCGAAGCGAGGGTTGCATGGGCAGAGGAAGAGGGGGTCTCCATGTATAAGGCTTCGAAGGCCTACCAGAATGATCTAGATGACTTTAACACCGAGTCCTAGTAGTAGGGGTTCGCTCTCTACCAGCAAAGGACAACGTGCCGCTTCCTGGAGGTGGCCGAGGCTACTCAATGGTTCAACTCGTTTGACCCCTAACGCCTAATAGGGAAGATGCTACTGTCGAGGTCCAGGAGCAAGTCGAGGACCCCCTCTCGACAATTGAAGTGTCCTACTTTTTCTCTTTTTTCTTGTTGTGATGCACGCGGCTCAGTATGCCAAGCTTTGAACTTATGTAATTATTTTTGTCAATTCATAAAAAATCAAACTTTTTTTCTGACAAACCTTTTATGTGTCTTTCCTTTATTGTTTCTCCTTTGGTTGATCGCGAGTCTTGGTCTATAGTCGGCCGAGGTGTTTGGTAGCCGAGGTCGGGTGTTCCATGTCTTTGGTTTTGTGTTGGTCGAAGTGCTTCCAAACTCTCGGTGGCGCCTGGTCTCAAGGAGCCTTATGCTCTGGCTGGGCCATTCATGTTCCTTGGCTGGCTTTGTTCTAACAGTTCGTCAGTCGGATGTATGGAGTTTGATGGTCATCCTCTTGCCCTTGGGGTGGGGATGTTGTTCCCACATGGGCCTTTGCCGTTTTAGGTCAGCCGGGTTTGCTAGTCATACTAGTTCGGCTCAGTGGTGCCATTGTGTGAAGGTGTGTGCAATGACGTGTGCTGTGCTCGGCCACCCCAGCTACTAGAGTTTGGTTGGGCGAATGTGTGTGATGTGCTCATCAGTTGTATGCAAAAATGTAAGCCTTTATTTCTTAGATAATGTAGAAGTGGTGCCGCCCTTAGCTACTACTGGTAATACATTCTTAGGTTCCCGGTGTTCTAGCTCCTCGACAACGGCTTCCCATCAAGGTCTTCTAGCTTATAGGTGCTTGGGCCGAGGACTCTGGTTACTTTGTACGGACCCTCCCAGTTTGGTTTGAGCTTCCCTTCTCCTGGTGTGGGTGCTATGAATTTGTGGAGGACGAGGTCGCTTGTCTTGAACTCCCTCCTCTAGACTTTAGAGTCGTAGTACTTGGCCATCCTATGCTGTTGTGCTACCATCCTAAGACATGCTCGGTCACAGGTTTCGTCTTCACTATTCTGGTCATTGTTGTAGAGCTCGGTTCAAAGAGTATGAGAACCGATCTCTACAGGGATCATCACTTTAGTTCCATAGGCTAGGATAAAGGGGGTCTCTCTAGTACCTGTCCGAGGCGTGGTCCTGTAAGCCTAGAGGATGCTCAGTAGTTCTTTAACCCACCTACCCTTGGCCTTGTCAAGTCTGGTCTTCAAGTCATGGAGCAGGGTTTGGTTAGTCACTTTTGTTTGTCCGTTGCTTTGTTGTCGATGAACGGTCGTGGTCTAGTGGTCTATCTTTATCTCTACGCAAAAAGCTTCAAACTTTCGATCAGTGAGCTGGGAGCCGTTGTCGGTGATGAGGACCCGAGGGATGCCGAAATGGCAAATAATGTTCTGCCATAAGAAGCTTTGGGCGTTCTACGCGGTGATGCAAGCCAAGGGTTCGACCTCCACCCACTTAGTGAAATAGTCCACCGCGACGAGGAGGAACTTCTTCTGCCTGACCATGATGGGGAAGGCCTCAAGGATGTTTATCCCCCATTGGGTGAAGGGTCGTGGACTAGTGATGGGTGTTAGTGTTAGACAGTTATGCCCTTAGCTCCAATCAGATTGATGTACCTTTTGACATTTATTGTAAATGAATAAAGTACATAATTGATTTATGTCATTATGGTGTGTTTCTGTGTAATACCCTTAAACTGGACACTTAATGAGACTCGTGTTAGTTTAGAATCTTCACAGCCGTTGGATAGATCTAGGGAGATTTATCCTGCCAAGGCTGACACTGATGTACCACCAAGTTGGTTGGGGTGGCTTGTCTCAACTACCAGGGTGAGACCTGAGGTACATGTAGTGTGGGTTTTCTTGAAACCCTGAACTGGACCAAAATTCTAGTATTGCCCTGGACCTTAAAGATAGATGGGCAAAACTGGAATGTTACACTTGACCCCTAGACTCGATTATGGTACTGCACTAGGTGCCGGATTGGGCTGTCTTTGATATGCCAAGTAGTGAGATCCTTAGAGGGGGTCAAAACCTGGGTATGTTGGGACAGTCCGAAAATTCATCTAAGTGGGTGATCATAGTGATAGGATCAACCCCTTTGTCGAACAAAGTGAATGATCGGGGATGCACTCTCTATGATGGAAACCTAAACTGCCGGCAAAAACCATAATGTTTGCAAAAGGTTTTAATTCCCGGGATCCATGTGAGTAGAGAGTGCAGCACTGTTCCTTGCAACCGAGGGAGAGGTCCTCTCTTGTCGGGTAGTGTTTGATCATTATGGGCTGAGAGGTTAAGTGTAAAACCATTGAGGGTAATACCTGATGGGCTAATCTTGCATCTGCCCATAGTTCTTGGGTTTTCATAAGGTGGTTGGACCCAAAGACCATTTAGTGTAAATGTTGGGCCCACTAAGAGCCCATGGTGATGGACTCAGGGGTTCACTATTTCTTATAGTGAATTCGGCCAGGCCTTGTAACAAAGGTTGGGTTGAACCCATGTGGTTGATGTGTAGATCAATGTTTGGGTCCCACGCCATACAAGGAGAGGCAACTAGTAGCAGGTTAAGAGGTTAAAGGGGCACATAAACTTAATGGGCCTAAAGCCCAATTCGAACTGGGTTAATTAGATTAATTAAATAGGGGCAAATCTGGGTTTGGATCAGTAGATAAGGATAAGATGATAAGTCTTATCCACTTAAAGAGTCCAGATCCAAATAAAGATTTGGATCAGAAAACTCCTAATTTGATTAGGATCAAACTGATCTTAAACTGTAGATAAGATAAGGGATTATTCTTATCATTTAAAGAGTCCAGATCCAAATAAAGATTTGGATTAGGAAACTCCTAATCAGATTAGGAGGTTGTCTCTTTAAGGCTATAAATAAGAGAGCAAGGTGGACATGCAAAACACACAACAGACATTACAGCAATCTATAGAGTTCTTCCCTGTTCTTGCCGCTCCTACCCAATTTGATCTCCACTTGTGGCAGTGATCAAGAATTGTTCTTGATATTGCTTCTTGGTAGAAGAAGCAATCTGAAGTCGTGCTCACCAGCCCTCTACTCCATTCTTGCTGAAGAATTCAGTTCTTGCTTAAGAGCTATCCTATTGATCCTGCTTCACCACACACTGTGTCATCTTTAGTGGAAGCGGGTTTTGGTTTTCTCCTTGAGCGTGAACACCTCATTGGGAGTTACTGCTACTCTGTATCAAGTATATCCCTCTCCTCCCTTTTGGTTTTAGATCTGGTCCGGTTTGGTTCAAGATTGATCATTGAAAATGCAATTTTCTAAAATAGGGAATGCGATTCCCAGATGGGAGAGAGAGAAATTTTTGAAATTTCATCCAACCTTCCTGTAGGGTTCGGCCATCCAAACGATGGATCTCTCATCTCTTCAGTTAGGGGAGTTGTTGATTGGTGGTGAAGGTCTGAATGTCTCTAACAACGATCGCACTTCCTGATTAGCTAAGTTGCATCCTACTTCATGGTAGGCTAGAAGTATCCTTGTAGAAGTGCTTTATAAGCCAAGGTTCGAGTGCTGGGGTGGTCTCCGTAGGTACCTTGTATCTCCTTAAGGACGTAGTCAGCCTTGGATAGGGGGAGACACCTTAGGTAGGGGAGAGTGTGTGACCGGCGGTAGAGTTGTCCTTGAATAAGGCAGTACTGGGCTGTCCTATGGGCAAGGCTCTTCACTTCGGTTTGGTTGGCTGGGAGTGTGCCATCCTGTAGGTACTGAGTAATGGGGTCCATCCACGATGGCTCTTGCTGAACAGGGAGGTCAATAGGGTTGTCTCTAAGATGTTGGGCTGTGCTAGGACGTCCATTCTGACGTTTGTGCTGAGGTATGTGCAGAGTGAATTGGCAAGCTTTGAGAGTGCATCGGCTCGTATGTTCTCGGCTCGGGGGATTTGCTGTATGGTGAAGTGTTCGAGCCGTTGAATGAGTCCTTGCACTTTCTACAAGTATCTTGCCATAGTTGGCACCCTTGCTTCGATCTGGCTGAGGACTTGGTTGACCACAAGCTGGGAGTCGCTGAAGGCTTTAACTCGCCTAGCTCTAAGGTCCAAGGCGAGCCAAAGTTCAGCTATTAGAGCTTTGTACTTGGTCTCGTTGTTGGACGCTTTGAACTTGAACATGAGTGTGTGTTCTAGGACAGTGTTGTTCGGGCCGAGGAGAATGAATCCGGCCCCGCTACCTTGTTGGTTGGATGAGCCATCCACATGAAGAGTCTAGGCTAGTGGAACCTCGACTGGATCCTGTATTGAGAAGGTGAATTCGGCCAGGGCCTAGGCTTTGATGATGGGTTGAGGCGCATAGTTGATGTCAAACTCACTTAGCTCCACGCTCCATTTGACTAGGTTGTCAGATGTCTCCAGTTTCTGTAGCACTTGCTTGAGAGGCTGGTCAGTGAGAACTTGGACACTATGGGCCTAGAAGTATGGTTTGAGCTTTCTCGCCGAGGTGACTAGGGCCAAGGCAACCTTCTCTAAGTTTGAGTATCGTGCCTTTACACCTATGAGGACCTTGCTGGTGTAGTAGATTGGTCTCTATGTCTAACCTTCCTCCTTTACCAAGACCGAGCTGACCACTTCGTCTTCAACCAACAGGTAGAGTAGGAGTAAATGTCCTAGGCTCGGCTTTGTGAGTAAAGGTGGCAAATTCATGTATCTTTTCAGCTCTTGGAAGGATTGTTCACATTCCTTGGTCCACTAGAAGTCTTTTCCCTTTTTTAGTTCTTTGAAGAAGGGCAAGCACCGGTCCACGGACTTCGACATGAATATGCTTAGTGCAGCTATCTGTCCGGTGAGAAGCTACACTTCTTTGTAAGTCCATGGAGACTGCACATCGAGGATGATCTAGATCTTTTCTAGGTTAGCCTTGATCCCCCTCTACGTGGCCATGAATCCTAGGAATTTGTCAAACCCGATGCCAAAAGCACACTTTGTCAGGTTTAGCTTCTGGAGGGTGCCAAAGACTTCCTTAAGGTCGGCCAGGTGCTGCTCGACTTTCTTGCTCTTCACTAGCATATCGTCCATATAAGCCTCCACATTTCGACTGAGCTGACCTTTGAATATTTGGTTCACCAGCTATTGGTAGGTAGCACCGGGATTCTTCAGACCGAAGGGTATTACCTTGTAGCAGTACAGTCCTCAGTTAGTTATGAATGTTGTTTTCTCCTGGTCATCAAGGTGCATTTAGATTTGGTTATAGCCCGTAAATGCATCCATGAATCTCAAGAGTTCATGCCCCGCCGTTGCATCGACTAGCTAGTCGATCATTGATAGGGGGGAAGCTATATTTAGGATAGGCCCTATTTAGGTTGGTGAAGTCAATGCAAATCCTCTACTGCCGACTAGATAAACACGTTGGCGTTGTCCTTTAGTAGTTGCACTATGTCATCCCGAAGACGGTCTTCCATGAGGAATCCAACTTGGATTGTCTTCTTGGGGTCTTCATCAGAGAGTGGCACTTGGATGAGGTCTTCCACGGGCTGGCCATGTTGTGTTTGTAGCTTGTCTCCCAAGTGCATGTTCTTTATGTTGAGTGTTTCGGCAGCATGGGGCCTTCTTCGGTAGGCTATCAAGTAGCATTGCCTTGTAGTCCTTTGGGTCCCATGAGCCACGCCCACTCCGTATGGGGTCCAGAACTTCATTACCAAGTGGTACGTGGAAACCAAAGCCCACAGAGCATTCAAGGTCAGCCGACCAAGGATGATGTTGTAGGGAGAGAGGACTCGGACGACAATGAAGTCAACCATTGATGTGGTGGTGATGTTGTCATTTCTTATCAGCAACGGTAGAGTGATCTTCCCTTGGGGCATAAGGGATTCCTGAGAGAAGCCCACTAGAGGAGTGTTGACTGGAGTGAGATGATCCCTACTAATGTCAAGTTGTTCAAAGGATTCTTCAAAGAGGATGTTAGCTGAGCTCCTTTGATAGTGTCAACCAAGAAGTGTCAGACTTCGATGTTAGCCACTTTGATAGTGTCGACCAAGATGTCATCCTTCCATCGTCTTTTATGCTCCCTGTCTTCAAGTTGGTGTAGCCATGCATACATCTTGCGGACTGAGCTGCTCTCCCCCCCAGAAGCCATTCCGCTTGAGACGACCGCAATGACTCCTACTAGGGGAGCTCGGGCCGATGGTGTGTTGGGCCGATGTGCTTCATCCTTTGGCTTATGCTCTTTGATGTCCACGGAGCCATCGAGGTATCAGTGCTTGATGAGGTCCTCCAAGTGGTGGCGCAAGTCGCTATAGCTTTTTGTCTCGTGGCTGTGGTCTCAAAGTAAGTTGTAATATTTGTCTCGATTTCTTATGTTGTTTTGGGACTTCATCTTCTCGAGCCATCTGATGAAGCTACGGTCGTAGATCTGCATCAGTATCTCGGACCGAGGTGCATTTAGAGGAGTGAAGTTCCTGTACGTTGGAGGCGGGGTCCTCGGTCTTCGGTCAGATTGTCGGTCTTGTCTTTTGCTTTCTCGGTTTGGTCTGCGCTCATCATGGTCCATTCTCTTCCGGGCTTGCTACTCTTCCTTGCTCCTCTACAGTGCTTGGGTTTTCTCAATGTTCATGTACTTTTGTGCATGCTTCATGAGTGTCGTTAAGTTGGGAGGAGGGTTCTTCTGTAATGAGAAGCTGAATGCAGAAGATCGTAGGCCACTCACAATGGTTATCATCTCTACAAAATGTTCTAGGGCTCAGACTTGCAAGGCTAGCTGGAGTCTTCCAATGTCTTTAGCTGGTCGTGAACTGTGCCAAGAATTGGGTCTCCTGTTCGTCCCAAGAAGATATGGACCATGAAGGAAGTGAGGCATACCAGGTCCTAGTGACTCCATGGAAGGTGGTGACAAAGGCCTTGCACATAAATCCTTCAGACGAGCCGTGCAACATCATCATAGCCTTGAATCCTTTGATGTGGTCATTGGGGTTTGAGGCTCCATCATACTTCTTGATCTACAGATGTCACCAGCCAGTCGACGGGAGTTCATTTACGATTTCTTGAACGAAGACTAGTTCCTTCGTGAGCTAGTTGTGGTATTTTGTGGGTTGGGTCGTAGGAGGAGCCACGCTTCTGTCTGCTGGGTTGCATTCTAGTTCGGCCAAGCATTCTCTCAGTTCCCTGATCTCAGCATTTCTATTGATTGGGACCATGCCTACGGACCTTTCTCCCTTTGGTATTGCAGGGTAATCTCGAATCGGATTAGACTCAACTATCGGGATGGGTTGTTGAGGCGGACGTTGGCCAAGCTGTTCTTTCGCCAGAATCCGGGTGGAACGGTGTGACTTATTGTGAAAATCATGTTCGTGGGACCAGATTGGAGAGTCTGGCCTTCTTGATGATTGCTATCTTTCTTGGTCAGACCGAACCCTCTACCTGTTTGGGTGGCGCTTTTTGGGGTCCTCAAAGCAAGGAGCAGCCATAATAAGCGTCTGCGCAGCAGGTGAATGGTCTGCAGGGTCTTGGGCTGGCTGTCCTAGCGTTTCCATCATCGTAAGAATTCGGTTGACCTTTTGTTGCATCGCCTGGAACTGTGCAAGATTGATTGTGGCTTGTTGTTCGAGGTGGAGAGCTACGGTGAGAACGAGATCCCCGAGATGGTAATTGGGCTCCAGAGCGGTCAGATGTGTTTCTTGGGATAGTTTTCTTGATTGCACGGAAAGGGATTTGGGAAATGGCTTTTTGTGTGTTTCCCACAGATGGCGCCAATCTGATGTTGTCCTATCCGAGGTGTCTCAAACCAAGATCACAGTTAAATAATCCTACCAACTGGTGAAATCGAGGTGGAGGGACGAAGTCACACACCAATATCTGAAATCAAGAAAGAATATTAGAGGCCCAAGGAGTTGTTCCTCGAGTAGACATTCCGGTGCTCAAGTCAGTGAAATGAAGGGTATGTGGTTAGGCCGAGCAAGTGAGAATAATGCTGGTCTGAGCAGAAGAGACAAGATAAAAGTATGAAGATCCAAAAGTCCCTTACCCTAAGTGGAGATTACCTATTTATAGCTGAGGATCTGTGTCCTATTCGGATGAGGCTTCTGAGCTTATTAAATTGTGGTTACCCGCTGAGGTCTTCGGGATGATTCCTCTTCCCTAGCGGAGTGGCTGGAGAGATAAGATGGCTGGAGAGATTGCCACGTGGCATTCGTGGCCAGCCCAACCATAACCCAAACAAAACATAGACATTTTCTTACATTTAAACTTGAGCATTTTTTGAGGAACAACCTTTTCTTCATTTCTCTTTCTCATTGCTTGAACGTAAAATACTTTGAAGTTGAGTATCATTTTTCTTTCCTCTTTAAGCAAGCCTCTTGATTGTGCATACCTTGAAGGCGCATTTGATTACGAACGGTTTGCACATCTTGAAGACTTTAAGTCATTTTGAATGTACTTTGAACTTCTTGAGCTTATAATGGTTGCAAACACTTAGGATCCATTTGTTTCATTGTCAAAATCGGAATCAAAATCTGTCAGAATCGAAATCAGAATATTCTATTTCCACAATCTATTTGGTTCAGACAGAAAGAGGAATAGGAATTGAAATCAGCTGGAATGAAATTTCATTTCCAAGGGAGGAGGAGGGAATGACCAACCATTCCCTTAAACGGGAAAATGCCATTCTATCAGGGATGGGAATGGGATTCCGATTCCACCAAACCAAACAGTTGGAATCAGAATGGCCCATTTCGATTATGATTCCAAACCCCTATTCCTACGAACCAAACAGACCCTTAATGCACAAGCCTTTTGTGATGAATTTGTTATCATTAAAATACATATGAAATGGACCCACGGTCAATATGTCAATACTCTAAACCATATTTTCTTACATAATTTAGAAAAAAAATTCAAACTACCTAATGACGAAACCAGATTTTAATGCAATGACAAATTACAAAATTATGAGTTGGAATAAAGCTTGTCAAAAGCCAAAATACATACCACAAAATTCTCGTACAGAAGGTTGAATCTTGTGCCATGTTGCATCAGCAATCTCATCCTTTTCACAAGTTGTTTTGCCTTGCATGCTCTTTTTAGAGCAATATGGGTCAGATAGAAATCATGCCCGTGACTTTAGCCAGACTCAATTAGAAGGCAAAATGGATTTTGTTTGATGCAACATGACATGGTTTTTTGGTGAGTTGAATTACAAGAATTACTTCTCTCTTAGTTTTCCTGAATTGAAATCTTAGTTATATCCAAGGTTTTTGCCAATAGAAGAGAAAGAAAGAAACTTGTGTCGAATGATGTTTTAAAAATTTGAAGAATTAATTATTAGTAAAATAGACATTTTAATCTTTCCATCCATAGTTAAATGACGATGTCCTATTGTCAGAAAATTTGGCGGTATTTTAAGTTATTTTGCAAGTAATAGAAATAGACTAAGGCTCAATTTGGAAAGAATACAAATGTAAATATGTACAATATAAATACATACAAAATATAAGGTTTTGTGCTCTGCGCATTTGCATTTGTGCTCATTTAAAATAGAACTGATGTAAATGCATTAAAATGCAAAAGGACTAAGTGTAAATTCTGTTTTATTTTTTACTTCAGATTTGACTTGGTCTTACTTTGTTTTATTCTTTTGTAACAAGTATAATAGTAAGTAAAATGAAATGAACTTTAAATGAAAGAGAATGGAGGTAGGAATGATCCGGTCCCCACTTTATATGAGAATGAATTGAGGTAAATTTTTTATCACTGTTGGGATCTAAAATTTACGAAAACGTACGAATTTTGTATACAGTAGAAATACAAATCATACTTACAAATAAAACAAAGTAAAAACCGAATTGGATGCAAAATTTGCACCCGAATACGATTAGCACTGCAAGCTTTAGATGCAAAGAGTTCTTCTAAGATTCAAAATGATGATACTTTTGGAGGCCATTTTTTAGTATTTGTTTTTCAAAATTATGTTTTAGGGCTGTTTTAAATGTTGTTTAACATTTAAATTAACCCCTTTTGACTGTGTTTGGTTGCAATACAAATAAATTTGTACTGACGCAAAACTATAACAGTGCAAATGATTCGAGTCTAAATTCTGAATTATTTTTGTTTTAAATTTTAGTTTATTTTGTTTGATTGCATTGTAAATGAAGTAAATTAAGACATAAAGGAGAATAAAATAAAATCTAAAACAAAATTAAATAAGAATTTATATATTTTTTCATTTACACTCCCATGCATTTATAATAGTGTAAAACTGCAAATAAAATTGCACTGCAACCAAACACAGCCTTTAAAAAATGCCTTAAAAATGATATTTTAAATACTACCAACACAACAATATGCCCCATATGAAACGTCTTATAGTATATTATCAAACTTTTGAACCTTGCTTCTAACAGAATCAAACCTAAGCCTTTGTGTCTTGAGATTGTGTATAGGAAGGGCAAGAAAGCATACAAACAGATTATGGCCACGGAAGTAAATGGACAAACTTCACTTTTTGAGCTTAGTGGTTGCAGCGAAATTAGGCTGTAGCCCACATTTTTGTTGCGTGGGCCAACAACAATCTCGCTGACACAGATCATTGTCCATTGGCCCATTGCCAATGACAATGACTACTGTGTATGATATATATATTCTTCAATGAAAATTATAATGCGAGTGGGATATGGTCGACATTATGAAAAAGGAAGAAGGCAGTTCAGTCTTTGGAGTCCTCTCAAGTCTCAACCCTTTTTGATTTTTATAATTTTTTTTTTTTTTATTTTAACTGATTATTTTTTTATTTATATTATAATTGCAGTTTATTCTTGATCAGGGTTGGGACCGTGGGCGGTGCGGAAATGGACGCCGTGAATGTAGCGACGCGCCGACAAGCGGAGCTGTCAACGACGATTCGTGAGACTCCAAATATCTACGTGTCATTTCTCATTTCTTTTAACTTAAGAAAGACCATGATTATGTGTTGCCAACCACCATCATATAAGTTGTTTTTCATAATTTCATGGAAGTCTTACACCGTTGGATCGACAGCTTTTCCATCTTTTTAAAGAATGAATCATATTTGAACCCATAACAAATTAATAATGTAGCATTACGGGTTCCCGGGTGGATTGGCAAGACACCCAACCCGATTGTAGATGTGTGTGTAGGATTTGGAATTCCGGGTGGGTTAGCAAGTGGATTCAAGGGTTGGGATCGCTTAATAATTAATGCTGATTCTTTTGTCTAGACAGAATCAACTCTTTAAGGGGAGATTTACCTCATGGTGGACCCCAGGTTAAAACCACGCGGCAAGTTGTGGGTGGGGCCTGATCCAGTTCACATTGTTCTGGGGTCTTCTAGTCTCCACTCATCTTTATCTTGTGAAATTTGCAAGGCAATGAGTTAGGTTTTATGCATGTGAGTAGCACATGGAATTTTTTTCCTAGAATAATATTTTTATTGGAAATGAATTTTCTGTTTAACGGCGTGTTACATGAAACTCCCCTCTCGAGCCGTTGGAATTATTTTTTTTAAAATCAAACTATATTCTATTATTAAATTATATTCTATTATATCAGAAGCCATTAAATATGATACTGAAGATTATTATTAAACTACATTTTTCTAGTTTGCGGAGATAATTCTTAATTAAGAAGCTATCTCATTAGTTCAACTAAGGAATGTGTCGTGGACTTTTGGGAGTTGAGATGTCTATTTTCAAAGCGATTTTGAATTCTCCTTTTCATGATTTATTAGAGGATAGCATCTGACCTGTTGATGAGAACAAACAGGCCTTCAATTCTGTTCCGTTGTTGTTGCACAGTTTTAGAACAAAGCTCTCTCTCTCCAATGCTTCACATTGTCAGAATTAAACCCTTTAATAGACAAGAGCCCTGGATGAGTTTGGTTGCACCTCGTGCCTAGAGGTGTAAATTGGGCACGGCCCGTGGGCAGCCATCGCAAAGTGCACGCTGTTTCAGGCCGTGCCTCTCTCTCTTGGGGTAATTTAGGGGTTGGCCCAGCACGGTTTATGGCCCAAGCCCATGCTGTGCTATGCTGTGTCGCGGGCTGGGCTGGTTTGTGGGCCAAGCCTTGGGACAGGCTGGATTATCGATTGGGACAAAATTATTTATTTAAAAAATTTTAATTTATAATAGAGAAGAGCCCTGGCATGGCCTGTATGCTATCATACCGTACTGTGGACGGATATCTTTGAAGTCTAATACAAGCTTTTTAAACAATACTCAAATCAGGTTGGTGAGGATTTTTTGCACTCAATGTTTTAATAGTAAGTGGTAATGTGGTATGCTTCGATTGCAGCTTAATCGAATTCCAATCCAGCCTAATCGAATTTGAGTTCGAACTATTCCATTTTAGAGCTCGATTTTAAAAAATTGGAGGCGGTACATAATATGGCCTATAAAATATCAGAGAAACAAATTCTTCTATTCTAAATCAACTCAAACATACGTATTCGATTTTATCTCAACCACCCAAGCGTATAGATATGGATGTATTTGAAAAAATTGCTACAAAATGATGATGTATTGAATCAAAGCTCCAAATCTTAAACGGATTGAAGTTGAATTGAATTAGGTAATATCCGAATTTAAATCTAATTAAAAAATCCGATATCTAAATTCGATTTGATATCTGATAGATATTGAAATTTGACCAATTAATTATTTTAAGTAATTAATAAATATATAAAATAAATATTTAAATTATTTTTATAATTTAATTATTATATATATAAAATATATAAAACATTTAAATATTTTATATATTGTATATAAGAATCAAATAATCGGTCGAATTCAAATATTTATTGAATCGAATCAGGTCATATCCGAATTCAACCAATTAGATGTTCAAATTATCTAAATTCAATTTAATTATGTTGAGTTTCGAATTCAAAATTGGATTTTCAAATACCGTTGACACTCCTATCTCCAATGTGGTGATGATAGAGCAAACCAAAATTTTTCTGCAACCTGATGATATCCCAATCTATTCCAATGCAATGAGAAAACAATGATGACATGGCAACTTGATGATGATGTAGAAAGTAGTCTTGCTTCTGCTTCAAGAGAGAAAGAACCTTTATGGGTTGATTGTAGAAAATGTTACTAAGCCTCAGTTTGAAAGGAATACAAATACAAATATGTAGAGCACAAAATCTTGTATTTTGTATTATTTGTATTTGTACTCTTTCCAAACTGAGCCCAAACTAACACGGGCCAAAACAATAATGGGTCAAATCAGGCCAAGAAGAGACCTCATTGAGTCAGCTAAAATGCCTCTATGGGCTGAATTCTTGAGCCGATTTAAAAATGGGCCACATCGGCCAATGCTGAATATGAGCCAAATAGGGTCCAATAAAATGCCTTTAACCAAAAATGCCTTTCTTCCCCTCCTTGATGTCTTCAAAGGAATCAATGAGTCTCAACGGGCAAATAAATGTAATGGGCCTCAGTGGGCCGAGAAGACAGAAGAGCAACAAAGTCTGTTAAGGCTATGTTTGGTTTGAAGGAAAATGCAGGGAAAGGTAAGGAAACCTTTACAAACCTTGTATAGGCCCCCCTGTCTTTCCCTTCCTTTCCCTACTTTTTCTTTCAAACCAAACATAGCCTAAGTGGAATGGTCTGAATTTGTTGGACTGGTTTGAAGCAGCCTGACTGAATGAACCAATCGAACTTAGATGGTGAGGATGGTGGGGAGACGGCAAACCAAGGTTGTTGAAGTTCCAGGTGCTGTTATTGGTGGGAACAGAGCAAACACAAGAGACATGGTGGTGGTGTGCAGTTCGTTGGACAAATAGATGACATAGGAGATAAAAGATAGTCTTATTGGGAATCCTCTCCATGGAGGATGAAACCTAATATGTAGGTAAGTCGCAGGGATTACCCACTGAAGAGTTCGGCTTCAGTCCAGGCATCCTTAGTCAGGGAACCGTTCGCGCATTTGGAATCATCTCCAAATCGTGTGAAGGGCTGTCGTTAGTTTAAAGTTAAGCAAAACAAGCATTTTGCTCCTTTCCTCTCCTCTCCTGTCGCAAACAAGACATCTCTCCTCCCTCTCTCTCACCCCACTGGAAGAATAACCCTCCCCTACTGATTGGAGACGGTAACATTACTGCGACGACCAGGGTAGATTTCATTGTGGTTCGTTGCCCCTCTTCATACAGTGTCATCTTCGATAGGCCGATCTTCAATGCTCTGCAGGCTACGGTCTCCACATTCCATCTTGCCATGAAATTCCCCACCGAATATGGCATAGGGGTAGCACGCCCAGTCGTAGAAACATTGACGACAGAATCTTATGACCTAAGGGAGGAGGTGAGAGCACAGCGTGGCCAACCTGTCGAAGACCTCATCCAGGTGCCGCTCAACGAAGAAGACCTCGAAAGGACAGTCTAGGTCGGTTCTCTCCTAGATGACCACTTTCTGGAAGAGCTTATACAGCTACTGAAGAACCACACTGACGTATTTGCCTGATTGGCAGCAGATATGTCGGGGATCGACCTCGAAGTCATCACACACCGTTTGAACACTGACCCCCGCTACCGAGCTATCAAGTAGAGGAAGAGGAGCTTCGCAACAAAACAGTGGCAAGTGATTGCATACGAAGTACAAAAGTTACTCGACATCGGCTTCATTCGGGAGGTCAAGTACCCCAACTGGCTGGCCAACGTGGTAATGGTGAAGAAAGTCATTGGGAAGTGGAGGATATGTATCGACTTCATTAACCTAAACAAAGCCTGCCCCAAAGACAACTTTCCTCTACCAAGGATCAACCAACTTATTGATGCAACGGTGGGTCATGAACTCCTAAGCTTTACAGATACCTTCTCAGGGTACAATCACATTCGAATGCATCCTGATGACCAGGAGAAAACAACTTTCATCACCGACCGCGACTTATATTGTTATATGGTCATGCCCTTCGGCCTCAAGAACATTGGCGCCACTAACCAGCAACTGGTGAATGAGGTGTTCAAAGATCAGCTCGGCCCGGCCAAAACGTAGAGACATACATCGATGACATGCTAGTGAAGAGGAAAAATGCCGAGCAGCACCTTGTCGACCTGAAGGAATTCTTCAGTACCCTCAGAAAATATAAGATGAAGCTGAACCTAACCAAATGTGCTTTCGGGGTCGGCTTGGGTAAATTCCTAGGATTCATGGTGACGCAAAGGGGGATTGAGGGAAATCCAAAGAAAATACAGGCCATCCTCGACATGCAATCACCCCGAACCGACAAAGATGTGCAATGACTCACCAGTAGAATAGCCGCCCTTAGCAAGTTCATGTCCAAATTTGCAGACTGGTGTCTGCCCTTCTTCAAGGCCCCTCAAATGACCGAAGGACTTCCAATGGACCGAGGAATGTGAACGGTCCTTTGAAGAACTGAAGCGGTACCTAAGCTCGCAACCTCTCCTCACCAAGCCGAGCCCACAGGATGAGCTATTGCTCTACCTCTCGGCCAGGGATGAGGTCGTCAGCTTGGTACTGATCAAGGAGGAAGACCGGGTACAGAGACCAACCTACTACACCAACAAAGTCCTTAGTGGCACAAAATTCCGGTACTCCAACTTGGAGAAAATGGTTCTGGCTCTGGTCACCTTGGCTAGAATGCTCAGGCTATACTTTCAGGGCCACCGTATTAGAGTGCTCACCGACTAGCCACTTAAGCAAGTCCTCCAAAGGTCAAAAGCATCTGGCCGCTTGATCAAATGGAGCATGGAGCTGTGTGAGTTCGACATCGATCACGCACCCTGGTCCGCGATCAAAGCTCAGTCCCTAGCCGACTTCATTGCCGAATGCACATTCACCACCGAGGATCTTGCCCTGCCACCACAAGTATGGACCCTGAACGTGGATGGCTCATCCAAACAACAAGGCAACAGAGCCGGCCTTATTCTCCTCGGCCCAGATGACACGGTGTTAAAGCATGCCCTCAGGTTCGAGTTTAAAGCGCTCAACAACGAAGTTGAGTATGGGGCCTTAATTGCCAGGCTACGCCTCGCCCTAGACCTGGGAGCTCAGAGAGTAAAAGCCTTCAGTGATTCTCAGACGGTAGTCAACCAGATCTACGGACAATTTGAGACGAGAATGCCCATGATCGCAAGTTACCTACAGAAGGTGCAGGAGCTCATCTATCGACTTGAGCACTTCAACATCCAGTAAATTCCTCAAGTCGGGAACATATGAGCCGACACGCTATCCAAGTTAACCAGCTCCCCGAGAACCGACCTCGGCAAGACAGCACGATTGGACACTCTGGCCTAGCTAAGCATCACGCAGACAACTCTCCTCATCCTCTCGGTACAGCACGACCCATTCTGAATGGACACCATAGCACAGTACCTCCGAAAAGGCACAGTTCCAGAAGATTGAATAGAAGTGAAGAAACTCCAGCACAGATTAACCTGGTATTGCCTTATTCTGGGTCAGCTCTACTACCGCTCACACACTCTCCCCTACCTGAAATGCCTCTCCCCATCCAAGGTAGACTACGTCCTCAGGGAGATCCACGAAGGTATTTGTGGAGACCATCCCGGCGCACGCACACTGATACACAAGGCACTCCGGCAAGGTTATTTCTGGCCGACGATGAAGCAAGATGCAACCCAGTTAGTTCAAAGATGTGATAGTTGTTAGCGACACTCCAATCTCCATCACCAGCCTGCAGTCCCCCTGAAGCCAATCACCAGCCCATGGCCGTTCGCACAATGGGGGATGGACATCCTCGGCCCCTTCCCTACTGTGGTGGAAGACGAAGCACTAGCATGCATTACTGCACATAATGCCCGAAACTTTTTATGGAAAAGTATTGTCTGCCAATTCGGTATTCCGCGCATCCTCATCATAGATAACGGGACACAGTTCACCGATCGAAAGTGAGGCCCTCTATTCCGACTTGAAGATCGACCATCGGACCACGACTGTACATCGACCCCAGAGCAATGGGTAGACCAAGGTAACCAACTGAACCTTTCTGCACGGCCTGAAGACTCGGCTAGACCAGGCCAAGGGGAGGTGGGATGAGGAACTTCCGAGCATACTCTGAGAATACAGGACTACCCCACGGACAGGCACTGGTGAGACACCCTTCAGCTTGACCTACGAAGCTGAGGCTATGGTACTTGTAGAGATTGGCTCTACAACCCTCCAGATCGAGCTCTTCGATGAAGACCAGAACGACGAG
Source organism: Nelumbo nucifera (assembly GCF_000365185.1). Next base: position 1,081,807 of record NW_010729229.1, on the reverse strand, counting down.
GACCTCCGCGTAGAGTTAGACCTGATCGAGGAAGCCCAGGACCGAGCATATGTCATGATGGTAGCACAGCAGCAGAGGATGGCGAAATACTATGACACTAAAGTCAGAAGGCGCAAGTTCAAGATAGGTGACCTCGTCCTCCGCAAAGTCATAGTGCCCACGCCCAGAGAAGGGAAGCTCGGACCAAACTGGGAAGGGCTGTATAGAGTCACCAAGGTTCTCTATCTGGGCACATACAAGCTTAAAGACCTGGATGGCTGACCAATATTGAGGAGTTCGAACATAGGAAACCTTTGGATGTACTACCAATGATTCAATATTAATAAAGAGCACCTTGTTCAAAGAGCACCTTATTCAAGCAAAATGTTGAGCGCCTGACACACCACATGCGCGCACACCACACAGAACACACACACACCGCTACGCGACCAAGCTACACAACCGTGCTACACGACCGTGCTACACGACTGTGCTACACGACTGCGCTACACGACCACGCTATGCAACCACACATATGTAGCTCGGTATAAACCATTGACTTGGCTAACCTCCGAATGGCCTAAGCCCAAAATGCACAGCTCGACAGCATATTGCCAACCTACCTAACTTAGTTGACATTTGAACGGCCTGAGCCCACAACACATAGCTCGGCAATGCATCACTGACCCACCTGACTCAGTTGATCTTTGAATGGTCCGAGCCTAAAGTGGGGAAGAACGCCCTCGCCCTTCAAGGCCTAAGGACGGTCAACCAGACTCCGCTCACCTACCGACTAAGTCGGCTAGAGCTAGCCGAGCAATGACTAGCCCTCGAAGGGCCCTAAAGGCTCCCGAGACTAGAAACTGAGCATCCCAAAGATGAGAGCCTGGAATACACTCCCGCTTCACCAATCGGAGGCTAAAGATCTCGGCCAAACCAAACCTTAGCCAAGGCAAGGCCGAGGAAACAAAAATAAAATATATAAGTTGCATACAAGTTTGGAACAAAAAAAAATCATTAAGGAAACCAGTACATTAGGCGAAAGCTCGACATACCGAGCCATTACAAGAGCAACAAAAAGAAAAAGAAGGGACCCATGGTAGTTCAATCTGTAGAAGGGAAGTTGGTGGCCTCGTCATCCCCATCTTCATCTGCATTGCCGCCTCCGCCTTCCTCACCAATAAGCTTGTCTGAGGCAAGGGACATTTCATCGTCATAGGCTTCCCAAGTCAGCGCAACATTGGCTAGCTCAGGACAGTGGCGCAGCGCTCTTTGCCGAAAGACGTTAAAACCTGCTTCGTAGGAAGCCAAAGCATACTGATCCATGTCTTGTTGAAGTTCCATTGAGTTCTTGTACGGCGCCACTACCTCCTTAGCGGCCTCTTGCTTCAGTCGTTCCCTCTTTGCCTTGAGTTCGGTGATCTCGTGCTTCAAGCCATGGATCGACTCTACTTGCTCGGCCACCTGAGCCTTCAGCTCGTCCACCTCCTTCTCCAGTGCAACAGATCACTCTCTAGCCACCTGAAGCTCGTCCAATTACGCCTTCAACTGCAGGTACTCAGAATGCTACTTCTCATACCACCGTCGTAGCTCACGAAGATGATCAACCACAGCAATGGCTGAGTAGGCATTCTGTGGACACCAGAAGCAGTGTTAGCACGAGGAAACACACTTAAAACAACGAAGGCACTTAAGTATGAACTTACTTGAGCCACAGCCCAGATGAGCGAGCACTCTAATGTGCTGCTCCCAGTACTCCCAGACTCTTCAGTTGCTCAGGAACTGCAGGAGTCTCTAACCCGTTCCGACTACGAACTGTCCAGTGCGACACATGGATGTCCAAGCTGCTGCTCCCCACCTTGACCTGTGTAGGGAAAGCTGTCTGGCAAGCTTCCCCAGGTTCTACGACCACCATGTCCTCGTCGTCATCGTTCCCCCGCGCCGAGCTCTCTTCTGTCGGCGAGGTGCCCTCTCGGAAGACCTCAGAGGAGGAACCACCTCGGCACGGACCTGCAATACCGCGCCAGCCCGGTTCTGTCTCTGGTGATTTCCTTCATCCGGTGTACGATCTCCTCTTCCCTCGCCATCTCTACACTTGCATCACGGAAGCACGACAGTAAGTATAAGAACAAAGAAGCAAAGAAAGTACAAGAAGATAAAATAACAAAAAGGACAGACCAGCCACCCTATGCATCAGCCCGCCGAGCATTAGCATCTCTGAGCATATGTACACAGTTACATCTATCCCGTGGATCATGCTCAGAGCCGATCTTTCCTTCCAAGTAAGCACCAAGCATTGAGGATGGGGCACTCTCGTTCTTGGCTCTTGTAGAACGGCTGGGAAGGGGAGGCCCCCAGGATAGTGGATAAAGAAGAAAGTGTCCTTCCAGTGCTTTATAGAGGAAGGAGCCCCAACCAGAACTTTGACGTTCTTCCTATTCGAGAAATAGTAATAGTCTTGCTGGTGAGGTTTGAGTCGAGGAAGGAAGCTCACCATACCTAGGGTCAACTCGATATCACGGACGACGCAGTAGGATAGAAGGCCGATCAAAAACCTAAATGAGTTTGGCATCAACTACACCGGTAGTACTCGGAACCATGCAAGTACCTCGACAACCCCTTCGTTCAGAGGGAACCTCAGCTCGGCTTCTAGACTGTTCTCGTACACACAAAGTTCGTCGGGCCGAGCATTGATTGCCATCTCACCGTGTTGTGGGCACCTCATTCGGAAGTCCTTGGGGATGTCATACATAGCTTAGATCCGAGCCATATCCTCGAGGTCCAACGCACAGGGTGTGGTCCCAAACCAGCGACCAGCCCGCAACAGAAGCTCGACTTCTATACTAGAGGGACCAATCTTGGCATCCTCGAAAACCCCAACCTCGGACTCATAGTCAGACCCACTAGAACCAGAAGAGCTAGAAGCGGAAGAAGAATGGGAAGATGAGGAAGACATCTTATCGAGCTTGAAGCTAAGGATTAAAAATAAAACGCTGAGCAAAAATTACAACACCCCGCCGAGCTATCCCAACAACTCCTCTTGCAAATGGCAAAGGGGAAATGCCCCTCCACCCCTTCTTATAGCCCACGGGAACGCGAATCGACGCCAGATCTATGGTAGAGATCAAGCACTGCCCTGACAAAGCTCAGGAAGACCAATCGACGCAACTATTACCGCATGAGAAAAGCCTTAGAAATCGAAGCAACGACCTTGACAAGCATCGGCTAGGGTATTAATTGCTCCAGTCCACCCCACAGCCGCAGACCAACCACCAACACAGGTGCTTGAGGTTCGCCCAAGCCCACTGGGTCACTAGTTCCTCTGCTTTCTTTGGGATGCCCAATAGCAAAGGAGGCCTTGCTCTATCCCAGCCGAGCATCCCGCTCTTTGACTTCGGAATTGGGGGAGTGGTGCTCGAATCCCAAAATTTCAAGTACAAGTTCCTTAGCCGAAGAGCATACCCCCAAAGCTCAACAAACCACAACTGAGCATCATAATAGCTCGACACTTGCAAAGCCCCCAACTTTGAAGCTCGGCAGACAACAACTGAGCATCACAATAGCTCGATACCTATGAAGGCCCCAACGTCGAAGCTCGACACCGGCAAGGCCCTCAGCTTCGAAGATCGACAAGCCTCAACTGAAAATCACAACAAGCTCGACACCTGGAGGCCCTCGAACATCACAATAGCTCGGCACTTGGGGCCCTCAGCTTCGGAGCTCGACAAGTCATAGCCGAGCATCACAACGGCCTCAGATCCACAACTCGGTACCCCCAAGGGACCCGTCTCGGTAGCTTGGCACCTCGTAGCTGAGCGTCATAACAGCTCAGCACTTGGGGGCCCTCAGCTTCGGAGCTCGGCATGTCATTGACGAGCATCACAACGGCCTCATATCCACAACTCGGCACCCCCAAGGGACCCGTCTCCGTAGCTTGGCGCCTCGTGGCCGAGCATCACAACCTCAATTCCGGAGCTCGGCCTCCGACCGGCAGAAAAAAGTCGTTCATAGGCATGCGGCCGAGCTAAGCCCCGACTTTGGAAGCCCGGCACATCATGGCCGAGCATCACAGTGGCCTCAACTCCGAAATTCGGACCCAACTCCAAAGCTCGGCGCACCATGGCCGAGCATCACCACGACATAGAAGCTCGACTTCCACTTGGAATCAGAGTCATTCCTCGGCTCCACCAGGAGGACGGATCTGGAAGCTCAGTTTGACACCTCGGCTCTCTACCGATCTACTTAACCGTGCAAAACTTCGAACCAGGCACTCCCCCTCCTTGGCTCCAGAATTGGGGGAGTGGTGTTCGGATTCTGAAGTCAGAGCTCTGAGAGTTCTGTAACCGACAAGGGGAAGATTCCTCGACCACTTTCCGTATTGCTCGGTTCTCAAGATTGCGACAGGCGCCGAGGAACACCAAAGGGGCCAGACACCCATTTAGGCATCAACTTGAAGTTCTTCATCCGAAGAACGAATTAGACTACTTCATTCCTCAACTTCAGAACTAGGGGAGTGGTGTTCGGGTCATGGCTGAATTGGCCCTGCGAGACACGTGGTCGCCCAGTTATCGCCTGGCCATGCCATCCTAGCTCGGCCACGTCGGCATAGCTCGGTCGAGCTACGCTATTATGGTGGCCCCCCCATCTCCTTTCAGCCACGTTAACTACACGTCACGTGGATGAGCACAACTACGGATAAAGAGGAATAAGGAAGACGACTTCGTTGGGGAATGAGACTCTATCCCGAATATCTCGGCAACTAACGTCATTCCGACAACCCCAGAAGCCCAATCCAATTAGGACACGAATCTTCAGCTATAAAAAGGTACTCCATGCTCGAGGTAAGGGACCCCAACTTTTGAGACCAGTACTACTACTTAGCTCGGACCAGCATCCTTATAGCTCGGCCAGACCATCTACCACCTCCTATGGACTTCAGCGTCGGAGTACTTACCTGGGGATAACTCCTCGGGCCTCTGACTTCTGCTTCCTTGATCACAGGTCTTGAAGTGTGGCCTCGTCCTTGTAGCTCGGCCCTGCCCTGCCAACAAGGACTATCTGGTTGCTCTCCTCAGTTCGTGCAGCACCTTGGATTGAGCAACATCAAGTATATTAAAAAAATAAACAATTGTTTTCAATTTTATTTAATTATTGTATATATAGGCAGTTGTATACGTCAAAATTCATATAAAATTAAAATTTTAAGTTTTTTTTTTAAAATTTTTCTAAATAAATAGGCAAAAATAGCTTTAACTTGGTCCATGACCCAACTTGGCTCACGGGCCAGCCCGGCTTGTGGCACGGCACATGCCTGCACAAGCTTGGGCTGTGGATTGTGCCAAGCCGAGCTCCAAACTTTTCACTGAGGAGGACAACACGGCCCGCACTTTACATAGGCTACCCGCAGGCCATGCTATGTCGGCCCGGTATGGCCGACTTTACACCTCTTGTGTTTAATGAGCAATTGAAATTGGTCATCGGTGGTGCTTATGAATAATCGCCACTAACGAAATGTATATAGCAACATTTTCCAAAGTGTCGCTAAATTAATTGCCGCTAATAACATATTTATAGTGGTGCTTTTATAAAATTGTGGCAAAAAAAATGAATATTTTAGTGGCGAATGTACATACAACGCTTGAAAATTCTTATAATGTTGTTAGGGTCAAAAGCTATTAGTGCTTGGAACCATTGAAGATTAAACCATAAGTCTCTTCTCTCAGTTCTCTGTTCCACCGGTCACCAAATCGAGCGAAGGGTGTAAAGGTGTTGGGGTTTCGATTTCAGTCTTCTTCTGCATCATGTCAGTATGGAAGGTGGTGGATTGGCAGCTCCCGATTCCAACTGGATTTGTCTACAAGAGTCAAGGAGTTCACGACGATGCAATCCTCATTGAAGCTTTCCTCGACCCGGTCTACTCAGTTAGCAGGGACTCTTGGTCCCCTTTGAAGCAGGCTTTCGACCACTACGGTCCTCACCTCTCGGTCATTATTCACATCTTCCCATTGCCATCAGTAGTCTCTTTTTTTTTTTTTTTTTTTTTTCTCTTCTTTACCTCTTTCGTAAATTCAACTGGTGTCCGTGTGTGTTTTTTTCTTATTCGAAACCGCGTTGTATTTTACGTATTTGTTTGATTGTGTCTGAATATCTCATCAGATTTTCTTGCGCTTTCAGCAAAATTGAGTATTGCTAGCTTACTTTTTTACTATTTAATCTATTCTGATTTTTGAGATTTTGTGTGAGTCTAAACCTGTTTGCTCTTTACTTATTGTTGAAGCTGGTTAATGAGTTTTCTTCGTCACAGCATGTGTGTTTTGTGGACCTTGGAGAAGCAAAATAATCATTACGTTTATTTGTTTTTACATCCATTAATTTTTTCACGAATTTGAGTATTTTCTTGCGAAGCAGAATAATTAAGTTATTTTGAGTTGAGTTGAGTTCTGTTCTGTGATAACGTATAACTTCCTGTCAATTTATAAAGTTTGCTTGGCCATTTTCTCTTTTATGTAAATTTCTAAATGAAAAAAAATGGTGGTTTAGATGAAATTTTTCATATCTAAATCCAAACATATGGGTGAGTAAACCATGACTCAAATTAATTAAAGTTTAAATTATTAAAATTAGTAATAATGGAATCACCACTATATTTCATACTTGTGATGACCAGATAGGGGAGAATTGACTGAGATTATTGTGCCACAAACACCAATTGCTACAAGATTGAGAGTGAGTGGTTTGGGGTAACTGGAAGACACTAAAAGAACAATAAGAATTGAAGGCCAGAAAGGATGTGCGTTAAGATTGTGGGGAAAGTTTTTAATTAGAAGATACGGCCCTGGATAAGATGAAATGGAGGGGCAAGGTTTGTGTTAGAGGATGCCAAATATCTTGGACAGGGTTCCATTGACTGGCATGATGCCACACCTAGATACACCTATTTTTCATCACTTGGCTATTATTTTATGGGCAATTAGGCATCTAGGTCTTGTTCTCAAGTTAAATTATTATGAATATCTTTTGGTTAGCAATCTGATAGATTTTCAACTATTTGCATCCAAGATAGGAATGCACCTACCAGATAGAATAGGATGAAACCCTGTGGGTTAAATGAGTGAACTTATGACCACCAGTCTAGAGGTTCCCATGTCTGATAAATGGCTTGGATTGACTACCTCCTCCTCTTCATGGCAGTGATCAGAAGATAAGCTTGAGAAGAGGCCTAATTTGATCTGATTTCTATTCTAGAATTTAATGAGAAAGAACAATCCCTCCCCCTTCCAAAGAAGTAATCATATATCAGAAAAGTTCATTAACATGGCTACACCCATTGGTTAGGTAGAGTTGACTTAGCATACAAATTTGTGTGCGCCCACTTGATGGATAAGTCCTTGTGGAGTGAAACAAATATGTTTTACAACACTTAAGTCTTGCTTTGTTGACTCTAGACTTCAGGAAATTACCAACTGATCGAATAAATTTTGGGCCCCTTGCTTAATTAAAATCAGTTCGTCCTATCACACTCCCTTGCAAGTTCTTGGAGATGCATTGACAGATTTGGGCACCCATCTGAAAGCTTTCAGCCACAGATCTGCAGGGTACCCATCGAAAAGAGCTATTTTAGTCGAGAAAGCAAGGCCTTATCCCACAGAATAATTTCCTTCCACTGCTCGACTTTGGAAAGTTGAACTGCTGAAGTACATTACCTGAGTATTCTCTCAAGTTTGAAGAATCCAGCTACTCAAGAAGAGTCTTATCCTCTAATGCATTTGGATTAGGTTCTCTTTACGATGTTATTACTGGTCAGGACATAGAAAAAGCATGATTAATTTTATTTCTAACCTATTTTATATATAGTTCTAAGGATCTTTTTGGAGTTAAATTACTACTTTTTTATGCTACTCAATCCGAGGTGGTGCACAAACCGAGGAGGGCAATCAGAAAGTTCTTGCTGGTAGGGCGGGGCCTAGCTACAAGGATGAAGCCGCGGTTCAAGACTTGTGATCAAGGAAACAGAAGTCAGAGGCCCGAGGAATTATCCCCGGGTAAGAATTCCGACACTCAAGTCAATAGGCAGTGACAGGATGGTCGGGCTGAACTAAGTAGTGGTGTAGGTCTTAGAAGTTGGACCCTTTACCTTGAGCATGGATTACCTTTTTATAGCCGAAGATCCATGTCCTGGTCAGACTAGGCTTCCGGGGTTGTTGGGATGAATTTAGCCGCTGAGGTATTCGGGATAGAGTCCCATTCCTCAGTGGAGTCGTCTTCCTTACTCTTTAACCGTAGTCGTGCTCATCCATATGACGTGTGGTTGACGTGGCTAGAAGGATGAGATGGGGTTCCATAGTAATAGCGTGTTAGATAGTGTATGCCCTTAGCTCTAATCAGCATGATGTACGTTATGACATTTATTGTAAATGAATAAAGTACATATTTGATTCATTTTATTATGGTATATTTCTATGTAATACCCTTAAACCGGACACTTATGAGACTTGTGTTAGTTTAGAATCTTCACAGTCGTTGGATAGATCTGGGGAGATTTATCCTGCCAAGGCTGACACTGATGTACCACCAAGTTGGTTGGGGTGGCTTGTCGCAGCTGCTAGGGTGAGACCTGAGGTACATGCAGTGTGGGTTTTCTTGAAACCTTGAACCGGACCAAAATTCTAATATTGCCCTAGACCTTGGAGATAGATGGGCAAAATTGGAATGCTACACCTTATCCTTATCCACTTAAAGAGTTCAGATCCAAATAAAGATTTGGATCAAAGGAACTCCTAATTTGATTAGGAAGGTTGATCTTTATCTACAGATAAGATAAGGGATTATCCTTATCACTTAAAGAATCCAGATCCAAATAAAAGATTTGGATTAGTAAACTCCTAATGGGATTAGGAAATTTTTTCTTTAAGTCTATAAATAAGAGAGCAGGGCGAACTTCCAAAGACACATTCGCTGAATACAGAGAGAAGACAACACAGTTAGACTGCTCTTACCTTTTGTTCTTTTTCTTCCTGCTCTTGCCACCCCACTTTGTTCGATCTCCAATTCTAGGGTTAAATCAATATTTGATCTTGATATTGTTTCTTGCCAACAGAAACAATTTAGGAGTTGTGCTCACTGTCCCATTCGATTCTTGTTAAAGAATCAGTAGTTCTTGGTGAAGAACTACCTGCTGATTTTGCCTCACCCTAAGCTGTGTCATCTTCAATGGAGGGAGGATTTGGTACTCTCTTTGAGCGTGAATACCTACGTTGGGAGGAGCATTCTTGTGTGGATTACGTATTAGGTATATCCCTCCCTTATTTTGGTTTTAGATTTGGTCCGGTTTGGTTACAAGAACGAATCTTGAAAATGCAGTTTTCTAAATTGGGAATAGGATTCTCTAATGGGAGTAAAAAAATTTTGAAATTTCGCCCAACCTTCCTACAGGGTTTGGCCATCCATATAATGGATCTCCCATCCCTTCAGTGGTATCAGAGTCAGGTTCAAGTCTTGAACCAAATTAGGACATATTTGAATCTGCGCAAATGGGCAGGAAGCGTTCTACCTGATTTATGTAGTTAGTGTTTTTTTTGGGAATTGGTTCCCAGATTATGGGTAGACGATCTGGAAAATAAATCTTTATTATTCTCTAAAATTTATAGATCTGTTCTATGTATTTTTCTTGAATTTTTTGGCTGCACAGGTGATGGAGATCGAATCTTTATGGTGCCAAGATTGGCACACCCTGCGATTTCTATTCTATTCAATTCTGGTCTGTAAATATTTTTTTATTTTTAGACAAATTGTATAGGATTTTGATGTGATGTAATAATAAAAAAAATTAGGTTTTTCTATTTTATTTCCATCTGGAGATCGCTAGAACGCACAACAGAGGAGAAGAAATTTTTGTAGAAACAAGTTCTGCAATATGCGATTTTGTAGATATCAATTCTACAATTTGCGATTAATTGTTCTTTGCAGGTTTGCAAGATATCCAAGAAAATCACAGTGCAGCCCTTTGATAATAGTATCTTGATAATTTGATTATCTTGAATTAATTTATTTTCAGATTATTATTCTTGAATTAAATCTTGAATTGGACACCAAAACTTGGGCCGATTTACACCAGATTTAGTCCAAACTGGTTGGACCGGAATGTTGGTTCAATGGGGTTTGTTTTTCTAACCCTAATTCGATTCAGGCTAGAGAGTTGATGGCCCACTTCAATCTTTAAATCGGCCGACCTCTGTAAAACCTAATTTTAATATGATAAGGATGAATTAGCCCTACATTAGCTACATAGGCCGAACTGCTTTTTTTAATACAACCCATGTACCTAGATAATGTTATATAATAACATTTTGGGCTCTGTTGGGCTAATACTGATTTAATCTAATTAATTAAAGTTTTTACATATATTCTAATTGATTGGATCAATTTATTTCATGCATGTGATGTAAAGATCCTGCTAGCTGTAGCAGCATACCATGACTATGAAATTTGGCAAATGGATGTCAAAACTGCGTTTCTGAATGAAGATCTTACTGAAGATATCTATATCTAGCAACCGCAAGGTTTCATAGTTGTAGGGCAGGAATACATGGTATGTAAACTTAATCGATCCATATATGGACTTAAGCAAGCTTCTAGGAGCTGGAACATCCAGTTTGACTTTACTGTCAAACAATTTGACTTTGAACAGAATCCGAATGAGCCCTGTGTTTACAAGAAGACCAATGGGGATAAGGTACGTTCTTGGTTCTGTATGTAGACGATATTCTACTCATTGGGAATGATGTAGGAATGTTGACTACGGTGAAAGTATGGCTTTTGCAGCAATTCTCCATGAAAGATCTTGGAGAAGCCTCTTATATTTTGGGACTTTGACTATATAGAGATAGATTGAAGAGGATAATAGGATTATCCCAATCTACTTACATTGACAAGATAGTCAAAAGATACAGGAGAACTCCAAGAAAAGAAATGTTCTTTTCAGGCATGGAGTCACTCTCTCCAAGGGTATGTCTCCCAAGACACCTGAGGAGATTGAGGGCATGAAGGAAGTTCCCTATGCCTTTGCCATAGGGAGCATCATGTATGCCATGCTGTGCACTCGACCAGACATTGCTCAGGCAGTGAGTGTGGTAAGTAGATACCAATCTAACCAAGGACAAGAGCATTGAACCGCTGTGAAAAACATATTGAAATACCTTTGAAAGATAAAAGAGTTTTGTCTAGTATTCGATGGTAGTTCACTACAGATCCTTGCGTATACCGATGCCGATTTCCAGTCAGACCTAGATGATAGAAAGTCTACATCTGGATACATCTTTACGGTGGGGTCCTGTGCAGTTAGCTGGAAAAGTAGCAAACAATGGTCCACTACAGATTCCACAACCGAGGCTGAGTACATTGCCGCAAGTGAAGCTGCCAAGGAAGCTGTATGGATGAAGAAGTTCATTCAGGAGTTAGGAGTAGTTCCATCCAGCACATCACCCATTCCATTGTTGTGTGACAACATTGAAGCCATTGCTCAAGCTAAGGAGCCACGAGCCCACTCGAAGTCAAAGCACATCGAGAGGAAGTACCATGTACTACGGGAGATAGTTGGAAAAGAGGACATCCTGATTCAGAAAGTAGCATCAACGGAAAATGTAGGAGACCCATTGACTAAGCCACTAACATAGAAAGTGTTTGAGAAACACGTGGAAAGTATGAGACTCCGGCTTATACCCAATTGGACCTAAGTGTAAGTGAGAACTGTTAGACATTGTATGCCCTTAGCTCCAATCAGCATGATGTACATTATGACATTTATTGTAAATGAATAAAGTACATATTTGATTCATTTTATTATGGTGTGTTTCTGTGTAATACCCTTAAACTTTACACTTATGAGACTCGTGTTAGTTTGGAATCTTTACATCCGTTGGATAGATCTGGGGAGATTTATCCTACTAAGGCTAATACTGATGTACCACCAAGTTGGTTGGGGTGGCTTGTCTCAGCTGCTAGGGTGAGACCTGAGGTACATGCAGTGTGGGTTTTCTTAAAACCCTGAACCAGACCAAAATTCCAGTATTGCCCTGGACGTTGGAGACCGATGGGCAAAACTGGAATGTTACACCTAACCCTTAAACTCGATTATCATACTGCACTAGATGTCAGATTAGGCTGTCTTTGATATTGCAATTAGCGAGATCCTTAGAGGGGGTCAAAACCAGGGTATGTTGGGGTAGTCCAAGAAATCATATGAATGGGTGATCAAAGTGATAGGATCAGCCCCTTTGTCGGACAAAGTGAATGATCGGGGATGCACTCTCTCTGATGGAAACCTAAAATGTCGGCAATTGATTTCAACCATTGAAATTTGTTTTGCAATATATATATATATATATATATATATATATATATATATATTATGGTTTCAAAATGCTTGCAAAAGGTTTTAATTCCTAGGATCCATGTGAGTAGAGAGTGCAGCACTGCACCTTGCAGCCGAAGGAGAGGTCCTCTCTTGTCGGGCAGTGTTTGATCATTATGGGCTAAGAGGTTAAGTGTAAGACCATTGAGGATTATACATGATGGGCTAATCTAACATTTTCCCATAGTCTTTGGGCCTTCATAAGATGGCTGGACCCAAGGACCATTTACTGTAAATGTTGGGTCCATTAAGAGCCCATAGTGATGGACTCAGGGGTTCACTGCATTCAACAGTGAATTCGGCCGGGCCTCGTAATAGAGGCTAGGCTGAACCCATGTGGCTAATGTGTAGATCAATTATAGGGTCCCACGCCATACAAAGAAAGCCAAGCTAGCCAGCATTAAAGAGGAAGTAAGCCTGAAAGCTTAATGGGCCTAAAAGCCAATTTCGAACTGGGTTAATTTGATTAATTAAATAGGGGCAGATCTGGGATTTGGATCAACAGATAAGATAAGGGATTATCCTTATCCACTTAAAGAGTCCAGATTTTGGATCAAAGGAACTCCTAATTTGATTAGGAAGGCTGATCTTTATCTGCCGATAAGATAAGGGATTATCCTTATCACTTAAAGAGTCTATATCCAAATAAAAGATTTGGATTAGGAAACTCCTAATGGGATTAGAAAATTTTCTCTTTAAGGCTATAAATAAGAGAGTAGGGTGAACTTCCGAAGACACATTCGCTGAATACAGAGAGAAGACAACACAGTTAGATTGCTCTTGCCTTTTGCTTTCTCTTCCTACTCTTACCGCCCCACCTTGTTTGATCTCTAGTTCTTGGATTGGATCAAGATTTAATCTTGATAATGTTTTTGCCAGAAGAAACAATTTAGAAGCTATGCTCACAATCCCATTCAATTTTTGCTGAAAAATCACTAGTTCTTGATGAAGAATTACCTATTGATCCTGCCTCATCCTAAGCTGTGTCATCTTCAGTGGAGGGAGGATATAGTACTCTCTTTGGGCATGAATACCTATGTTGAGAGGAGCATTCTTTTGTGGATTCCTTATTAGGTATATCCCTCCCTTATTTTGGTTTCAAATTTGGTCTGATTTGGTTACAAGAAGAACTAACATTGAAAATGCAGTTTTCTAAATTGGGAATAGGATTCCCGGATGAGAGTAAAGAAATTTTTGAAATTTTGCCCAACCTTCTTGTAGGGTTCAGCCATCCATATGATGGATCTCCATCCCTTCATACCATAGCTCGGTCGGGCTAGCCCGATGTGGCCGGGCTAGGCCAACGTGACCGAGCTATGCCGACCCGACTGAGTTAGGATGTCATGGTAGGGCGATAGTTGGGTGGCAACATATCTCACAGGGCTAGCTCAGCCATGACCCGAACACCACTCCCCCAGTTCTGTAGTTGAGGAATGAAGTTTTCCATGTTCATTGCTTGGCTGAGGAACTCTTGAGCATGGGTATCGTCTGTGTCATGTTGGTTGTTGTCGAGGAGTCCTCCGATCATCAGTTGCAGAACTTAAATAAGGACCAAAATTTTGGTTCCCGAACCACTTCCCCAGTTCTGCTGTCGAGGAGGGGGAATGCTCGGCTAGAGTTATTGTGCGGCCTTGTGGCCATAAACCACCTAGTCTGAGGTTTTGAGCGGCCAAACCGAGAATTTGCGTCAAAGGCTGGACCGATACGATGGGTTTCTGCATCACCGGATGGACCGGTACAGTAGTTGAACCGATGGAATTAATGGTCGCAACCGCTGCCTGATGGGGGTGCCGCTTTGGTTTCCAAGGCTTCCTATTATACGTTATTGGTCATGCCGATTGGCCTTTCGAGGCATTGTCAATGGTGCTTCATCTGCACCGTTGATATCTCCTTGGTTTGTGCCCCTGATAGTTATAAAAGGGAAAAGGGGTCCTCCCTTCTCTATCCTCAGTATCGCTTGCAAGAGTTTGGCATCCACTGCTTGATAGATTCGCCGATCACATAGTTCGACAAATAGCTCGGTAGACAACTCGACGGATAGCTCGACAGGTAGCTTGGTAGATTGTTCAGCTTCGCAAATTGCTCGGTATGTCCTCTTCATCTAGTCGGTCCTCTTCCTCATCTGGGTCCTCTAGTAGTTCTGGTTCTGGCTCTTCTCGCGGCTCGACCTACGAGCCTGAGCTGAGAGACTTCGTGACGGCCAAAATTGAGGTAGCTAAGGATGGTCTCTCTGGGATGGAGACGGAGCTTCCTCTTTGGGCAGGTCGTTGGTTCGGTACCACGCCTGGCGTCGTGATGCCTGGGGATATGGCTCGGATCCGAGCAACATATGCCATTCCCTCGTAATACCAGATAAGGTGTCTACTGCCCGGGGAGATGGCCACTGACGCTCAGCCCGTTGAGCGAGGGTTTGTCGAGGTGCTAAACTAGTACAGGGTGTTGCCCGTGCAGCTGATGCCGAACTCCTTTAGGTTCTTGCTCAGCCTTATGTCCTATTATGCCGTCCACGATATTGAACTGACCCTAGGGATGGTGAGCTTTATGCTCCAACTCAAACACCACCAGTAGGGGTACTATTACTTCTCCACCCGGCGAAACATTCGGTCATTGGTTGGAACCCCTTCTTCTATGAAGCATTGGAAGGAGTTGTTCTTCTTTGTGCAAATCCCTGGGGGTCTCCCTTTTCCTGCTGAGCTACGAGGGCTGAGGATGTCTCTGCCACAGCCCCAATGGTCGGTGCTTACTTGGGAGGAGAGGTCGGCCCTGATCATGATCCACGAAATCGACGTTATCGTGTACACATGCTCGGAGATGCTGATGCTCGTTGGGCTGATGGAAAGGGTGGCCAGTTTGTTTCCTTTAACTTTTGTTTGTCGAACTTACTTTATTTTGCCCGCTTTGTACTTACCTTAAGCCTCTTATGTTGTAGGTGTAAGCATGGCCAGCGAGGAGGAAATTGTTCATCGGATGAAGGCGCTCCGACAAAGGCAGGAATGGACCGGTGTGCAACCGAAGGCTTGTCCCGAGGCAGATGAGCGGCCATGATCTAAAGACAGGGCGGCTCGTTGGCGAAGAAGGGTTTGGCAACAAGAGGTCCAAGAAGACGACGCTTTTGTGGTTGACCCCGAAGGTGTCCATCGTCCTGCTGGTACGCCGGTGATTGAGGCAGGAAGTAGCTCAGGTCTACACTACAGGGAATCATGACCATGTCCATAGCACGGGAATCGGTCGGGGTTGGTAGCGGAGTATTGGAGTGTGCTCTCCTTCAGTTTGCTGCTCAAGTAAATCCTCTTCTCTTTATTCCCTGTGTTTTGCTTTCCTTTTTTGGTGTAGTTATCGTATTTGTCTACAGAATGCTTGCACGGTGGTTGCGTTGGTTGATCATCTCTGGAACGTTCAATTGTTGTACGAGTGGGAACACTCCGAGTATCTGCAGCAAAAGGCTCAGTTGGCCGAGCTCTAAGCTGTTGGAGAGCGATCGGCCACGTTGGAGAGGGAGGTGACCGAGCTAAAGGAACAATTGGTTGAGCAGGCTGGTCTTGTCTGGGAGCTTAAGAGGGAGATCACCGAGCTCAAGGTTGAGCAGGATAGGCTGAGGCAGAAGGCCATCGAGGAAGCCATCAACGAGTATAGGGCATTGGAGGAGATGCAACTACACATGGACGAGTATGCCAAGGCATCCTTTGTGATTGGGTTTAATGTTTTCTGACGAAGGATCCTTCGTCGTCACCCAGAATTGGCCGTTGAGTCACAAGGGTGGGATGCTTTTTACCCCAATTCTCCGCAAGGGTCCGCCGAGGAGGTTGAGGATGAGGCCGAAGTTGCTGTTGGTTCTGCTGACTCTGCAACCGAAGACTAATCGGCGGCCTCCTATGCTCATTATTTCTTGTGTTTGTGTTGTGTTTGTGTTGTGTTTTGTTGCCAGCCGGGCTATGCCTTGGCATCCCCAATCTTGTGCTGGTCGAGGCATAGCCGGCCGGGCTATGCCTTGGCATCCCCAATCTTGTGCTGGTCGAGGC
>NW_010729229.1:1053814-1065285 GCF_000365185.1 Nelumbo nucifera | reverse complement strand
CCCAATCTTGTGCTGGTCGAGGCATAGCCGGCCGGGCTATGCCTTGGCATCCCCAATCTTGTGCTGGTCGAGGCATAGCCGGCCGGGCTATGCCTCGGCGTCCCCAGTCTTGTGTTGACCGAGGTTACCGTTGGCCGAGGTATAGCCGGCTGGGGCTATGCCTTGGCATCCCCAATCTTGTGCTGGTTGAGGCATAGCCAGTCGGGCTATGCCTCAGCATCCCCAGTCTTGTGTTGACCGAGATGTAGTCGGCCAGGCTGGGCTATGCCTCAGCATCCCCAGTCTTGTGTTGACCGAGGTGTAGTCGGCCAGGCTATACCTCAGCATCCCCATCCTTGTGTTGACCGAGGTTACCGTTGTCCGAGACCTTTCTATTCCCAAACTTGGGCTGCACCTAGGCGTCCCCAGTCTTATGCTAACCGAGGTTACCGTTGTCCAAGATATTTCGGTTTTTAAGCTCTTAGTCATGGGACACTTAGTTTCTGGACTCAGGAGCCTTTGGGGCTCTTTTGGGGCTAGCCGTTTCCTAGCTAGCTCAGTTGTTAAGTCGGCGGCAGTGCGGAGTTCCTCGACCGCCCTTAGGCCTTACTGGGCGGGGGCATTCTTCCTCCATGTTTTGGCTCAGCCATTCGCAGCTAAGTCAGGTAGCTTGCTTGGCAATGTACTGTCGGGCTAAGTGCAATGGGCTTAGCCATTGGCAGTTGAGTCGGCGGAGTCAACGCAGTTGGCAGTGCGACTTAGCATTTGTGTGTAATGCGTGCGGTGGTTGTGGGTACGCCTCTAGGTCGACGAAGTACCTTATAAAGAGATTTTTATTGCTTGTGGGTCTACTAGTAGTACATCCTGAGGTTTCCCGAGATCCAACTCCTCGGTATTAGTCGACCCTCAAGGTCTTCAAGTCTGTATGTTCCTGGTTCGAGGACTCTGGTGACCCTATACGACCCTTCCTAGTTTGGTCCAAGCTTCCCTTCTCTTGGTGTGGGGACTATGACTTTGCGCAGAACAAAATCGCTTGTCTTGAATTCTTGTCTCCTCACCTTAGAATCGTAATGTCGTGCCAGCTTCTGTTGTTGTGCAACCATCTTCACATGTGCTTGGTCCCAAGCTTCTTCTACTAGGTCCAACTCTGCGCGTAGATCTTCGTTATTCTATCCTTTGTCAAAGAGCTCGGTCCGTAGGGTTGGGGAACCTATCATGGTCTCGGCCCCGTAAGTCAAGCTGACAGGGGTTTCTCCGGTGGCAGTCCGCAAGGTCATCCTATAAGCCAAGAGAATTCTCGACAGCTCCTCAATCCACCTTCCCTTGGCCTGATCCAGGCATGTTTTCAAGCCGTGTAGTAGGATGCGGTTGGTTACCTCAGTCTTCCCATTGCTCTGAGGTCAGTGTACTGCAGTAGTCTGGTAATCAATCCTTAGGTCGGCACAAAGGGCCTCAAACCTCTTGCCGATTAACTGTGTTCCGTTGTCTATGATGAGCACGCACAGGATACTGATGCAACAAATGATTCCTTGCCAAAGGAAGTTTCGGGCATTGTGGGTGGTGATGCGTGCTAGGGGTTCGGCTTCTACCCACTTTGTGAAGTAGTCCACTACTACGAGAAGGAACTTCTTCTACGCAACCGCGGTGGGGAAGGGGCCGATGATGTCCATTCCCCAACAGCCATGGGTTGGCGATCGGTCTCAGAGGGGCCGCAGGCTAGTGATGTAGATTAGAGTGACGTTGGCAACTGTCACACTTTCGGACTAGCTGGGCGGCATCCTACTTCATTGTTGGCAAGAAATATCCCTGTCGGAGTGCCTTATGGGCTAGTGTGTACGCATCGGGGTGGTCTCCGCAAATGCCCTCATGTATTTCCCTAAGGACGTAGTCTGCCTTGGTTGGGGGGAGGCACCTCAAGTAGGGAAGCGTGTGGGAATGGTGGTAGAGTTGGCCCTATATCAGGCAATACCTAGTTACTCTGTGTTGGAGTCTTCTTGCTTATGCCCGATCCTCCGGAGAGGTGCCCTCTCGAAGATACTCGATTATGAGGTCCATCCAAGATGAATCATGTTGCACTGGAAGGATGAGGATGGTTAATGGTGTAATGCTCGGCTGGGCCAGCGTGTCTAGCCAGACAGTTGAGTCAAGGTCGGTCTATGGCGAGCTGGCAAGCTTTGAAAGGGTGTCGGCTCAATCATTCTTGGCCCGAGGGACCTGCTGGATGTCGAAGTGCTCGAGTTGCTAAATGAGCTCCTTCACCTTCTGTAAGTATCTCGCCATAGAGGGAGTTCGAGCCTCGAACTGGTAGTGGATTTGGTTAACCACAAACTGAGAGCCGCTGAAGGCCTTGATCCATCGTGCCCCGAGGTCTAAAGCTAGACAGAGCCCAACAATCACGGCCTCATACTTTGTCTTATTGTTGGACGCTTTGAACTCGAACTTGAGGGTGTGCTCCAACACTATATCGTTTGGGCCGAGAAGGATTAGGCCGGCGCCGCTGCCCTGCTGGTTCAACGAGCCATCAACATGGAGGGTCCATGCCGGGGGTAGTGGGGCCGATTCCTCCATGGTAAATGTGCATTCAGCGATGAAGTCTGCCAAAGCCTAGGCCTTGATCGTTGGCTGGAGGGCATACTTGATGTTGAATTCGCTTAGCTCTATGCTCCACTTGACTAGGCGGCCCGACACTTCTGGTCTCTATAGCAGTTGCTTAAGGGGCTGGTTGGTGAGTACTCACACATTGTGGGCCTGGAAGTAGGGTCTGAGTTTTTTGGCTGCGGTGACGAGGGCCGCCAACTTTTCGAGATTGGAGTACCGGGTCTCTGCACTGTTGAGGACCTTGCTAGTGTATTAGATCGACCGCTATACTCGGTCCACTTCTTTGACCAATACAGAGTTGACGACCTCATCCCGACTGAGAGGTAGAGCAATAGCTCGTCCCCTAGGCTCGGCTTATTCAGGAGGGTGGTGAGCTCAGGTACTACTTTAGTTCCTGGAAAGATTGCTCACACTTTTCTGTCCATTGAAAGTCCTTTGGCCGTTTAAGAGCTTTGGAAAAGGGTAGGCACCGGTCCGCGGATTTAGACATAAACCTGCCAAGGGCGGCTATTCTCCCGGTGAGCCGTTGTACTTCTTTGTGCGTCTGGGGGGATGGCATGTCAAGAATGGCTTTTATCTTTTCTAGATTTGTCTCAATTCCTATCTGTGTTACCATAAACCACAGAAACTTGCAGGAGCCAACCCCGACGGCGCACTTAGTCGGGTTTAACTTCATCTTGTATTTTCTAAGTGTGTCGAAGACTTCGTGGAGGTCGGCCAGGTGGTGCTCGGGCTTTTTGCTCTTCACTAGCATATCGTTAACATACGCCTCCACATTCCTACTGAGCTGCTCTTTGAATACCTCGTTCACGAGCCGCTTATAGGTAGCGCCGGTGTTTTTGAAGCCAAAGCTATCTTTGGGACTGGTTGTTTTTAGGTCGGTGAAGTCGATGCAGATCCTCCACTTTCCATTGGCCTTCTTCACCATCACTACATTGGCCAGCCAATCAGGGTATTTGACTTCCCTAATGAAGTCGGCGTCGAGCAACTTCTGTACTTCCTCGGTGATCACTTGCCACAGCTCTGAGGTGAAGTTTCTATTCTTCTACTTCACAGGTTGGTAATGGGGGTCAACGTTCAACCGATGTGTGATAACTTTGGGATCGATTCTAGGCATGTCCTCTGCTGACCAAGCAAACACGTCAGCATTATTCCTCAATAGTCGAACAAGTTCCTCTCGAAGGTGGTCGCCTAGCAGGGAGCCAACTTGGACTGTCTTTTTGGGGTCTTCCTCAAATAAGGGGACCTGGATGAGGTCTTCCACAGGTTGGTCGTGCTGCACCTTCACTTCGTCACACAGGTCATATGCTTCTGCCATCAATGTCTCGGTCACTGGACGTGGTCCTCAGTAGGATAACTGATAGCAATGTCGCGTCATTTTCTAGTCCCCATGCACCACCCCTATTCCATACTTGGTTGGAAATTTCCTGGCGAGGTGGTATGTGGAGTACGACCTATAGGGCATTGAGGGTCGGCCTGTCAAGGATTACATTGTAAGAGGAGGGGCAACGCACCACGATGAAGTCTACCATGGCTATTGCAGTCATGTCGCCATCACCGATCAAGAGGGGAAGAGTTATCCTCCCAGTGGGCTGGAGGGACTCTCCCGAAAATCCCATCAAGGGAGTGCTAACTGGTGTAAGCCGTTCTCTAGAAATGCTGAGCTTTTCGAACGCATCTTCAAATAGTACGTCGACAGAACAGCCTGTGTCGATTAGGATCCATCGTAGTTCGAAGTTGGCCACTTCAATTGTGACAACCAAGGCGCCGTCGCGCGTGTTTGGACTCCTCGTAGGTCATCGTTAGTGAAGGTAATAGATGTGTCGCGCCTCTGCCCATGACCTCGATCACCGATCTCGCATAACCGAGCATATCTTTTCCGTCCTGAGCTGCTTTCCCCTCTGGAGGCGCTTCCTCTTGATATCACGTGGATGACACTGGCTGGGGGGCCTCGCGGCAGAGGCTGCTGAGCTTCATCCACTCTAATTTCCTCTTGGGTTGATTTCTTCATTCTATCTACGAAGCCGCTGAGGTAACCGCGCCTAATTAGATCTTCAATATGGTTGCGCAGGTCGAAACGGTTCTCCGTATCGTGGTCGTGGTCCTTGTGGAACTCACAATATTTGTCTCGGTTCCTCTTGTTACTTTGCGTCTTCATCTTCTCGGGCCACCTAACAGAGTTGTGGTCGTGGATTTGCATCAGAACTATAGGCCGCGGAACATTAAGCGGCGTGAAGTTCCGATAGGTCAGCGGAGGGGTGCGAGGTCTATGGTCAGTTTGACGATCTTGCCTCTTGTGGTCTTTGTTTGACCTCTCAGACTTCCACTTGTCATTCTCTCTCCTTTTTTTGTCAAGCTTCTCATCCTCATCTCTGAGTTGTGCTTGGGCCTCCTCAGCGTTGATATACTTCTGTGCGTGGCTCATTAGCACGACCAACGTTTAAGGTGGATTCTTGGAGATGGAGAAATTGAACGGGGAAGAGCGGAGTCCATGTTGTATGGCCGTCACTGCGACTGATTGATTCAAGTCCCTGACTTGAACTGCTTCTTTGTTGAACCTCGCCAGGTAATCTCTAAGGGACTCCGTCTTCTTTTGTCGGACTTGCATAAGGCTGGCCGTGGTTTTCCAATGCTTCTGACTAGTTGTGAACTATGCCAGGAACTGGTTCTCCAGTTGGGCCCATGATGTTATAGACCTCGACGGCAGGGAGGAGTACCATGCTAAGGTTAGGCCTTGCAACGTGGTTACAAGGGCTTTGCACATCAATCCCTCTGACGCACCATGTAGCATCATCTGGGCTTTGAGTGTTTCAACATGGTCGAAAGGGTCAAAGTTCCCATCGTACGTGTCGAATTGGGGGGCTTGCCATCCAATAAGGGGTACCTCGTCCACTATGTCTCGGATGAAGGGTGGCTCCTTGGTGATATGCGCGGTGGCCAGCACAAGTTGGTTCACGGCGAGGATTGCACTCTTATGGGTGAAAGTGTGCTCTAACTCTTCTAGACGTTGTCGGAGCTCTTTAATCTCGGCTTCTCTGTTGTTTGGGACTGTAGTGTGTATGGCCTCCCTTTTGGGTCGTGTGGGGTGATCCTTGACCAAGCTTGATTTGATGACTGAAATTATGAAGGGCGGCATCCTTTTGCCGAGTGGGGTTGTGCGTTGACTGGTATGTCTGGTTATGGTGGTTCCGTTCTCGGGAGCGGGTAGTGTAGGCGGGCCTTTGGGTCGTGTCTTGCCTCATATGCTCGGACTGCTCACCCCTTATGTCTGACTAGGCGCGCTTTGGGGTCCTCGGTCTAAGGATCATCCTTCGTGCGCGACGGGGCGTGAGGGGAGCCGCCCGGTTAGGTGGCGCAGAAGACCCTAGTGTTTGCATGAATTGGAAGATTTTATCAACCTTTTCCTACATGCCTCGGAACTGCGTTGGATCCATTGCGATCGAAGGTTGCGGAACTTGTTGGTTCTCCTAAGATGGAGAATGGCCAGTTGCTCGTTCAAACTGGTTTTTAGGCATCTTAATCGCTTCCTTGATTGCGCGGCGAGGAATGAGGTTTTCGGGAAAGGCTTTCTATGTCGTTCACACATACGAAGCCAATCTAATGTTGCTCAATCCGAGGTGGTGCATGAACCGAGGAGGGCAATTATATAGTCCTTGCTGGTAGGGCGGGGCCTAGCTACAAGGACGAGGCTGCGCTTCAAGACTAATGATCAAGGAAACAAAAGTCAGAGACTCGAGGAGTTATCCCTGGGTAAGAACTCCAATGCTCAAGTCAAAAGGTGGTGATAGGATGGTCGAGCCGAGCTATAAGTATGTCAGACCTAGCTAAGTAGTAGTTTTGGTCTCAGAAGTTGGATCCCTTACCTCGAGCATGGAGTACCTTTTTATAGCCGAAGATCCGTATCCTGGTCAAACTGGGCTTTCGGGGTTGTCGGGATGAAGTTAGCTGCCAAGGTATTCGGGATAGAGTCCCATTCCCAAGCGGAGTTATCTTCCTTACTCCTCTTTACCCGTAGTCGTGCTCATCCATATGACGTGTGGTTAACGTGGCTGGAAGGATGAGATGGGGTTCCACAGTCGGGCTAGTTCGACATGGCCGAGTTAGGATGTCGTGGTAGGGCGATAGTTGGGTGGCCACATATCTCGCAGGGCTAACTCAGCCATGACCCAAACACCACTCCTCCATTTCTGAAGTCGATGAATGAAGACCTACTTACCTATTCAAAAGCATCGATACAGACAATTTACTACATTTATTGCAAATTTTTTTTAGTATTTTCAACAACTATTTTTTATAATTTTTTGTAAATTTTTTGATATTTTAATGCATTTTGGCAATTTTCTAGTATTTTTTGCATTTTTTAAATTTTCTATAAAATTTATGTAATTTCTATATTTCCTGCATTTTTTGCAAAATGTTTTGTAATTTTTGCACTTTTTTTGCAAAATATCTGCATATTTTGCAATTTTCTAGTATTTTCATGCATTTTCTGCAATTTTCTGGTATTTTTGCAAAATAGATGTAGTTTTTTACAATTTTCTATATTTTCTACAATTTTTCTGGTACTTTTTGCATTTTTCTGATTTTATTTTTGATTTTTTTTGCATTTTTGGAATATCTCTAAAAGTTTTGCATTTTTGCATTTTTTGAATTTTTTGTAATTTTTTGCATTTCTTTGAATTTTTTTTGTTATTTTTGCATTTTCTACAAAATTCTTACATTTTCTATTATTTTAATTCATTTTCTGGTATTTTTTGTACATTTTGCGATTTTTTGGTATTTCCTGAAATTTCTGATTTTTTTGTTTTATTTTGCACCTTCTCTTTTTTTTTGGAAAATGTCTACATTTTTTGTATTTTTTTTGTTATTTTTCTACATTTTTACAATTTTTGGACATACTATTTGACCCGACCCGTTCTATCATGTGATAGTCACAAGAACAAATTTGATTTTTTGGTTATATGGGTCAAACTGACTTGTATTTGTCACGTGGAAGTCTTAAGAGCAAGGCGTATCTCTTAAAATTGTTTTTTGGGTACATAGGTTGACTTGATCTGTACATACTATGTAAGTCTCGAAAGATGATTGTGAGCTCTGGGAAGCTCATGGCTAGCTCAAAGAGATGGAGTTGCCATCCATTTTTAGAAGAAATGGGCCCTCATTTTTAGATTTGAAAAGATTTGATTTAAGTCTTTGATAGTGATTCCATTCTCCATGGAAAAGGCACACAACCGAGAGATTTCAGGTCCCAAGAATTGAGAGAGGGAAGGTATTAGGCACCCCTCTCTCCAAGCTACCGTAGTAGCTTAATACAAGTGTTGTTCAAGCTCTATTTCTTTTAGAAAACCAAAGAACACAGTTGCCAAAATTTATGAAATCTGGAGAAACGTGCTCTTAGATTCTCTTGAAAGCGACTTTGAGGTGATGTTATCGAGTCTTAGGTACTAATTTCCCTAAGACCCTTGCCTCTCTGCCTCTACACTCAATCTAGAAGAAATCAAGAACAATGCTTCTCCAAGGTCTCAGAACTTCAAGCAACCCAAAAAAACTAACAAAAGACTTACCTTTCGTATGTACATTGCCAAAAGTTTTTTAGCAGCTAGGATGAGATAAAATGAAGTTCAAATGGGTTCTTGAGCTAGGGATTGCTTCTAGTTGCAAAAACTCTCGCTTGAAAATAGAAGAGGCGAGTTTGGAATCTGTGATTCAGAGTACCACCGAATTTTGGGTGAACAAGAGATAGTATATGGGCTAGGAGAAAGCTCTCTTCTCTCTTTGTCTCTCTCTCTCTCTCTCTCTGGAGGACTCCCTTAGGTTCCCTCATCTTTGAGCTCAAATTAGATCAGTATTTATAGAGAAAGGGAGGTCAGGTTTGAATTCATTTAGCTACAGTGCTTGGGATTCAATATAGGCTTTTCATACAAATAAGCAAAGATTCTTCAAAGAAATAGATGCTCAGTTAAGCTTTCCTGTTTGGTGAAACATTTTCTTCGATTTAGGGGTGGTTTTCATGGGTTTTGTGCATCCAATGGGAAGTTAGGGCATGCCGGTCATGGTAGTCTTGTATTTAGGGCTATCAGTGGCAGAAAATGTAAATTTGGTGAACTTGTAAATGTTATTGTCTTTTCTTGGTGTCAAGTGGGTTTGTTTGGTATTTTGAGCTTTTTAAGCCAATTAGGCTATGTTTCATTGCTCCAAGTGTTCTAATGAGTCAAGAATGGTTCTGACATCAGCCATCACCCTTTTGAGACTTTAGGCTGGAACAGATGATGTGGCAATTTAATATGGTATGTTGAAATTGTATCTTTCTAGTTTAACGATCAAACAGATGAGTCTAGTCAAGAAATTTGGCATGCTAGGATTTTTTGGGTCTCTGGACAGAATGGTGAGGTCTGATCGAAAAAATAGGGTTGGGATGATTGGGATCTATGGCTGATAAATTCAGATCAATGAGATTTGCTGAAATAGAATCTTTGTTAGATGAAGGGTCAAACAGGGGAATTTTGGGATGAAATTTGGTGGGTTGGCACTTTTGAACGTCCTAAATCTAATAGAAGTGATGGATCTTTGATCAGAGATGTAGATTGATGGTTTTAGTTCAGATCATGGTCGTGCTTATGGTTTTTCAATTAAGGAGAGGGCCTGAAATGGAATCTTACTTTTTCAATGGTCAAACAGAGGTGTTTGGTCGTGAAATTTGATGTGTTGAGGTTTTTTGGGTCTTCGAGCACAGTGGTAGGGTCTGATTGGTCATATGAAGTGCGGATGATAGATGGTAAGCTCTAATTAATGAGATTTGTTGAAATATGATCTAGGCTTGATGGAGGATCAAACAAGGGAATTTTGAGCTACAATTTTGTAGGTAAGCATGGATTAGGGTGAGGAGTCAAGTGGATGATTCTGATCTGAGAAAGATATGGTTGATCTTGGTAATCATTCAGGACCATCAGAATGGGATCTTAATGTCTTTGTGGTTGGTTATCGTAGATTCGTGTTGGGATTCACTAGTTAATTGTTTCCGAGTGATCTTGGGGTGATGGATATGTTGGATTTGATTTTGGAGGAGTAGGAATTTGAATATCGAATAGATCGGGGTTGTAAGAAAGGAAATGGATCTTTGTAGTTTAGTCATGAAAACTAATGTGTAACTAAGTTGTAGTTTTCTAAGTCTGGGGATGATGTTTGATCAAGGTTCTTATTTGTCATGTGGATTGTATCAAATGAGGGTATTTTGGGTTTTGAAAAGTCTCAAGTTGATCTGGTTGTGTTTCATAGTTTTTGGGGTTTAAGAGGGGGCACAAAGAGGTAAGGTAAAGGGACCAAGCAAAACTTGGGGTGCTAATAATGATTCTCTTAAAATGTTTTTGGGCATACGGGTTTAACTTGACTCGACCCATATCTGTCACGTGGCGGTCTTAAAAGAGATTATTCTCTTAAAAATATATTTTTTGAGTATACGGGTTGACTCAACCAGTTTTAACACTCATAGGTGATGGTAAGTGGGTTGGTATGGATGAGGATAGGTAAGGGCCAATATGGATGGGTCAAGTGGGTTAATATGGGTGGGTATGGGTGGGTTGTGATCCATTAACAAGGATTGATGATGGGTTTGTGGGTCAATATGGTGTGTCTGTATTCAACCCTTACCTAATCCAACCTAACCCACCCATTTGCCACCCCTACTTGGCTTGAGTCTGAATCAGTTCTAAAGGGATGAGAGATCCATCCCATGGACGCCCAAAAATTGCGGAATAAGGGGTGAATTTCATAAAAAAATTTCTCTCCCTTCAACTGGGAATCACATTCCCTATTTAGAAAATCATATTTTCAAGGATCATTCTTGAACCTTAAACTGAAYYAGATMTGAACCAAAMGGAGTAGAAGAGAATTATACCTGATACGGAGAAGTAGTATCTCCCAATGGAGGTGTTCACACCCAAGGAAGGATCCAAAGACTGCTCCCACTGAAGATGGCGCAGTGCAGGATAGAGCAGAATCAGCAGTGATCTTCTCCAAGAACTCTGTCCTTCGCAAGAATCAGCAGAATGGCACGTGAGCATAGCTTCTTATCAATTCTTTCACAAAGAACTGATGTCAAGATCGAATCTTGACTTCTCCCACAACTGGAGATCGCACTGGAAAACAGGGTGACAAGAACAGGGAGGCGGCAAGAGAGTATTCGCAGGGTGCAGAATTCTCTCTTCTTGATTTCAGCACTAAAGAAAATCTGATGTCTCTTCCTAAGGCTGCCGCCCCCTTCTTCTTTTGTTAACCTAAAAGATCAGCTATCCAAATCATATTTGGATCAGCCTTCTCTTCAGGTGATAAGGATAAACCCTTATCTTATCTGCTGATTAGATTAGTTTTCTCCTAATCTCATTACGAGGCCTCTAGATCTAAATCACATTCAGATCTGCACTCTCTGAGTGGATAGGGTCAAGACTCTATCCTACCTGCTAATCTTTCTCAGAATTCCCCCATTATTAACTAAACAAATAGCCCAGTTCGAAATGGGCTTTAGGCCTATTAATCTTATGTACTCACTTAACCTTCCTAACTGCTGCCCAGTTGGGCTTCCTTGTTATGTGTGGGACCCAAGCATTGATCTACACATCAGCCACATGGGTTCGGCCCAGCCTTTGTTGCAAAGCCTGGCCGAATACACTGTTAAGGATAGTGCACCCCCTGAAACCCATCAAATGGAATCTATGGGCCCAACACTTACCCTAAGTGGTCCCTGGGCCAAGCCACCTTGTAACACCCAGGGACTGTGGGCAGATGCAAGATTATCCCATCAGGTATTATCCTCAATGGTCTTACACTTAACCTCTCAGCCCTTAATGATCATACACTGCCCGACAAGAGAGGACCTCTCCCTCGGCTACAAGGAAGAG